>JAVJIX010000065.1:167500-697500 GCA_036785185.1 Paratrypauchen microcephalus | reverse complement strand
GAGGAGATTACAGCAGATCCAGGAGAAACATCAGACATCTCAGTCCAGAAAAGTGCAGTACAGGAACAGCAAAGATACTGCGCAGAACTCTCAAGCTCCCAGGCCTCTGGTAGAGGACCCGAGCTGGATGAGAGTGAGACCAACCACCGTGGAAGGTGAGGAGCACATTTTTTTAAAATCATATAATATATAATACAGTCATACCTCACCGTTCCAGAAGTGGTTTTGTAACGTGAATTTTTCGTAAGTTGAGTCGCTATGGGGGATTCGGGGTCCTGCGAAGCCGAGCGCACATTCGAGAGCGAATTACACGAATTTTTGAGATTCTGCATTTCGTAACTTGAATTTTCTTTCGTATTTAGAGATGAAAATTTCAAGTGAAGGCTTTTCGTAACTTGGATTATTTGTTAGTTGGGTCTTTTGTAAGGTGAGGTATGACTGTAATACTGTAACACACACACAGAACTGTACTGTAATGTACTGGCCACATATGTGTACATATGTGTCAAAGGTCATATGCATCAGGGCTCTCAAGTCTCACGCATTGAGAGTGTGACACACGCAATTTGACGTGTTCACACGCAACACATGGTATTTCTCACGCTGAAATTTAGTTATGTAATTCAAGCGCAGCGCTTCTGTGCCCAGAAAATCGGTTCAGGCACCACGCGGTTTCAGCGCCATTCGTCCCCCACCCTCCCACCCCCCGCTCCTCGCAGAAAAAAAATAGTCACTCGCAACCCCTCCCCCCGGAAATTACGCAGTCACACGCATGACCCCGCTCGAAAGTTGAGAGCCCTGTATGCATAGTGGCCACATATGTGGCCAGTCGATAAAATACCTCCTGGTTTGTTTCTTTTTTTTTGAAAATCACAAACTACTACTTCTACATGTTCTAAAACAAATATTTTACTAAACTGATATAGATTTTCCCTTCATTTTCCTCTCCATGGAGGAATTATTGCACTTGACAAGTGGGAAAGTCAAACTCCCCTGCTTCCACTGGGGGCTGCCATTTTGATTCTGCAACAGGATATCACAGCGCCATCTAGCAGCAATAGAATGCAACTACAGGGCTACATGTATGTGGCCAGCATGCTTTTAGGTGAAAATGTCTGTTTTCCCTCCAGTTGACCCACTTAAAGTCAGGCAACATATGTGGCCACAATGCAAGAAAAGATTAGGTAACAGATAATACTCCCTACAACAGATAACCCTATGTCCTGTCAATCATAGCTTTTTCTACATTTATGACCTCTTGTTTATAGCTGAGATTTTTTATTTTTCTATTTTATTTTGACGTGTACATTTACATTTATATAATTATGTCTTATTTAACACCAGTCTCTTGCCATCTTTTTGCTACTTATTTAGAATTTATTATTACCATTTATATTTTTTGCTCATTGTTATTATTATATTGTTATTTATGAGCTGCTGTGCCCAAATAATTTCCCTTGTGAAATAAAGTTTGTCTAAGTCCAAGTGCTTTGCAGAGGTAAGGGTTTTGGAACAATAAAACTACGACGCAATACAGAAAACTCTGTATTACAAGGTAACAAGGTAACATTTAGGGCAAATAAGTGAAAATTATTCAAATGAGCTGAATGTTTATTTTAAAATGTTTTTAAAGTTTAGTTTTGAAACTGCTTCTCTGATCTTGGACGGTAGCGAGTTTCAGAGTTGGAGCGTAAACTTTAAAGGCAGAAACGCCAACTTTTCCCTCTGATTTGAGTCTTGACCTGCACAAGGTGAGCGCATAATGGAGGTAGGTTATTGTCTTTATTATCAAATAAATATCACACAATTCACAAATACATTTCTTGGTTCAGAAACTAATATAATGGCATTCACAAATATAATTCATGACATACAAATAAATAACATTCACAAAAGGATTTCTCGACTCAAAAGAAAATGTGCAGTTACATTTATTTGCAAACCGATGAAGCTGCCTTTACAACCCTCCGTACAGATTTGTGACTGCCCCTGCATTTATTTGTGGATTTTTAAAACCTTTCTGACTGAATTCGATGCACAAATGTTTTTTGTTTTTTTCTTTAAACAGCCAATCAACTGGAGTCTGAGCGTACAGTTTATGATCAACAGGTTCCAGATCATTTTCAGGTTGACTGGAGAAAATGGCAGGGGAAGCTGGTCGTCAACTGTAAATATAACTTGTTTATCTCCTGGTAATTGAACTTGTTTTAATGTTACGTTTACACATATCCGGGTATGTTGAAGAAGAAGAAGAAGAAGAAGAAGAAGAAGAAGAAGAAGAAGAAGAAGAAGACATGCTTTATTTATGTAGGGAAATTATTTCTCTGCATTTGACCCATCCTTCAGGAGCAGTGGGCAGCTCATCTTTCAGGCGCCCGGGGACCATCTCCATGATCTTCTTGCTTTGGTTTGGTCAGGACCTCAGCTGGAGGATTTTACCTGGATTTTGATGGAGAAAACCGGAGTGCCCGGAGGAAACCCACCCAGACACGGGGAGAACATGCAAACTCCACACAAAAAGGCCGGGTGACCCGGGGATCGAACCCGGAACCTTCTTGCTGTGAAGCGTGAGTGCTAGCCACTCAGCCACCGTGCCGCAAGAAACGAATATTTCTCTCCCTCCGTTTTCCAAAATAAGGCCCCGTTAACGCGTACACTGGTATTTTTAAAAATGGAGACATTTCCCTTCGTTTGTACCCATCTTTTACACGCAAACGGCGAATTCGCCTCTGAAAACGAAAGAGAACGCTCTGTAAGCCAATCAGAATCACACATTTGGTGGTTTCTGGTGCTGCCTAAATCTCAGTTTATCTCACTTTACACGCAAATGCGAAAACCGTAGTTTTCCAGAATCTCCACTCTAGCCGGAGTTTTTAGAAAGATTCGTTTTCAGTGGCGAATTCGCCGTTTGTTTGTAAAAGATGGGTACAAACGAAGGGAAATGTCTCCATTTTTAAAAATACCAGTGTACGTGTAAACAGGGCCTAAACGTGAAATGTCCATCCATCCATGTTCTTCCTCTTATCCGGGGCTGGGTCGCGGGGGCAACAGTCTAAGCAGGGACTCCCAGACTTCCTTCATCCCGGACACTTCCTCCAGCTCCTCCAAGGCGTTCCCAGGCCAATAATGTTAAATGTTAAATGTTTTATGTGTCAATACAGGGAGTCCTCGAGTTACGACGTTGATCCGTTCTTAAGATGCGTCGTAACCCGAATTTCGTCGTAAACCGGATTTTGCCTTTGATCTTCCAACCAAAGCACCAATAACCTTTCCATCTCAATAATTAGACCACTACGCTGCTTGGTTATCACTGCCGCTTTCATAGGAGCAGATCAGAGCCCACATCAGGTACTTCCGCCCACATTGGGCACGCACATGAGGCTGTCTTCTTCTCCCTACAACCACAACAGAGCGTATTCTTCCGCCGTGCGCCGCGCGCCGCGTGCGTTTGTTTACATCTCTTACCACGCTAAACCGTGTAAGACGGAATGACGCGTAATATATACATATTTTTTTTAATGGGGGCGCGTTCGTAATCACGAAACGTCGTAACCCGAGGACCCCCTGTACGTCGTATGAACCACACCCATTGATAATAATCCTTCTGTTTACTTCACATATGTTACGACAAAAGAATCATTTATTGCCTAAAATATAGATTATTTTCCAAGATTCGTTCACATTAGTTTGGTGGAACATGGGAATTACATAAAGTACAAATACAGAAAACCCAATGATCAAAGTGTTGAAGGGGAAACGCAAATGATTCATTTGTCTGAGTTCTTGAATTACACTCACAACATGTACCCTGAACGAAACATTCTTTACTATAGGTTACAATGCCGACGATCCCTCATACCTTGACCAACATACTTTACATCGTTACTACTAAACTTGTTCGGAAAGTTTTAGATTTTAGCTTTCAAACTTTAACCATGGCCACAAATTACTTTTTAACATTCTTTGTCTTTTGAAGTAACAGTTTCTTACAGTTTCTAAGACTCTTCAAAGTTCAAGGTCTGGCACACTTTATGCTTTAACACCTTTTGTTTCTCCGTTTCACTGCTTAAAGGTCCGATATTACACAGAACTTAAAGGGATACAGTAATCCCTCGTTTATTGCGGGGGTTAGGTTCCAGAAATAACCCGCAATAAGAGAAATCCGCGAAGTAGGACAATTTTATATATTACAATTATTCTACATGTTTTAAGGCTGTAAATGCCTCACCACACACATTATACGCTTTTCTCAGACTGGAATTAACCTTTTCTCACATTTGTCTCTAGTTTAAACACTCAAACTTTCATAGATTTTCAACAAAATGTATTAATAGTGACGCGTGGGGGGAGACTCTGTCACGGATTTGTCCACGATGAGGGGTTCATCGTGGACAAATCCGTGACAGAGCAGCACGTGTCGCGCGTACACCGGGGCTGCGAGCACGAGATAGAATCGCGGCGCCCGGACTGCGTGCTCTCAGCCTGAGCCACAAACCGAACACGCACAAACGAACGCAAGAGCCGCACGGAGTGACTTAATCCTGGTTTAGTCCAGTTCTAGACCTGGTCCAGTCCTAGTTTAGTCCAGGGCTAGTCCAGGTTTAGACCTGGTTTACTTCTGGTCTAGACCTGGTTTAGTTCTGGTCTAGAGCTAGTTTAGTCCACGTTTAGTCCTGGTCTAGTCTCTTAGCCAATCAGGACGCAGAGCACAATGTTACACTATTTTTAAAAAATTTACACTGTAAGAAAAATTGAAAAAAATCAGCGAAACAGCGAGGGAGCGAACAGTGAACCGCGATAGAGCGAGGGTTCACTGTAGTGTGTGTGTTTTTTTAATGTTAATCTGTATGGGTTTCCTTCTAAAACTGTCGTGCGGTAACACTGGCTTACCTCTGACAGTCTCGTCTCAGCCCGGTTCTGGTCGGGTTCTGGAGCTCACGTAAGTAGGTCCAGTAAGTTCGTGGGGACACGAAATAAAGCTTGTTTTTCTTCGCAAAACAACATTAGTCCAAAAAGTGATATATATTTCCGTCACAGACAGTTTCAGATTCGTATCACTCCGCAAATGTTAACTCTATTGCCTGTTCACTCGTAAGCGGATGGTTACGGCAGATGCGGTACGGCGACGGCGGAAGTTTACAAGTGAACAGGCTAGGCTAGGCTACGCACGCCGTGATACAACTCCGAGAGAAAAGGGAACCATGCGAAATAGGCAGGTGGATTTTTTCGGACCACTGTCTGTGACGGAAATATATATCACTTTTTGGACAAATGTTGTTTTGCGAAGAAAAACAAGCTTTATTTCGTGTCCCCACGAACTTACTGGACCTACTTACGTGAGCTCCAGAACCTGAGACGAGACTGTCAGCGGTAAGCCAATGTTACTGCACGACACTTTTAGAATGAAACCCATACAGAAAAACCATCCCTTTAACTCTTGGGAGCTTTAAACCATGTTAGAATATTGTTTTCTTATCAAAAACGTACCTGGAGCTGTGTTTTGTTTCATTCACACGTTTTACACAGAAAACCACTTCACTGGAATGATTTGGATCATTTCAGCCCTGGAATTGTCAATTTCTAGTGAACAAAAGGTAAAATGAGCTGTTAATTTGAAAACGACCGCTTCACAACATCACAGGGTGGAACAGAGCATTTGGAGCTTTGGAGAACATGTGCGAATGAAACAAAACACAACTCAACAAAACACGCTCACGACATTCGAACACAGCTTAAATCTCCGTCTCAATTTGGCGTAATATCGAACCTTTTAATAACCGAGTCAAATCCAAAGTTTCCCAGTGAGGAAGTCAGATCTGTGTCTTTGTCTGGTCACCCCTCCCCTCTGCGTCCTCGGCTCAGTCACACACACACACACACCACCCACCCTGACACATGGCGTGTTATGCAATGGGTGATGGGTAATTACCGCTGACATCTCGGAGACTGTTCACTGCGAAATTAATCATGACACAGGCGTCAGATTTTGAGATTTTTCACCAAGAGCTCGGAGTTCATACGAGACGATGTAATTAAAGAACCCAACGCACACAAATACTGATTATGTGATGACAGCGAGGGCTTAATTATAACCAATAAACAGTTGTTCAAGTGAAAGCAAAAGTGCAGATAACATGTGGAAATTTTGAGGTAATTAATTGTTTTGTGAAAGGATTCTTATGGGAATAAAATGAGCAGTGATATCTTCCTGAAGTGCTGAAATGATTCTGGTGAAGGTGTTTGCAGATAAAGGGTGTCTATTATACAAAATTTAGTCTGTGTTAAAATGTTGTTACCTCCTCAAAAACAAACCTGGAGTTGTGTTTTGTTTCATTCATATGAGTAATCTTTTATTATTAGGGCCTGGTCACGGGTAAACATGACGAAATATTTGATCGGAAGTGCCTTTCGTTTAGACGGTGACGGCGTTTTGGGGGCTTAAAAATGCAAAAAACTGAAACCGCCCTCCAAAGTGGAAAACTTGAATACATTCTGTCGTAGTGTTTTCGTCTACACTGCCCAAGACGCAAAACTCTGGTCAAATCTGCTGACGTCGCGTACGCGTTTACGTCACATCGGTCCATATATCAGTGTACTTTGTTTGGCAGGACCTTGTTGCGCCTTCGTTGCTTTGTCGTCTAACGTGGTCTGAAGCAATAGTTGAACTTCTTCGTCTGACCACACATTTTTTTTTGCTACCGGTAGCCATGTTTTGTTTTACTTTTCGCGGCGCAGATGAGAAGAAGGAAGATTCTACGCATGCGCTCGGACATAGTGATAATGTATCACAGCACCAACTAGCCGCCTGGCATGCATACGCAGTTGAATTCCACACACATTTGCGTCACCGTATGCACGCAGATTTCCTCCCGAAAACACTCGTCTAAATGCGGAATAAAAAGTGAAGACGCGACGCCACTTTTGCGTCTTCTGTTCAGACCGTCATCATATAAACGTAGCCTTAGTCTGTCTACATTTCCAAAGCTCAAAATGCTCTGTTCCACCTTGTGTTATGTAGTGGTAGTTTTCAAATTAACAATTCAATTCCAGTGAAGGTGTGTGGAGTTTAAAAACACAGTGGAGCACTTCTTGTATTACCGCATGACATCACAAGGTGGAACAGAGGATTTTCTGTCTAAATATGCCAGTTTGTGTGTTAAACATGTGAATGAAACAAAACAACTCCAAGTAAGTTTGTGATGAGGAAACAGCATTACAACAGATCAGAAAATAATAAGTAATATGGGCCTTTAAATAAGGCCTCCTTATAATCTAAAAACAATATTTGTATTTTCATAAGTTGAAGATGTCTGGGTTTCGTCCACAACACAGTACAGAAACAGCCCTTCTCAAAGTCACCAATGATCTCCTCCTCACCTCTGACTCTGGCCACTTCAGTATCCTCATCCTCCTGGACCTTACAGCAGCATTTGACACCATCAGCCACTCCATCCTCCTCTCCCGTCTCAAGAACTCTTTCTTACCTCACTAACCGTCAACAATTCATCCATATCAACAACTGGTCCTCCTCCACTGCTCCCCTATTGCAAGGTGTCCCCCAAGGTTTGGTGCTTGGTCCCCTCCTGTTCATCCTCTACCTCCTCCCCCTTGGAAGCATCATTCGCCGCTACAGCCTCCATTTCCACTGCTACGCCGACGATATTCAACTTTACATAACTACCAAATCCATCAACTCCACAACTCACTCTTCCCTCACCCACTGCCTCTCCGAAATCAAAACGTGGATCCAACACAGTTTTCTAAAGCTGAACTGCGACAAATCTGACTTAATCATTAGTGGCCCCAAAAACATTACCAAATCCACCCAAGCCTTCAGCCTGACCATAGACAACACAACCCTCACTCCATCTCCACTCAACCTTGGCATTCTTTTTGTCACCACGCTTTCATACCAACAACACATAAACTACATAACCCGGACTGCTTTCTTTCATCTCAAAAACATTGCACGACTCCGCCCATCCCTTTCTTTCTCTGCTGCCGAAACTCTCATTCATGCATTCATCACCTCTGGAATCGACTACTGCAATAGCCTTTTCTATGGTCTATCCTCCAAAACTCTCAACAAACTCCAATACATTCAAAACTCTGCTGCCCGCCTCCTCACCCACACGCTACACCGAGACCACATCACTTCTGTCCTCCAAAATCTCCACTGGCTCCCCATCCCTCAGCGCATCCAATTCAAAGTCCTCCTCATGACCCACAAAGCCCTCCATAACCTGGCCCCATCATACCTCTCTGACCTCCTGCACCTCCACACCTCATCCTGCTCCCTCCGTTCCTCCTGCACCACCACACCCCATCCCGCTCCCTCTGTTCCTCCTGCACCTCCACACCCCATCCCGCTCCCTCCGTTCCTCCTGCACCACCACACCCCATCCCGCTCCCTCCGTTCCTCCGACACCAACCTCCTGTCCCTCCCCTACAGGACCAAGCTCCGAACTTGCCCCCACCCTCTGGAACTCACTCCCACAACCTATCCGTGACTGCTCTGACCTCCCCACCTTCAAAAAACTGCTCAAGACTCCCCTTTTTAAAACTGCTTTTAATGTTTCTTAAAATTTAATGTTTTTCTGTTTGTTTATTGTTTTATTACTTGTTTTATTACTAATTTTACCTTCTGTACAGCGTCCTTGAGTGTCTTGAAAAGCGCTTTACAAATAAAATGTATTATTATTATTATTATTATTATTATTATTATTATTATTATTATTATTATTATTATTATTATGTTTCACTTGTCAATTTAGGGTTTTACAACTGGACAAAAACTATATTAATTGATGCCTGTGATGCCTTAAAGGGTCCATATATTTTGCGATCTTTGTTATAATGTTGATTCCTCACACTGTTAAGTCTAATAAGTAGAATTTACTTGAAAAAATCTAGAGAACCGATTGCCTTGAAAAATCTGACTAACGTGGAGTGTGAATCTAAAGCTGAGTTTACAGGTAATTTCTCAGTGAAGTGTGCAGTAAATTCCTCTTCTAAAGAGGCAGAGCAAGTGAAGTGTACTTTAGTTTTCATTCACAGAATTCATGTTGTGAAGCTTAAGGTTAAGTTCATCTTACTTGGTAAAACCATGGAAACCAATTGCCTTGAAATGAGCAAGTAAATGTAACTTATATACACAAGTTAGAGTAAAAACAGGTTCTATTCTACAATAATGCCATTTAGAAAAAAATAAACATATCCAAATCTTTGTTCAAAACACATCTTAACGTGTGTAACAATAAAATAATATAGTTCGGTCATTCCCCCAGGCTTAAAAAATGCTGAAAGAAACAAAACAGGTGCACAGGTGTAATCTGGCACAGAGTGAACAGAGGGAGTGTCTAGAGACCGTCCTGGGATGATTCGGGAATGAGCGGCAGCTGTAGGACGGAGCAAAAGGAGGATCGGAACAGACTGGAAAATGTCTCGTTTCGTTTCTTTATTTATAAGGACAATGTACAGTTACATTAAGCACAAAGGCAGAGATGCTTGTACCAGATTCTAGATTTACAGCTAATTTCCATCTGTAGTCCTCTGGGGGAGGGGTCAGAGTGCCATATTTACATTTAAACTTGCAACCCATGTAACATCATTCATACAATTTCCCCAGTCTTCACATGCTCACAGTCATTACATCAATTATCAAGTACTCCATACATCCCAATAAACATACACAGTTCATTCTTACAGTTAAAAGTGCGTACATGTCTGGTTTTCTAAAAAAAAAACATGCTTTCACTTCACGATTAAACGCAGAGAGGTTATTTAAGCTCAGTAACTCAGATGGGAGCTTATTCCACTGTTGAACAGCCCTAAAGGAAAAAGCTGATCAAATGTAGCCGGACTCTTGGCGGTAACACGTCACTGTTGAAGTTACTCATCTCTTCAAGTTGACCTTAGTCTAATTGACAAGTAATGTGCTTTTTTTCACCCTGAAAGTACTTTCATTAAGGCCCCGTTTACACATACACTGGTATTTTTAAAAACTGAGGCATTTCCCTTCGTTTGTACCCATCTTTTACACGGAAACAGTGAATTCGCTTCTGAAAACGAATCTTTCTAAAAACTCCGGCTAGAGTGGAGATTCTGGAAAACTACAGGTTCGGTTTGCATGTAAAGTGAGATAAATGGAGTTTTAGGCAGTTGACGCACCAAAAGTGCGATTCTAATTGGCTTCCAGAGCATTCTCCTTTTGTTTTCAGAGACAAATTCGCCGGTTGCATGTAAAAGATGGGTACAAAGGGAAATATCTCTGTTTTTTAAAATACCAGTGTAGGTGTAAACAGGGCCTCATTTTGGAAAATGAAGGGAGACAAATATTCATTTCTCAACATACCCGGATATGTGTAAATGTAGCCTTAAACTCCATGATTCACTAGAATCATTTGGTTGATTTTAGCCCTGGAATTGCCTATTTCTACTGAACAAAATGTAAAAGGAGCTGCTAATTTGAAAACTACCATCACAACTACCATCATGACATCACAAAGTGGAACAGAGCATTTTCTTCAGCCACATTTCTTACTGCTATTTCACTTGGTCTCATACATCAGAGGTCATCCTGAAGCCCCTCTTCAAAAAAAACACTGAAAACACTTGACAAAAAGCCTCTACAGTATCACTATTGTAATATCTTAAGTATAATATTTTTTGATCTTGAAAGTTCTCAGGTATTTATGGATGCTTGCCTTGTTTTTAAAGTTTTAAATGGACTCGCTCCTCCACCATTAACCCTCAAGCGACCAAGCTATTATACTTATATTATACTGGGGTCGTATATGACCCCATTGTGTTCTATACAGGGATCCTTATTATAAAAGGCTGCTTGGGGGTTTATCACACCTATACTTCTCCCAGTATTTAAGACAGGTATTTTATAATGCTCTAATGTGATAAGTATTTGGTAATAATACTTTTATTGTAAGAAATAACCAAACGCACATTATTTAGACAGTCCTTGTCAGTTCCCACTTGCAAAAATATTTCTTTTTTTTTGCCACACTAAATGAAAACGTACATTATAAAAAATAAGTTTGAGTAAAAATATTTTGACTTATGTTGAGCTAGCATCCTGCTAACATCAATAAAAATAATTAGCTGACTTGCTGATTAGGGAATATGCTAATACTGGTAAGGAAGTCATCCTACTCAGAACACATTCAGCCTGTGTTACTACCACACCTGTGTTTAAAACAAAAAACACACAAACATCTTGTCTGTATATGTGTAATATGATATCAACAACATTCTTTAGATTACTGAAATATCTGAAAATTGAAACTGTCAAAATGAGATACCCAGTTATGAAAACAAGTTTCAACAGAGCTACTGAAATTAGATTCAGCGATGCACTATTAGTAATTTCAAGCACAATCTTCACAAACCACTTGTTTGTGACTATGTTCTGGGCACACTGGCTGGTTACATTTGAATGATATTTACACTCAACAAAAATATAAATGCAACACTTTTGTTTTTGCTCCCATTTTTCCTGAGATGGACCCAAAGATCCAAAATTCACTCCAGATACGCAACACTACCATTTCTCTCAAACATTGTTCACAAATCTGTCCAAATGTGTGACAGAGAGCACCTCTGCCCCGCCGAGACAATCCACCCCACCTCACAGGTGCGCCACATCAAGATGCCGATCCGACATCATGACCAGTGCACAGGTGTGCCCCAGACTGCCCACAATAAAAGGCCACTCCGAAATGTGCATTTTTTTGCTTTATTTAGGGTCTGGGGACTCAGAACCAGTCAGTATCTGGTGTGACCACCATTTGCCTCATGCAGTGCAACACATCTTCTTCGCATAGAGTTTATCAGATTGTCAGTTGTGGCCTGTGGAATGTTGGTCCACTCCTCTTCAAAGGCTGTTATGGACGAAGAACACAGGTGCATTTTATTGATGGCATTTTGAATGCACAGAGATACCGTGATGAGATTCTGAGGCCCATTGTTGTGCCATACATCCATGAACATCACCTCATGTTTCAGCAAGATAATGCACGGCCCCAAGTTATAAGGATCTGTACACAATTCTTGGAAGCTGAAAATGTCCCAGTTCTTGCATGGCCAGCATACTCACCGGACATGTCACCCATTGAGCATGTTTGGGATGTGCTTGACCGGCGTATACGACAGCGTGTACCAGCTCCCACTAATATCCAGCAACTTCGCACAGCCATTGAAGAGGAGTGGACCAACATTCCACAGGCCACAATTGACAATCTGATAAATTCTATGCGAAGAAGATGTGTTGCACTGCATGAGGCAAATGGTGGTCACACCAGATACTGACTGGTTCTGAGTCCCCAGACCCCCAATAAAGCAAAAAAAAAAAAATGCACATTTCGGGGTGGCCTTTTATTGTGGGCAGTCTGGGGCGCACATGTGCACTGGTCATGATGTCGGATCGGCATCTTGATGTGGTGCACCTGTGAGGTGGGGTGGATTGTCTCGGCGGGGCAGAGGTGCTCGCTGTCACACATTTGGACAGATTTGTGAACAATGTTTGAGAGAAATGGTAGTGTTGTGTATCTGGAGTGAATTTCGGATCTTTGGGTCCATCTCATGAAAAATGGGAGCAGAAACAAAAGTGTTGCGTTTATATTTTTGTTGAGTATAAAAACCAATGTTTAAAAACCAATGCTTCTCTTCGGGGTAATAATGAGTTTGTGATGTATACGCCACACTAACTGGTTGATTCCTGCAAAAAACTGTGAAAGTGTGTAGGATTAGTAAACTGACAAACTCATGCTAGGAAAGAAAATTCAGATGAAAAATAAAGAGATGGCACATTAAATCATATGGCTGGGGTCGTAAATTACCCCACACGGTCGCTTGAAGGTTAATGGATTTTATAAGTAAAAAAACTACAAACCGAGTGAACACAAGAGTATTGACCAGAGGAGACTGGAACATACAGAGACGCAGGACCAAATTTGGCCAAACGGTGACGTCTATCAGAGGATCACAGTCATGGAACTCATTATCTGCTCATGTCACGAACTGTGGGTCCTCCTCAACCTTCAAGAACACTCTGAAACACTGGTTGAAAAATAATCAAACATGCTCTCACAGGTAGATTTTCTTTTTCTCTGGTCCTCTTAAACTCTGAGAATGGTCTACTGTTGTTAACTTGTCGTCATGTCTACGTGCACTTCTGTTTCTTTTATGTGTTTCTCTAAATGTTCTTCTGTTCTGACCTGCCTTAGGACAACGGATGTAAAGTAGCTGTTGTGCTAATTCCGGCATATTTACGTTGATGCTTTTTGTTGTCATGTTGATTAATGTGCATTGTCCTAATTCAAATAAATAAATAAATACAATTTTGAGTTTTAGAGAAGTGGACAGACTAATAATGCAGAGTTACTCAAACATGTGTGAATGAAACAAAACACGACTCCAGGTCTGTTTTTAAGGAGGCAACAACATTAGAACATGGTTTAAAGCTCATAAGAGTCAAATCTGTGTAATATAGGACCTTTAATTATAACCAATAAGCAGAAGTTAGACATTTCTAGCTAATTAATAGTTCTGTACTTGGCATTTTGTGTAGCCAGAATGCACAGCCAAATAGAATAAATAAAGTCCTATATTCTTACAGTAGCTTGAAGGAAAACTAAAGGCTATTTTTAAACCGTGGTGCTCCAAATCTCTTAAGGTACATCTACTCATGCATAACGCGCCTTGCTTTTCCCACACGCCTCAAACCTCAAAACCCTCCTTGTTACTTTATGATTACAAATAGATGAATTGGGAGTTCAGAAAAGCAGCCTGCTCGTATCTGGCATAATTAATGTGACACGAAACTCATCAGCCCTCAAAGCTCCAACCCGGTTTTCCTGCTTTGGTGGAGAGTGATCACAGGACAGAGACGCTACCAAACACGCCGCAGGCTAATTGAGTTGACATCTAACGTTTTGTTGAAATCAGTTTCTCGCATTGTTTACCTTTTTAAGAGGTTTTTGTGCCGCCAATGAAATCCAGAGGTGATTTGCTTTGATCTCGTGCATGCTTCAAAGTGTGCGCGTAATGAATTTGGGTGAAATTTCGGAAAACACAAGCAGTAATTAGCTGTTTTTGTTAGTGTTGTGCGTCTTTTGTTTTGTAGAATGTTGTCTTGTGCAAACGTTGGTACAAGGCCGAGGGCTCTGGAGGGTCTCATTATTTGGATTTGTGTGGTTTGAAAGCGTGTGGTCAGATCTACACCATGGTTTTACTTACTCATTGATTCTTTTTTTTTTCCATCCATTTTCTTCTGCTTATCCGGGGCCGGGTCGTGGGGGCAACAGTCTAAGCAAGGACTCCTAGACTTCCTTCACCCCAGACACTTCCTCCAGCTCCTCCAGGGGGACCCCAAGGCGTTCCCAGGTCAGCCGAGAGACATAAACTGCGTGCACATGGACGAGTGTAATCCGATTGCACACGGATTGGGATCGTATTGAATTCATGTGCACAGGCTAAGGATCGTATAGGGATTGGTTTCCCAAATCCGATTCGAACCCCTGGCTTAGGCCGATAGTAATCCACTTGGTGCCGCCTTGTGCACGATATCGGATCGGATTGGCGTACTGCGCATGCGTGGGAATTTTTGCCAGGGATTTCACCTGGAAGTGGCAGGAGGCGCCGACGCTGTCATAAGTAGCAATTGTTGCCGGAAAAGTCAGATGAAATCATGGCTGTGAAGAAAGAATGCACAACACGTACACCAATGCTGCTCCGTCAAACTCCTCGAGCGCCATCTTTGTATACCGCCACATAGTTTGTTGTGTTTTTATTGAGTAGCCATCACCCGGAAGTAGTTGGACTACAGCGCCACATAGCGTAGCGGAGCCGGCCAGGTCGCTGACCATTATCCGATTACACGAGCTTCATGTGCACTGGGATCTAAGGACAGACCACCCGCCAAGTAACGGGATCGGATTTGGAGAAATCCAATCCGATCCTACCATGTGCATGCAGTATCCCTCCAGTGTGTCCTGGGTCTTCCCCGGGGCCTCCTCCCGGTGGGACATGCCCGGAACACCTCCCGAGGGAGGCGTCCAGGAGGTGTCCGGAACAGATTCCCGAGCCACCTCAGCTGCTCCTCTCCACGTGGAGGAGCAGCGGCTCTACTCCGAGCTCCTCCCGTGTGACTGAGCTCCTCACCCTATCTCTAAGGGAGCGCCCAGTCACTCTGTGGAGGAAATTTCGGCCGCTTGTATCGGCGATCTTGTCTTTTCGGTCATTACCCAGAGCTCATGACCATAGGTGAGGGGAGGAACGTAGATCAACGGTAAATCGAGAGCTTTGCCTTTAGGCTCAGCTCCCTCTTCACCACAACGGTCCGGTACAGCGACCGCATCACTGCCGACGCTGCACCGATCCGCCTGTCAATCTCACGCTCCATCCTCCCCTCACTCGTGAACAAGACCCCGAGATACTTGAACTCCTCCACTTGAGGTAATTTTTTTTGTCATATATATTTTATTTTGTTTTTATTTTCCCATATTGTGGCCTCACAGTCACATAATAATACCACAAGGTATACAAATATACCCCCCATAGCCCCCTTAACCACGCACATACACACAAAATAAATAAATAAAAACAAACACACACACACACACTCAGAGACACAGCGCCACAAACAAACACAAAACTTTTCCTTGTCGTCCGGAGGGAGTTTGCTTTAAAATGGTCCACTCCTCTCAGTGGGAAATATCCAAAACATGTGCTTTATTTGAATAAATTATGCATATTTTGTTAACATAAACATGCTGAAATACAGTATGTAACACTGTGTTATGAAGATTAAAGTGTCTAATATATGTGTATCTGACGTATGCTAAAGGTTGAACAATGGAGGCGAGGGGAGAGCAGAAAAGCATGATGGGACAGCAGGACTCGGGCAGAACATGGGGAAATGTGAGTGGGCACATATCAGCACAAGGCCACACTGGAGTCCTTCAGAGAAAACAAACTCAAGACGACATTTAAGGCTTACAAACTGTACTAACTGCACTGGACAATACTTGTGCACAAAGTTCAAGTATTTTAGCAGATTTTAGGTCTAATAAATCTTCAAATGTAGTGGTTTTGATAAACATTTGTGCTGAAATTTCTTCAAAAGAAACAAATGAATTAAAAAAAAAAATCCTTGAAGTTTTTATTGGTATATTTTTGTTTGACTACAAACTACGAATGTGTAAAAAAAAAAAAAAAACTCAGCCTTTTCAGCAGGTCTCACACTATAATAAAAAATACTTTTACTTTTCAGTCTTGTTCAAAAATGTTGTGGAGTAGAAGGTACAGATACCTGCTCTCAAATGTAGTGAAATAAAGGTAAGAAGCATCTACCTTAAAGAAATATTAATGGTTTTTTTTTTTACAATCTGAACCTTATTTCGGTAATAAAACAAGTTGTTTTACTCACCCATAGCACTTTGGTGTCGTTTGGAGCAGTTTCGTAGATGTTTTAGTTTAGCGATATCCGTTAACGTGAGTGCTTGGGGCAGTCGATTTCAGTCACCAAATAACACAAACTTTATCACTTTTCAAATTACAGAAGCTCAATGTCTTCGTTTGAATCAAAAGTGGCCTGTAATCCGAGATTTATCCATAGTTTCGAGTAGATGATCATCACTTTTCTGTTGCGAGCGACACATGGCAGAAGATTGGGGCTTTGAGGCTGAAGAGGACTTATGGAGGACTGAGGACTGAAGAGGAGTATACGGATGAGGAGACAGAATGGATACGGAAAGAATGAAGCGGAGACAGTTTTAGGAGCAGCAGAGAACAGCCATCGGTTTCACATTACTTCTCAGAATCGTGCGCTGAATCCGCTGGCCTTCTTTCTTTTCCTTTGCTGGTAAAAAATTGTCCTGACTGAAGTGGGTACTGCAAACACGATGGTCCAAACGTCTTACAGCTTTGCCTTTCATGTTTGGGTCCCGAGAGCTGAGAGCGAAATCAGCTGTGAATCCTGTCATCTACTCGAATCTATGGCAAAATCTCGGATTACAGGCCACTTTTGACTCAAACGAAAGTGTAGACTAAGACATTGAGCTTCTGTAATTTGAAAAGTGATAAAGTTTGTGTTATTTGGTGACTGTAATCGCCTGCCCCGAGCACTCACGTTAACGGATATCGCTAAACTACAACATCCACGAAACTGCTCCAAATGACACCAAAGTGCTATGGGTGAGTAAAACGACTTGTTTTATTACCGAAATAAGGTTCAGATTGTAAAAAACTTTAATATTCCTTTAAGTAAAGTACAAATACTTAAACTTTATTTTATTTCATTACGTTGTACTACTGTTGTGAGTTGTTTGTGTGAGCTAAGCTGTCATACTACTTTTTAATAATCAGGTACTAAACACAATACTGTCACTGTGATACTTCTTGAAATCAGTAAAGTACATGCAATACAGGCTTTTTTTTTTTTTAAAGGTGCGTTCAACATTTTATATACAAATATTGGCATCAGGGGCTTTTAAAACTTCCATTAGCCCATCTGTTACAAACAAACAAATAATATATATGAATTCTACATTAAAAGTGCAGTTGTTAAATAAAAGACCCCAGAGAACTAAGTAATAATAAAAAAATATGAATTTCCACTGTATGTATTTGTGTATGTACGTCTCTCCTCCCCAAACCGAGTCCGTCTCCTGAGGCCCGCTGTTATACGCTACATTAGCATCCATATGCAAAACCCAGATGCTTAAACTGAGCTCAAAGCTTCACAAGGGACTCGTGCGGATTTACACTCTGTTTGTTCGAGAGTGATTCCGACACAGTTCTGCGTCGAAAGGCAGAGGGACGGGCAGAGGAGCAGACGCTAACCTTTCTAAATGACACGTGAACAGCGAGACGGCGCGATAAAGCAAAGGTGGTGGTTCTAATCCGCCTCAGGTCTCTGCGCTTGTGTGCGTTTGGTCACTCTGTACAATCTGGAGCAGGCGCCGGGGGGTTGGCTGTGGACGGGCTCACTGTTGTGATGCGTCACTTTACCTTTGAGCGAGGCAGTGGGCAGGACGGAGCAGAGAGTCTAAGAAAAGCAAATGGGATTAATGATAGGCCTGGCACCGGAATTACTATATCAACTTGTACTTCAGTATATGAAAGATGGAGCAATAATTATTCGCGGTCACCAATATCGTGGGTACTTTTTTTTTTTTTTAACCATAATCAGGGGTAATGACCGAAAGGACAAGATGACGGATCGAAATGGGTTCCAAGTGACTCCCTTAGGCTACGTTCAGACTGCAGGGCTTAAACCTCAATTAAAATTTTTTTGTGAAATTCAATTTTTTTGCGAGGTCGTTCACATTTCCAATTAAATGCGACTTGTATGTGATCTCCAGTGTGAACTTTAAACACCCCAAAAGTGTCCTGCATGCGCCTTGGACGACACGACGAGGTCACGCGCAGCGAACGTGCTCAATGTTTACGGAAGTTGCCTCAACATGGACACGAGTATTGAGCGCCTGGAGATTTTAAAGGAGAATCAATGTTTTTTACAATCTGAGCCTTATTTCGGTAATAAAACAAGTTGTTTTACTCACCCATAGCACTTTGGTGTCATTTGGAGCATTTACGGAGATGTTTTAAGATTTGCGATATCCATAACGTGAGTTCTCGGGGCATATGTTTGCGGTCTCCAAATAACACAAACTTTAGCACTTTTCAAATCATAGAAACTCAATGTCTAAACTTTCGTTTGAGTCAAAAGTGGCCCGTAATCCGAGATGTATCCATAATTTACAGCTTTGCCTTTCATGTTTGGGTCCCGAGAGCTGAGAGCGAAATAAGCTGTGACTCCGCACATGCGCACTGGCGTCCTCATCTACTCGAAACTATGGATAAATCTTGGATTACAGGCCACTCTTGACTCAAACGAAAGTGTAGACTAAGACATTGAGCTTCTATGATTTGAAAAGTGCTAAAGTTTGTGTTATTGCCCCAAGAGAAGACGAGAAGAGTCTTTGTGTACATTTGTGAGCGCCTACTTGTACCACTCTCGCTCGTTGATTACGTGCAGGTCGGATGAATGCGACCTGGCCGTTCAGACTGAAGTCGCATGCCAAAAGATCGGATATGTATCGGTTTTAGAACCACATATACAAGTGGCCTGGGTCACATTTGAAAAAATCGTATCTGTGTCATTCAGATTGTCATTAAAAGATCAGACACAGGTCGCATAGGGGTGAAAAAAAAATCAGATTTGAGTCACTTCAGGTTGCAGTCTGAACGTAGCCCTAGAGCTAGGGGGAGGGGCTCAGTAACAGGGGAGGAGCTCGGAGTAGAACCGCTGCTCCTCCACGTGGAGAGGAGCAGCTGAGAGGAGGGCATCTGGTCTGGATGCCTCCTGGACTTTCTCTGGGGAGGTTTTGATGTCTCAGGATATCCCTAGAAGAGCTGGAGGAAGTGTCTGGGGTGAGGGAAGTCGGGGCCTCCTGCTCAGTCTGCTGCCGCTGTGACCCGGACCCGGATAGAGTGCAAGAAAATGAATGGATTAACTTTTTCTTTGTGTTACTGGAAAACTTTTTTGTACATTTTCTGTACTACGATAAGGTTTGCGCTGCACTGAATAAATAACTTTACTTCCTATAAATAAAAGGTAACTATTTAAAGGTCCCATGGCATGAAATTTTCACTTTCTGAGGTTTTTGAACGTTAATGTGAGCTCCCCTACCCTGTTTAGCCCCCCCCCACCCCCACCCCCCATGGTTAAAAGTTGCGAAATGTCTAAACTGAGCATTTGCGATCCTTTTCTGCGTTACAAAAAATCGGAGCTCAAACGGGCGATTTTGAACAAGGCACCTTATTGACGTCAGATCTAAAAAAAGAAATGCAAATGCAGTTCCACCCCCGTCTGTCTGAACTCAGCGTCTCTGTAAATCACGCCCAGAGAGTTTGGACTGCGAATGCGCTAGGCAATGCGAAATGCGTTTTTTTATTTGCCTGGAGGCACGTCCGAGTGTTTCTAGGCTCGGAAGTCCTTTATCTGAGCCTCTGGACCTTTGAACAGCAGTGGTTTGATTTTATTTTCTGTGGAAATGTGTTTATTTTTCAATGGAACGCTTCAAATCTCTCCCCCCGTGCAAAAACAAGGAAATGGATCAGCTGAGGGCTGACAGCGGAGAGCGGAGAGTTTGGCCACGCCCCCACCCTCTACTATAGGCCAGCTCTTTTCTCCTCATTTGCATTCAAGCAACAACGCCCAGAATAAAGTGTTTGAGAGAGATATTTATGACTCTTTCTCATCTTATCTCTGTTTCTCATGCACTGAGTGTTGATTTTGAAGAAGGATTCATTTACAGTATTAGAGAACCATTAAGGAGCCATATAAAAGCATCAAGAAGTACCATGTCATGGGATCTTTAAAGCGTATTAACTTCTAACATAGTATATTTGATAACCATGTTACCTTTTTTATTTTGAAAATGCTTTATTCGCTGAAAACAATGCATTACCATGTTTTATAAGTTTCAATTTTTGATGCTGTAAGTCTCCTATTCCTTTGCTCTCCGTGCTAAATCACTCCCCTTTCAGAGCGCTATCATAACACAATCAGTGTGCATCCCGCTAATGAAACTACCGCACATCACATCAGGTTTGTCAAGTTGCTGTGTAGAGTTTTGTACCATGTTTTTGTAGATTTATGGAGAATTGTCGTGTGGGAGCATGGGGTTGTGGGCGGAGCCTTGCACAGAATCTTACAGCTGCATAAATAGTTGTTAATATAAATGCATAAACTCCCCCTGCAGGTGTAGTCTTGTGAGTGCAGTTTGGGTCAGATACACAGAGATACTGTATGTAATAGTTTTTTGAGCTTTTGCCACGCCCCCTTTTTGGTCGACCAATCGATCTTCAGGACATATCTTTAGTCAACCAATCATTTCCTTTGTCAAATACAGCCTTAGAATTCAGACCAGGAATATCCATTTATCTCGTACTTGACACAGTTTTAAACCACAGACTATTTCGAGATAGTTCCCCACATGATAATTACATGATGAGAAGTCAGGCTTGCATCTATACGCAGTGTTCCCAACGAATCTGTATTTGTGTGTACGCTCAGAGTAAACATGTTTTATCATCGACATTTTCTGTGTCTGCTGCTCAAACGGGCTGAAACCACAGGTGGTGTACACAGAATACTCCAAACACTGAGCCGAGAGGTCCCCCCATCACATATGACTCACCATTTAGACAATGCGTGCCCGCTGTGAGCCACAGCAGTTTAAGGTGATGAATCTGACGAAGGTATCTGATAACGCCGGGGTGGAAATCATCAAATCATCATGCCAGATTTTCATAGTACAAAAATCAATTAGAGTACTATGGTAAATGGTAAATATCCTCCTGGGACCTGAAGAAAAAAGTGTATCTGAATTATTGGGGCCAAGCACCGAAGGTGCTAGACACCTTCGGTGTTAAAAGATTTAAAAAAAAAAGTTTCTACTGCGTTGCCTAGCAACGTTGCCAACAACGTTGCCTAGCAACCCTTTGATCTTGTCTTTGATGTGTCTGGTCTCCTGATTTCTTATTATTATTATAAAATATTCTCCTCAACATGGGAGTCTATGGCAACCCCTAGAACCGTCTGGTAAAAAGTTGTGAAATTTTGCATGCACATTCCAGCCAGTCTCCTCATTACCCACAGCAATTTATAGGCCCCCAGCCCCAACCGTCTAGTGCCACCAGCAGGTCAAATTTGCAGGAATTTTCAGGAATTGCCCAGCAACGCACCTAGCAACCAATCTGTCTTTGATGTGTCTTTGATCTGTTAAACCTTGTTAGACCCTGTCAAACTCTGTTAGACCCTGTCAGACCCTGTCAAACCTTGTTAGACCCTGTTAAACCCTGTTTCTGAGTCTGACAGGGTCTAACTACCCTGTTAGACCCTGTTAGACTCTGTTAGACCCTGTCAGACCCTGCATGCGGCCTACAGGCTGAGGCCTACATGCACCTTCGGTGCTTGACCCCACATTGCTATATTTATTATTATTATTTTAATTTTCTATTTGGAGGTAAATGAACACCTCAGCATTTACATTTTGTTAATTTTATTTGTATTCATAATGTTGTAATGTTTCCTCTGTAATAGATGTCTGGGACATTTTGGTGTTAAATCCATGTGAAGTTAACAACCTAAAAAAAACATTTTTTTTTCTTTAGAAATTCTGACAAGCTTCTACAGTCACTTCAAATAGTTTTTAGTCTCCCTTTTAATTTCTTATTTATTTATTTTAGTATTTTTTTATTTTTTTTATTTTTATGAGTTATTTATTTTGTATTTATTTTTATCTATTTATTTTAGGTTTTTTCTATTTTATGTATTATTTATTTTGTATTTATTTATTCATTTATTTATTTTTATTCATTTATTTATTTTAGTATTTTTTTGTTCATGTTTTATTTTTATGTATTTTTTATTTTGTATTTATGTATTTATTTATTTATTTATTTTTATTCATTTATTTATATATTTATATATTTATTTTTATTTATTTATTTTAGTATTTTGTTTTTATTTTTATGTATTATTTATTTTGACAGACTGGTTAACTCAACGTCCACTATAAAGGACACAAATGAATGGGCGGGTCTCAGGAGGATATAGCGCTTTATATCAAGGAACCACTCAATGTCTTGCCCAAGGACACAACAACAGCATTCAGTTGAATTAATTTAATTTATTATACATATATGTCTTACATACAAATTTGCCTTTTAACACACCAACAAAATGCAATAGGCCAGTTGTCAGACATGTGTGTTACAAACAGACTGGATAAAGACGGAGTGTGTCAGCTCCAGTCAAATGAAGCTCATTGAGGCTGGCAGTTATGGGGTGAATTTGGAGTAGAATTTCATATAGGAATGGGAATTGATTTACGGACACAAAATAGCAAAATAAAAAGATCAGGATCATGTAGAGTAGGTTAATACTACAGTATATTAATATGACTTAATTTGGTCTTAATATTTTATATTTTATATTTTAGACCAAAATAAGGAGACTGAAGCGCCCACATGTTCACCTCCTATTTGGAATGCGGCAGCTGGCAGGTTAACTATGTCCATTTATCAGTGACGTGGAGTCAGGGGAGGTCATCACAGAGTAAAAAAAGTAAAATGAAAAAATAAATTGTTATATTTATCCAATTATTTGTACTCTAAAGTCATTGTATATTTAACTTTGCCATTTTAATTCTTTTTTTTTTTTAATTCAAAATCGCTGAATTTTCGTTTTTACTGTTCAAATAGTGGTCTTCAGCGTGCGGCTCTACACCGGCCGTTGGTGCCTCACATGGACTGACTGTACTGTAGTTCAGCAGTAACAGATTCTGCGGTAAAGCAGCGGTGAAAAGGCACCGGGTTAAAGCGGTGGTGAAAAGGCGCCGGGTTAAAGCGGCGGTGAAAAGACGCCGGGTTAAAGCGGCGGTGAAAAGGCGCCGGGTTAAAGCGGCGGTGAAAAGGCGCCGGGTGAGGCTCGTAGTTCTCTGGCCTCATGGTAGAGGCACTCGTGAGCCCATGGATTCTTCTGCAACTCCTGGAGCAGCAGATTAGAATAAGTGACACAAGATACAGTTTAGAGTTAGCAAGTCAAGTTTAATAATCCGTTCACTTTTTCTTCTTGTCTGGCCCGACTTTTTAAATGGAGGAAGATTTCATATTAAAGGGACAGTGTGTAAGATTTTTACCCATTAATTACTGAAATTGAAGATACCCATTCAAAAATACATTGTTTTTCAAGCCTTTTCACTTCCATCATGAAATCAAAATATTCTTTTGGACTTAGATATAGTCACATAAAAGGGGGATCTTCCCCATATTAGAGGCAGCCATTTTGAATACGAGAGCCGCAGAAGGACATTTGGGCTCATCCTTCGCCTAGGCTCCTGCTAGCAGCTGCTCAGCCGCTGCTAGCAGGAGCCTAGCAGCGGCTCCCGCTCCCTCAGGCTGAGGGAGCGGAGGAGAGGAGAGGAGAGAAGGGGAGGGGGGAGCCTCGTGGTTTTGGGTAAACAAGCATGCTGCTGTATCACACGTCGTAATGGATCTAACACATGTTTTGGACTAAATTGTTTTACTGGATTTTATTCGCTGGATCCTTACGGACAGATTGAGGCCAAGTTTATGGTGAAATACAGAGTTTGACCTGTCCAGAGCCTTCAAAGGTAAGCTAAGTAACAAACCTTGTTTTGTGCTTTTCTGTATAAAAGCCCCATGTGCTCGGGGAGTGATTGTTGTGCAGGGAAATGAATTGCATAGTCAAAAAGAGGAGACTGTAAGGTTTCATTTGATGTGTAGAGTGTCATGGTAGACGATCAGGAATGTGTGTTTTCATGCGAAAAGAAAAAAAAATGTGACCGCGGGGCCGTGTTTTATTTATACCATAGTTCGCACAGCGCCGGGTGCGCGCAACAACGCGAGCTGTCTGTGTTACGGCGCGCCCGGGTGACCCTCGAGGTCTGCCGTAGCCAAAAGAGGAAGTGGAATAGCGACTATCCACCTATGCGCCACGAATCCTACACACTGTACCTTTAAAGCTCGAGCAGTTTTCTAAACTGGACTTTGGGTCGAAGCAGGTTATAATTAAAGGAAGACCAACGCCGGAGCTAAAGGGTTTGCTCCAGACTACGGGACGAAAGACTCGCTCTTTTCAGAAGAAATAGTCTTTTCTGGTTTTCCTTCTTTTCTCAACCTGCTGTGACGATGTCTGGACTCAGATGGAGATTGAAAAATTAGAAAAGTAGCAAAGGAGCCTCATTAAACATAAGCGGTTCACCACTCACATTCAGAGCCAGATCGAGCTAAAAACGTCGTTATTTTAATTTATGACGCTACTCGGTGTGTTCTGGAAAATGCACTGAACAATAATAATTAATTTTCAGGTTTACATCAACAATATTCCGAGCTCCAGTCACTTACAGGGAGAGAAACTGGCCCTGGTTTACAGATTTGTAAATCTGATAGTGACATCAGTGCCTCAGACATGACCCTCACCACATGTCAATGCCATTTATACAGTCTATGGTTACAAACATAAAAAGACAAGTCTGCTGCTTCTTCCAGGCTTTAAAAAGAAACAATACCAACAATACAATACCAGCTTCAGGCCAGTGGCTCTCACCTCTCATCTGATGAAGACTCTGGAGAGGCTCGTCCTGGGTCACCACCGCTCCACGGTGAGCTCGGCGTTGGACCCGCTGCAGTTCCCGTATCGGCCCGGCATCAGAGCAGAAGACGCCATCATCTCTCTGATGCATCGCTCGCTCCCAGTTGGAGAGGCCCGGCAGCACTGTGAGAATCTTGTTCTACAACTTCCCCAGTGCTTTCAACACCATCCAGCCGCTGCTCCTGAGGGACAAGCTGGAGTGGGCAGGAGTGGACTGTGACCTGGCTGAGTGGATCCTGGACTACCTCACAAACCGGCCCCAGTTTGTGAGAGCCCGGGACTGTGTGTCTGACCTCATGACCTGCAGTGTGGGGGCGCCCCAGGGCACGGTCCTCTTGCCCTTCCTCTTCACCCTCTACACTGCAGACTTCAGACACAACACGGACAGCTGTGTCCTGCAGAAGTTCTCTGATGACTCCGCCATCATTGGTCTCATCACAGACGATGATGACGCGGAGTACAGAGGACTAACAGAGGACTTTGTGGACTGGTGTCAGCGGAACCACCTTCTCATCAACGCGGGTAAGACCATGGAGATGGTGGTGGACTTCCGCAGACGCCATTCTACTGCCCCCCCACCAGTGAACATCCAGGGAATGGACATTGAGAGAGTGGACTCTTACAAGTACCTGGGTGTTCATCTGAACAATAAACTGGACTGGACTCATAACACAGATGCACTGTACAGGAAGGGCCAGAGTCGGCTCTATCTCCTGAGGAGACTGCGGTCCTTTGGAGTGAGAGGGCCACTCCTGAGGACCTTCTATGACTCTGTGCTGGCATCAGCCATCCTGTACGGTGTGGTCTGCTGGAGCAGCAGCGTCACAGAGAGGGAGAAGAAGAAACTGGACAAGGTCATCAGGAAGTCCAGCTCAGTCTTGGGCTGTCCTCTGGACTCGGTGCAGCAGGTGGGGGACAAGAGGGTCCTGGCTAAACTCATGTCTATGCTGGACCATGAGTGTCGCCCCCTGCAGGACGCTTTGTCGGCTCTAGAGAGCAGCATCAGTGACAGACTGATTCACCCTCGCTGTGTGAAAGAGAGATTTCGCAGATCTTTCCTTCCTGCTGCTGTCAGACTGTACAATGATTAATGCTAGTCATGTTCATCTCCATAGCAACCATGTGTCATCTCCATAGTAATAATTACATGTGCAATATTATTTAAAGTCACTTTACCTGCTACTTATTTATTTAACCACCACTGTCCATCACTGCACTGTACACAATCATCTGAGTCACTTTATATTATATATAGTGGTACAGTGGTACCTCACCTTACGAAATTAATTTGTTCCAGAAGTGGTTTCGTAACGTGAATTTTTCGTAAGTTGAGTAGCTATTTCAATGGAAAAAGCCTGATTCGTTCCAAGGCCCCGATCCAAGTTTTTTTATATAGTGTAACTTTTTTTATAGTGTAAGACTGTGTTCTGCGTCCTGATTGGCTAAGAGACTGTAGACCCTGGACTAAACGTGGAATAAACCAGGTCTAGACCAAGGTCTAAACCTGGACTGGACCAGGACTAAACCTGGACTAAACCAGGACTGACCAGGTGGATTAAAGCGCCGCGTGCAGGTCTATTTCCTGGTTTCGTGCTAGCTCTGCTATTAGCAGCAGCACCGGTGTACCTCACGAGTCACGGCTGAGGCGAGCAGCGAGGAGGGGAGGGATGTGCCTCCCCTCCGGACCGCACGCAGTCCGAGCGCATGAACGAACGCATGCAAGAGCCGCGGTGGTTTAATCCTGGTTTAGACCTGTTTTAGAGGAGGCACGGTTTGAGCACGGGTCTCTGCTCGCAGCCCCGCGCCGGGTCACGGTGCGCAATCACACACGTGTCCGCCCTCCCCCTTCCCCCCACACTTTACTATTAATACATTTTGTTGAAAATCTATGAAAGTTTGAGTGTTTAAACGAGAGACAAATGTGAGAAAAGTTTAAATCCAGTCTGAGAAAAGCGTATAATGTGTGTGGCTGAGCGCGCATTATTTGAATTTTTGAGATTTCGCGTTTCGTAACTTGAATTTTCTTTCGTATCTAGAGACTAAAATTTAACGTGAAGGCGTTTCGTAACTTGGAATTTTCGTTTGTTGGGTCTTTCGTAAGGTGAGGTACCACTGTATTACTATACTGGAGTCACTTTAACTGCTGTTTGTTCACTGCTCAGAATCAAAGAGATTTATTGTGCAGCGTTCCTGTGCCTTTTAACCTTACACTGTTGATTGTACATACTTATTATTATTTATCTTAATTTTTGATGCATGCTCTTTTTCCAACTGTTTCTGAAACTTGCGTTGTGACACTGCAATTTCCCCATTGTGGGACAAATAAAGGATTATCTTATCTTATCTTATCTTATAAACGTCATTATTTCATCTCGTTGTCATTACACCAGAACATATCAGCGCCCTGGGTGATCATCCAATAAAAGATTTCTAAACTCATCATAAAAAGTACAATACAACAAAAAATTAGCTTCACTTTCCACTGTCTTCTTCGGGGATTGAGAAAACCTCCCTGTTTCTTATTCATCTGTGGGAGCTGGAATCACACCGACAACCTGAGGGCCACTGGATCGTAGCGGGATTCAAACCATCAATTATCCATTCCAAACAATGCATTTTTATATATTACTGAACTTTATGAGCACATTCTTGTTGTTTACCCACCTTCGGCCTCATTATAATGTCAAAAACAGGACTGTTCCCATAGCAACCCGAGTTCAAATTCAATAGCATATTATATTCCTGACATTCGTAGGTGATTCTTTATAATTAAGTTCTGGAGACTGACCGCACTCAGGACAATTGTCACCACACGAAGTCCAAGTCCAAACTAGGGAAACTCATATCGCTCACTTTCACACGCTCGGTGGTAAGTTCGTGGTTTAAATCCTGTACCTGATGTAAACCCATGTTTTCAGTGAGTACAGAGTCATTCTAAAAGCAGCTCTCAAGGTCCACTTATAGAATGTGATAATAAAAGCATTTTACTGTCTGTTAATGGAGCTTCGCAGTCTTCACAACCCTCTCTTGTTCCAGACGTAAAATTCCCATCATTTTCCTGCAGACTTTTCAAAAATTTAAATATGTGTACACGTAGCCGGGTATGACGGGTAAAACAGACATTGTACCCATCGTTTGTACCCATCTTTTACACGCAAACGCCAAATTCGCCTCTAAAAATGAAGGAGAACGCTCTGCAAGCCAATCAGAATCACACTTTTCCGTTTATCTCACTTTACACGCAAACGCCGAAACCGTAGTTTTCCGGAATCTCCACTCTAGCCGGAGTTTTTAGAAAGATTCATTTTCAGAAGCGGATTCGCCATTTGCGTGTAAAAGATGGGTACAAACGTTGTCTACGTTTTTAACCATCGCGGAGGCTAACCAGCTATGCGCTAACTGATAACGCAGTTGATTTAAAGGTTCATTGAGTAACTTTTCTGGTAGAAGTTCTGTCAAATCCTTTTCTCCATGAAGACTTTGCCATATCGCTTTGTCTGGAATGTTTCACAGTATGGAATTAAACCTTTCTATCTTCAAGGAGACCAAACCAGGCCACATTTGTGGAGAGGCGACTCCACTCACAGTCAGAATGTCTGTTTTTCGACGTATTTTTGAGCTCTAAAACAGCCTGTAATTGAATAAATGTAAAGTAGAGCTGTTTAATGTCACACTGTGGAACATTCCAGGCAGAGAAATGACATATCTATCTCATTTCTACCTCATTAAACATCATTGTAAGTCCCTGTGATGGTTAAATCTGTATTTTCGTGGTGTTTGAAGCTTCTGTTGTCTCCCCCTGCTGGTTCTGTGCAGAAAAACGTTGCAGTATGGCAGACCCGACCCGAACTGGCAGTGCCGACCCAAAGTTACATAGTGCACCTTAATTACAGCTCACCTAATTAAAGCTACATTAACGGGATAGTGCGTTGTTGTTGTTTTTTTTTTATGTTAATCTGTATGGGTTTCCTGCGAAATACGCTGCTGGATGTTTCGTGGACAACTGTTTCGGACGCAAATATATCACCTTTCTAACAAATGTTTTGTTTTGAGAAGAAAAACAAGCTTTATTTCATGTTTCAGGAAAGTTACCGGACCTACTTACGTGGGCTCCAGAAAGTGAGCCGATCAGCTGAGACTGTCAGAGGTAAGCCGGTGTCAACACACGGAACTTTTAGAAAGAAACCCATACAGATTAACATTTAAAAAACCGCACTATCCCTTTAATATAAGCTCAGACAGGAATGTGTAAGTGACAATAGCGCCAATGAATACACAATGAGTCACTTTTAAGTATTATGTCGAAACATTTCACACGATGCGTTTTGGGTTTTTTTGTTTTTGTTTTTTTATTAGGTGCTACATAAGGCTTCCTCTCTAGTCTCTGTAAAAGGTGCCATTGAGCTACTTCACGCCATCTGGATTCGAGTAAAACAATGTAAAGGGCCCATGTTACGCAATTTTCTGATCTCTGTTATAATGTTGTTTCCTTGTTTCCTAATGTTGTTGGAGTTGTGTTTTGTTTCATTCACACGTTTCAACACACAAACCCTGCATATTTTAGGCTGAGTTCAGAGCTCTCAAACAGAAAACACTCTAAGACAGCTTCATCCACCAAGCTGTCAGGCTGCTGAACTCTCTTCCTGCCCTGCCCTCCCTCCCCCAATGACACTGCTGCTTAAATTACATGTAAATGACACTGACGCTGCTGCTTTAATTACTCTAAAAATGACACTGACACTACTGCTTAAATGACTCTAAAAATTACAATGACACTGCTGCTTAAATGACACTTAAAGGGATATGCCACCCCCAGGTCAAATTTGGGCATCTCCCCACAGTCCAGAGACTAAAATAAGTGGTGGAAAGCGTTTTCCTGCTCACCCAGCCATTGTCCGAGTCTGTCGCCACTGACCGCCGCGGTATCTGCAGCTCCTCCGCCTTAGACTGGAGTCTAACGTAGCCAGAGAAAGATTTCGGCCAAAAGGAATTAATTTGCTTGATGCGTTTCCCAATTACTTTGTGTGTAGTGCGCATTCATATTGAGTGCAAATAAATGTGCAAATCAACACGGAGAGCTTGCCTTGGTCATTTTGGGTGGGAACTATTTTCCAGTGCGTAAGAATACAGCCGTATCACGCACCACGTTGTGCAACAGGGGAACTCCCTTCCCGGTGCGTAACAGGGATTCCCCTGGCAGCGTGCTGCGTGGTACGGCTGTATTCTTACGCACTGGAAAATAGTTCCCACCCAAAATGACCAAGGCAAGCTCTCTGTGTTGATTTGCACATTTATTTGCACTCGATATGAATGCGCACTACACACAAAGTAATTGGGAAACGCATCGAGCAAATTAATTCCTTTTGGCCGAAATCTTTCTCTGGCTACGTTAGACTCCAGTCTAAGGCGGAGGAGCACCAGATACCGCGGCGGTCAGTGGCGACAGACTCAGACAATGGCTGGGTGAGCAGGAAAACGCTTTCCACCACTTATTTTAGTCTCTGGACTGTGGGGAGATGCCCAAATTTGACCTGGGGGTGGCATATCCCTTTAAATGACACTGATGCTGCTGCTTAAATGAAACTGACGCTGCCGCTTAAATGACACTTAAATGACACTGACACTGCTGCTTAAATGACACTGACACAGCTGCTTAAATGACACTGACACTACTGCTTAAATGACTCTAAAAATTACAATGACACTGCTGCTTAAATGACACTTAAATGACACTGATGCTGCTGCTTAAATGAAACTGACACTGCCGCTTAAATGACACTTAAATGACACTGACACTGCTGCTTAAATGACACTGACACAGCTGCTTAAATGACACTGACACTGCTGCTTAAATTACGCTTAAATGACACTGACGCTGCTGCTTAAAATACACTGACGCTTCTTCTTAAATGACACTGACACTGCTGCTTAAATGACACTGCTGTTTAAATGACACTTAAATGACACTGATGCTGCTGCTTAAATGAAACTGACACTGCCGTTTAAATGACACTTAAATGACACTGCTGCTTAAATGACACTGACACTGCTGCTTAAATGACACTTAAATGACTCAGACGCTGTTGCTTAAATGACACTGACGCTGCTGCTTAAATTACACTGACACTGCTGCTTAAAGTACACTTAAATGACAGTGATGTTGCTGCTTAAATGACACTGACACTGCTGCTTAAATGACACTGATGCTGTTGCTTAAATGACACTGGCACTGCTGCTTAAATGACATTTAAATGACAGTGGCATTGTTGCTTAAATGACACTGACATTGTTGCTTAAATGACACTGACGCTGCTGCTTTAATGACACTGACACTACTGCTTAAATAACACTGACACTGCTGCTGCTGCTGCTGCTGCTTAAATTGTACTGTTGCTTAAATGACACTGATAGTGGTGCTTAAACAACACTGACACTGCTGCTTAAATGACACTGACACTGTTGCTTGAATAACACTTAAATGACATTGATGCTGCTGCTTAAATGACACTGACACTGTTGCTTAAATTACTCTTAAATTACACTGATGCTGCTTAAATAACACTTAAATGACATTGATGCTGCTGCTTTAATGACACTGACACTGCTGCTTAAATTACTCTTAAATGCCACTGACACTGCTGCTTAAATTACTCTTAAAGGACACTGATATTGCTGCTTAAATGACACCATTTGAGCTTTATTTCGCTCCACAGTGTGTTTTACCCATTTGTATTGTATACAAGTTTACTGTACTTTTGCTACGGGTATATGTGATGTTTTAGTCATGGTGTTTATTGTCTTGTTTATCAGATGTTTTATGTTCACTGTGGGCCTAGGGGGCGCTGCAATTTCAAATCCTGTGTGTGCAACCTGTACATATGGCTTTGACAATAAAGCTGACTCTGAACTTTGAACTTTGAACACTCTGTTCCACCTTGTGATGTCATGTGGTAATACAGGAAGGAAGTGCTCCACTGTGTTTTTAAACTCCACACACCTTCACTTGAATCATTTGGATGATTTCAGCTGAACTAAAGTTAAAAAGGAACTGGACTTGAAAACTACGACTTCATGACATCACAAATTGGAAGAGAACATCTTGAGCTTTGGAGATGTAAACAGACTGATAATAAAGAGTTACTCAAACATGTGAATGAAACTAAACAAAACTCCAGGTCTGTTTGAGGAGGTAATAAGATTATAACATGACTTAAAGCTCACAAGAGTCGGTTTTGTGTAAAATTTGAGCTTTAATTCATGTTCGCTAATAAAAAAGTATTGGTACTTTTATCACCAGATGTCGCCAACAAACTGTTTAATTCTGCTGGATAAAGAAACGAGAAGACAGTTGTCAGAAATCCCCGCTCACTGCCAAAGTCGGCTTACGATGGTGATTACATTTGTGTGAGCAGTTGTATACATTAAAGAGGGTGTGTTTTACTTCGACAGGGTATTAACTGCTAACACATAACATATTTATTGATTTGAAAATGCTGTATTTGCCGGAAACAAAGTATTAACATGTTTTATAAGTTTCAGTTTCATTTTCGATGCGTTTATGAGTCTCCCCTCCCTTTACTCTCTATTTTAAGTCACTCCCCCTTCAGAGCACAACACAAGCAGCGCGTTTGTTGAGTTGTTGTGTACAGTTTTGTGGTTTAGTCCTGGTTTAGACTTGGTTTAGTCCTAGTTCAGTCCTGGTTTAGTCCTGATTTAGACCTGCTTTAGTCCTGGTTTAGACTTGGTTTAGTCATGGTTTAGTCCTGGTTTAGACTTGGTTTAGTCATGGTTTAGTCCTGGTTTACTAATAAATAATTGTGTCCTTGGGCAAGACACTTAACCCCATCTCGCCCCCAGTGTCTGCGGACACTGGTAGCCCCCATGGCAGAAGATACATCAAGGCCGGTTGTGACATGAGCCATCCTCCCGTGGACCCACCACTTGCGGGAGGATTCATGGGGGCTGGTGCATTGTGTTCTGGGCAGCAGAACACTGCTTGGACTGCTGCCCCCGCGACCCAGAAAATGGAAAAGCGGAAGAAGATGAATGAATGAATGAATAAATAAATACATAAATAAATATATAAATACATAAATAGACACATAAATACATAAATTCACACATAAATAAATACCAAAATAAATAAATAATAATAAATAAATATGTATTTATTTAGATACTCATGTATTTATTTAAACACATAAATAAATACCTAAATAAAAAATAAATACATAAATACATAAATTTAAAAAATACATAAATAAACACATACATAAATAAAAAAAAATACATCAAATAAATGAATAAACACATAAATAAGAAGTTAAAAGGGAGTCTAAAAACTTTTTGAGGCGACTGTGGAAGTTTGGCAGAGATGTTGGTCATAAAAAAATGTTTTTCTTAGGTTGTTAACTTCACATGGATTTAACACTATTACAGTCCATTACAGAGGACGTGTTACAACATTATGAATAAAAATAAAATGAACAAAATGTAAATGCTAAGGTGTTCATTTACCTCCAAATATAAAATAAAATAATAATAATAATAAAATAATAATAATAATAATAATAATAATAATAATAATAATAATAATAATAATAATAATAGACTTTTTTTCCTTCAGGATATTAAAATCAGATGTGTGAAGAATCCCCCATCCAGATAGAATCCATGATAAAAGGAGAAATTCAATTTGTCAACTTTGTCAAATGGACAAAGTTTGTTTGGTCGAAAATGTTTCGCCGCTCATCCGAGAGGCTTAGAATCACTTATGACTTTTTACCCAGCTCCAGTGACAGGAGTTATCATGAACCTCGGCTAAACAAGCAGCTAAATCAAAGTCTCTGATTAAAACCACCTCTGTAATCACTCCACACACGGGACGGCCTCTCCGCTGAGGTGACTCGTGTTTTGTTTCACATTTAACATGCTCCATTTCACCTGTCCCCAAGAGGGCGCTGTGAGCTGTCTGCTGAACTGGAGAGGAAGCCTGCTCCCTATCAGAGCAATCACCCACAAGGATTTTCCTCTCCTCCCTGGTTAAAGAAGAGTTATTTTTAGCATCTGGATGAACTCTGTCATTATCAGTGACTGAAACGATGTTGTGTTTCGGCCGCTCTGTGAGTCCGGTGCTCCACAGTTCCATGTTTTCCTGGTCAGTATTTAAAGGGTTCATATTTAGCTATTTTCTGATCTGTTCTAATGTCGTTTCCTTGTCACAAACACACCTGGAGTTGTGTTTTGTTTCATTCACATGTTTAACACACAAACCCTGCAGATTTAGGCTGAAAAAACTGAAAAACTGAAAACACCAGAGAGAAACACACTTCTCTCAAACTGAAAACGCCTTTTTCCACTTTGTGATGTCATGTGGTAATACAGAAAGTGTTCCACTGTGTTTTTAAACTCCACACACCTTCACTAGAATCATCTGGATGATTTCAGTTCTGGAATTACCGATCTCTACTGAAAAAAAATGTAAAAGGAACAACAGCTTCGTGACATCACAAGGTGGAACAGGAGACAGAGTTTGAACAAATCTGTGCGGACAACAGCTGGTTTAGTCCTGGTTTAGTCCTGGTTTAGTCTTGGTTTAGTCCTGGTTTAGTCCTGATTTAGACCTGGTTTAGTCCTGGTTTAGTCCTGGTTTAGTCCTGGTTTAGACCTGGTTTAGTCCTGGTTTAGTCCTGGTTTAGACCTGGTTTAGTCCTGATTTAGACCTGGTTTAGTCTTGGTTTAGTCCTGGTTTAGACCTGGTTTAGTCCTGATTTAGACCTGGTTTAGTCTTGGTTTAGTCCTGGTTTAGACCTGGTTTAGTCCTGATTTAGTCCTGGTTTAGACCAGGTTTAGTCCTGATTTAGTCCTGGTTTAGATCTGGTTTAGTCCTGATGTAGTCCTGGTTTAGACCTGGTTTAGTCCTGGTTTAGACCTAATTTAGTCCTGATTTAGACCAGGTTTAGTCCTGATTTAGTCCAGGTTTAGTCCTGATTTAGTCCTGGTTTAGGCCTGGTTTAGTCCTGGTTTAGACCTGATTTAGTCCTGATGTAGTTCTGGTTTAGACCTGGTTTAGTCCTGGCTTAGACCTGATTTAGTCCTGATTTAGTCCTGGTTTAGACCTGGTTTAGTCCTGATGTAGTCCTGGTTTAGACCTGGTTTAGTCCTGGTTTAGTCCTGGCTTAGACCTGATTTAGTCCTGATTTAGTCCTGGTTTAGACCTGGTTTAGTCCTGATGTAGTCCTGGTTTAGACCTGGTTTAGTCCTGGTTTAGTCCTGGCTTAGACCTGATTTAGTCCTGATTTAGTCCTGGTTTAGACCTGGTTTAGTCCTGGTTTAGACCTGGTTTAGACCTGGTTTAATCCTGGTTTAGACCAGGTTTAGTCCTGATTTAGACCTGGTTTTGTCCTGGTTTAGTCCTGATGTAGTCCTGGTTTAGACCTGGTTTAGTCCTGGTTTAGACCTGATTTAGTCCTGATTTGGTCCTGGTTTAGACCTGGTTTAGTCCTGGTTTAGTCCTGATTTAGTCCTGGTTTAGTCCTGATTTAGTCCTGGTTTAGACCTGGTTTAGTCCTGGTTTAGTCCTAGTTTAGACCAGGTTTAGTCCTGATTTAGACCTGGTTTTGTCCTGGTTTAGTCCTGATGTAGTCCTGGTTTAGACCTGGTTTAGTCCTGGTTTAGACCTGATTTAGTCCTGGTTTAGACCTGGTTTAGTCCTGGTTTAGTCCTGATTTAGTCCTGGTTTAGACTTGGTTTAGTCCTGTGAAATCCTACAGAAAAAAAACAAAAATGTACAGATTTGCTCACAGGGCTTCAGTGCGGCGGTGATGCGTTCATGTGAAACTCGGAATAAAGGCCGCTGAGTGACAAGTCCCCAGATTAAAGTGATCACAGGAGGTGGGCGTAAGAGCAAAGTCCATGTGCACAACGAAGCAACATGTAAATAAAACTTCCTCTGAACAACGCTGATAATCTCTGTTCTTCCTGGTCTGCTGTGGTGGAACGCAGGGAAGTATATTTAATAAAGTACTGTGCTTAAAGGTGCACTGTGTAACTTTTCTGGTGGAGGGTCCATCAAATGAGAGGCGACTCCGCTCCCTCAGAATGTCAAGGTATTTTTGAGCTCTAAAACCACGTCTAATTGAATAAATGTAAAGTAGAGCTGTTTAATGTCATACTGTGGAACATTTCATTCCAGAGCAATGACATCGCCATAGCAACAAGCAGTTGAGTACATAATAAAAATACTTCTCAAAAATGTAGTAAAATAGCAAGTACAGATACCTGCTCTCAAAGTGAAGTAAAAGTAAGAAGTATCTGATCTAAAATGTATTTAAAGATGCCCGGTGTCACTTTTCTCCTCGTCTCCATGGAGATATTACTGTTTTTCCTTGATTATTTAACAGTATGGAAATAAACTCAGTACTCACAATCGAGACAGTGGTCAGATCTATGGAGAGGCAAGCCTGCACATAGTAAAAATAAATCATGTTTTTAAGTTATAAAACATGTACAATTGAACAAATGCAAGGGAGATATGTTTAATGCCCCACTGTGGAACATTCCAGGCAGAGCAATGACATCTCCAAAGCAACAAGCAGGTGACGAAACCCCAACCAAAAACGTACACATTGCACCTTTAGGTATAATTTTCTATATCTGTACTTTACTTAAAGTACTACGCACTATGTAACTTCTAAGGTGGAGGATCTTCTACTTTCTTGTCTCCATGGAGATGTTATTTCTTTGCCTGGAATGTTCCACAGTGGGGCATTAAACATCTTCCTTACATTTGTTCTATTTTAGGTGTTTTATTACCATGTGCAGGCTTGCTTCTCCATAGATCTGACCACTGTCTCTATTGTGAGTACCGAGCTTATTTCCTTTGAGCTGAGGAAAAACCATGGCCTGTTCGTCCCAACAAAATAAGAAAAATAAGAAAATAAATAATAAAAAAATGTTAAAATGTCACTAAACCTCGGAAAGGACAAAGCTATTCGGACCTGTCCACTGCCTGACGTTGTGCGCAGCGCCCCCTGATGGACTAAACCAGGAATAAACCAGGTCTAAACCAGGAAGAAACCAGGTCTAAACCAGGAAGAAACCAGGTCTAAACCAGGTCTAAACCAGGAAGAAACCAGGTCTAAACCAGGAAGAAACCAGGTCTAAACCAGGACTAAACCAGGTCTAAACCAGGTCTAAACCAGGAAGAAACCAGGTCTAAACCAGGAAGAAACCAGGTCTAAACCAGGACTAAACCAGGTCTAAACCAGGAAGAAACCAGGTCTAAACCAGGACTAAACCAGGTCTAAACCAGGACTAAACCAGGTCTAAACCAGGAAGAAACCAGGACTAAACCAGGACAATGCCAGGACAACACCAGGACTAAATGAGGTCTAAACCAGGACTAAACCAGATCTAAACCAGGTCTAAACTAGAACTAAAACAGGACTAAACCAGGTCTAAACCAGATCTAAATCAGGTCTAAACCAGGACTAAACCATGACAACACCAGGACTAAATGAGGTCTAAACCAGAACTAAACCAGATCTAAACCCGGTCCAAACCAGAACTAAACCTGGACCAAACCAGGACTAAACAAGGTCTAAACCAGGACTAAACCAGGACAACACCAGGACTAAATGAGGTTTAAATCCGGACTAAACCAGGTTTAAACCAGGTTTAAACCAGGTCTAAACCCGGACTAAACCAGGACTAAACCAGGTCTAAACTAGGTCTAAACCAGGTCAAAACAAGGACTAAACCAGGACTAAACCAGGACAACACCAGGACTAAACGAGGTCTAAACCAAGACTAAACCAGATCTAAACCAGGACTAAACCAGAATTAAACTAGGACAACAACAGGACTAAAGTAGGTCTAAACCAGGTCTAAACCAGGTCTAAACCAGGTCTAAACCAGGTCTAAACCAGGTCTAAACCAGGACTAAACCAGGACAACACCAGGACTAAACGAGGTCTAAACCAGGACCAAACCAGGTCTAAACCAGGTCTAAACCAGAACTAAACCAGGGCTAAAGCAGGACAACACCAGGACTAAACAAGGTTTAAATCCGGACTAAACCAGGTCTAAGCCAGAACTAAACCAGGATTATAACCAGGACTAAAGTAGGTCTAAACCAGGTCTAAACCAGGACTAAACCAGGTCTAAACCAGGTCTAAACCAGGACTAAACCAGGACTAAACAAGGTATAAACCAGGACTAAACCAGGACAACACCAGGACTAAACGAGGTCTAAACCAGGTCTAAACCAGGTATAAACCAACACTAAACCAGGTCTCAACCAGAACTAAACTTGGACCAAACCAGGACTAAACCATTACTAAACGAGGTCTAAACCACGACTATAACCAGGACTAAACCAGGACTATAACCAGGACTAAACCAGGACAACACCAGGACTAAATGAGGTCTAAACCAGGTCTAAACCAGGACTAAACCAGGACAACACCAGGACTAAACGAGGTTTAAATCCAGACTAAACCAGGTCTAAACCAGGTCTTAACCAGAACTAAAACAGGACTAAACCAGGTCTAAACCCGGATTAAACCAGGACTAAACCAGGTCTAAACAAGGTCTAAACCAGAACTAAACCAGGACAACAACAGGACTAAAGAAGGTCTAAACCAGGTCTAAACCAGGTCTAAACCAGGTCTAAACCAGGTCTAAACCAGGACTAAACCAGGTCTAAACCAGGACTAAACCAGGACAACACCAGGACTAAATGAGGTCTAAACCAGGTCTAAACCAGAACTAAACCTGGACCAAACCAGGTCTAAACCAGGTCTAAACCCGGACTAAACCAGGTCTAAACAAGAACTAAACCAGGACTAAAACAGGACTAAACCAGGTCTAAACCCGGATTAAACCAGGACTAAACCAGGTCTAAACTAGGTCTAAACCAGGTCAAAACAAGGACTAAACCAGGACTAAACCAGGACAAAACCAGGTCTAAACCAGGTCTAAACCAGGACTAAACCAGGACAACACCATGACTAAACGAGGTCTAAGCCAGAACTAAACCTGGACCAAACCAGGTCTAAACCAGGTCTAAACCAGGTCTAAACCAGGACTAAACCAGGTCTAAATCAGGTCTCAACCAGGACTAAACCAGGTCTAAATCAGGACTAAACTAGAGCTAAACCAGGTCTAAACAGGATTAAACCAGGTCTAAATCAGGTCTCAACCAGGACTAAACCAGGACTAAACCAGGGCTAAACCAGGACTGAACCAGGACTAAACCAGGACAACACCAGGACTAAACGAGGTCTAAACCAGGACTAAACCAGGACTAAACTAGGTTTAAACCAGGTCTAAACCCGGACTAAACCAGGACTAAACCAGGACTAAACCAGGTCTAAGCTAGGTCTAAACCAGGTCTAAACCAGGACTAAACCAGGTCTAAACCAGGTCTAAACCAGGACTAAACCAGGACTAAACCAGGTCTAAACCAGGTCTCAACCAGGACTAAATCAGGTCTAAACCAGGAATAAACCAAGACTAAATCAGCTCTAAACCAGATCTAAACCAGGACTACACCAGGTCTAAACCAGCACAACACCAGGTCTAAACCAGGTCTAAACCAGGACTTAACTAGATTACTGTAAGGGAAATAAGTTAAATACATCACTTTACTAAGAAATTCTCTTTTCTCTTTAAAAATGTTTAATGCAAAAGTCAAATTATGATTTTCAAGTGATGACAAATAAAAATAATATATGTTTTAAAATGACAACACCAGGACTAAATCAGGAATAACTAGAGCTAAACCAGGTCTAAACAGGATTAAACCAGGTCTAAGCCAGGACAACACCAGGACTAAATCAGGACTAAACCAGATCTAAACCAGGATTAAACCAGGTCTAAACCAGGACTAAACCAAGACTAAATCAGGTCTAAACCAGGATTAAACCAGGTCTAAATCATGACTTAACCAGCACTAAATCAGGACTAAACCAGGTCTAACCTAGGTCTAAACCAGGTCTAAACCAGCACAACACCAGGTCTAAACCAGGTCTAAACCAGGTCTAAACCAGGACTAAACCAGAACTAAACCAGGACTAAACCAGGACTAAACTAGATAACTGCAAGAGAAATAAGTTAAATACATCACTTTACCAGGAAATTCTATTGTTTATTGCAAAAGTCAAATTATGGTTTTCAAGTGAAAATTAAATATTAAATATTTCAAATAAAAACAATGTCTTTTAAAATGGGGGAAAGTCCTCACAAAAAGTGCGGAAATGTTTGTCTGAAACGAGTCATTAAGTAAAAAAAAAGTCCATATCACCGTGACCTAATTTAATTTGAGTCTTTATGAGGTCGAAAACGGGACAAATACTGGAGTAACACACGCGCACACGTTTCCAGCGGAAGGGGCACGGCTGGATCGGGACGGCGGTGTGCGTGCGTAAAAACAGCCCGAGTAAAGTTCCCTGGACGCGGTTCTCCAGCGGTGCCTCCTCCAGATGACCGGCTGTGAACCACCGCGCGCTGAGTCGGCTGCCCTATTTCCAGAGCGTACCTGCCCCGGAGCCCCTCCTCCTCCCGGGGGCCACTGCCTCCCTCTCCTCCCTCCTCCCTCCTCCTCCTCCTCCTCTTCCTCGGCTCGGAGTTTGTGTTGTGCACTCGTTGCAGTAGGAGGCGCACGGATGACGTTTCTCCACACTGCTTTTAGTTTGTTTTAGCGACTTATTCTCCCAATTTTTTATTTTTTTTCCTCATCCACATCCAGGGGACCCCCGCAGCAGGAAGGAGAGCGCAGCAGCAGCAGCAGGAGAGACGCGTCCGGACAGAATGTGAGCTCGCCCCGCCGCGCGTCGCTGTGGTGGTTCGTCCTGTCAAAGAGGCGCAGAGGGGACTGTACCGTGAGAATACGCAGTACGCTCCACTTCTATCCGGTGTGTGTCGAGCTGTCAAAACTGAGAAGTATGCCTCGCCGAGCCTGATTGCGAATTTATTCACTTTGCGTTTTGCCTCTTGCGCTTTTTTGTCCTTCTTCTGGATTATCGCTGCCCAGCAACACGGCCACCTGACAACCCTGGATGTCGTAATTAAGGAAGGTAAGCTGAGGACAGGGCTCAACATTTAGTCAGTATGCTCTAGATTTTTTTCTCTTTTTTTTTGCGTGTTTTTTCATTGCGAGTGCACGGGATCGTTACGCGTCACCTTCGGGGGTGAACTTTCCAGCAGCGGGACCGTTAGTCTCGTGCATGCCCCCCTTAATAATAAGAAGTTGACGTCCGTGCGTGCGAATCAAAGTTGGAAACGCGTGTGTGTGTGTGTGTGTGTGTTGGGGGGAACTCGGGTCCGACGCGGCGGAACGGAACGATGCAGACGTCGCCTACACCCATGTCACCGACCGGAGGAGCGCACGGTGGATCCTTCTCGTTCCCGTTCGAGTAAAAAAAAAGTCACAGTCTTGCCAGTTTTTTGCGTTTTCCAAGAATAAAAAATAACAAATGGAGAGAAGAAGTGCACGTTTCGAGGCTGCAGAAGCCGGACACGCACAGTACGGGTACAGTACGGGTACGGGAGGATATCACGGGTTTTGGTTTGTGCACCCCGTTTGGAACATCTGCTCAAACCCCATGCGTGTGTTAGAATAGAGGCATACACGCCCCACTGAAGCAAATCCACGGCTTTTATTCACTTGTCGGGGGGAAATGCAGGGCTAGTTGCTCAAACGTGACTCGTTCTCACGTAAAATTCGTACATTCAAAGGTAATTCGCGTGTTTGTTCAGTGTTTTGCTTGTGACATTGCGCATTCGGGCTTTAAAACAAAATCTGAACTTGTGTCGCAGCTCTGTTATGGCTGCAAGAGCTGGAACTATTGAATGACAGCTGCCGGGCCAATCCGTGACGAGGCACAGCGGGTGGGCGGAACTCTGGCTCCACTGGCCAATCGGCGCGCAGAGGAGGCGGGGCTAGGTGCGCGCAGTTCGAACCGCGTCATTGACAAGAATTAACCCGTTCCCACCTACAAGGACTAAACCAGAACTAAACCAGGTCTAAACCAGGTCTAAACAAGGACTAAACCAGGTCTAAACCAGAACTAAACCAGGACAAAACCAGGACTAAACCAGGACAACAGCAGGACTAAACCAGGACTAAGCCAGGTCTAAACCAGGACTAAACCAGAAGTAAACCAGGTCTAAACCAGGACTAAACCAGGACTAAACCAGGACTAAACCAGGACTAAACCAGAACTAAACCAGGACTAAACCAGGTCTAAACCAGATCTAAACCAGAACTAAACCAGGTCTAAACAAGGACTAAACCAGGTCTAAACCAGAACTAAACCAGGACAGCACCAGGACTAAACCAGGTCTAAATCAGAACTAAACCAGGTCTAAATTAGAACTAAACCAGGACTAAACCAGGACTAAACCAGGACTAAACCAGGTCTAAACCAGGACTAAACCAGAACTAAACCAGGACTAAACCAGAACTAAACCAGGTCTAAACCAGAACTAAACCAGGTCTAAATCAGGTCTAAACCAGGTCTAAACCAGATCTAAACCAGAACTAAACCAGGTCTAAACAAGGACTAAACCAGGTCTAAACCAGAACTAAACCAGGACAGCACCAGGACTAAACCAGGTCTAAATCAGAACTAAACCAGGTCTAAATTAGAACTAAACCAGGTCTAAATTAGAACTAAACCAGGACTAAACCAGGACTAAACCAGGTCTAAACCAGGACTAAACCAGAACTAAACCAGGACTAAACCAGAACTAAACCAGGTCTAAACCAGAACTAAACCAGGTCTAAATCAGGTCTAAACCAGGTCTAAACCAGGTCTAAACCAGGACTAAACCAGGTCTAAACCAGGACTAAACCAGGTCTAAATCAGAACTAAACCAGGTCTAAACCAGAACTAAACCAGGTCTAAATCAGGTCTAAACTAGGACTAAACCAGAACTAAACCAGGACTAAACCAGGTCTAAACCAGAACTAAACCAGGTCTAAATCAGAACTAAATCAGAACTAAATCAGAACTAAACCAGGACTAAACCAGGTCTAAACCAGAACTAAACCAGGTCTAAACCAGAACTAAACCAGGTCTAAATCAGAACTAAATCAGAACTAAATCAGAACTAAACCAGGACTAAACCAGGTCTAAACCAGAACTAAACCAGGGCTAAACCAGAACTAAACCAGGTCTAAACCAGAACAGGTGGCCATGTTGTTCATAAGGAAAAATATAATGATTAATAAATGAAGTAATGGTGTGTTTCCCCCACTGCTGTCAGACTGTGTACCTGCACTACAGAATCCAAACACGCAATTTGTCTACATTTTCGTATTTACGTATTTTATTATTATTACTTATCTTGTCTGTATGCACTTTTTTTGTTCTAATTTTCTTTTGGAGCTAATGTGGCAAGCGAATTTCTCCTGTGTGAGATCAATAAAGTCTGATCTTATTTTATGTTATCTTACATTTTCAGACTCAAATGGATCAAAAGATATTTATTGAACCCAAATTCTTTATGGAACTTCATTTCAGCACGTTTTTGAAACATTAGGAGGTTTATCAGACTGTATAGCTCCACTATATAGTCTAAACGTGCAATTTTCTCTTATTTACTTATTTTTATTATTATTTCTTATCTTGTCTGCATGCACTTTTCTTGTTCTAACTTTCTCTTGCACTAAACTGCCTGGAGCTAACGTGGCAAGTGAATTTCTCCTGTGTGAGATCAATAAAGTCTGATCTTATCTCTTAAACTTTATTCTGAGATGCAATTATGGCATCGATAGGCTTCCAATTAAACTTTCTGACTTTCACAAATAGTTACCGTTATGTCGGTCTTTTGTTTATGAGCAGAACTTCTCACCACAGAAGTTTTACAAATGGAATAACTAGGAAATATAAGCACAAAACTCCTTTCCTAAAAAAATGGGCTGATTGGGGTGTCATCTTCGTGCACCGACTTTTTAACAACGAAGGCATCACATTTTCATACGGCGAATTTCTCAACGTTTGCAATTTTCTACTGATGCCAAGAGAATATGCGATTGTTTTTGACGCCATTCCTTCTGGTGTGAAAACGCTGATGTCCACGTATGTCCACGTATGTCCTCGTATGTCCACGTATGTCCACGTATGTCCTCGTATGTCCACGTATGTCCACGTATGTCCACGTTTCTAATGATGTCCCAGCTAAGACAGAGCTGTTTACTGGAAACTCTGACACTTTTTTAAAGGGATAGTGCGTATTTTCTTTTTTTTTTGTGTGTGAATCTGTATGGTGTCCCCTTCAGCAGTGTCATCGATTTTTTTTATTTATTTTTTATTTATTTTATTTTATTTTATTTTATTTTATTTTATTTATTTTTATTTATTTATTTATTTTTTATTTATTTATTTATTTATTTATTTATTTATTTATTATTTTATTTCAAGCTTGCCATACATTTGTAAACATAAAAAGGTACAGAAGTATACATCCTGCACAGTCAATTCAATTGATTCAGACATTGAGAAAAAAATACAATAAATAAATAATAATAATAAAAATAAATGCTCGAAATGGAGTGGGTAGAAGATAAACGTGTTTTTTAACCCACCCCATTTTCAGAAAACTACTACCACAAAACAAAAGATGCTTCCTAGTTCTCAGGCAGTGCCACAAAATAATTAGTGTAATGATGTGCCTGTCCATTAACACTGACTTACCCCTGACAGTGTCCTCTGAGCCGAGTTCTTCCCCGGTTCTGGAGCTGACGAAAGTAGGTCCGGCAAGTTATCGGGGACAGTTAATAAAGCTTGTTTTTCTTCTCAAAACAATATTTGTCTAAAAAATGATATATTTGTGTCAGAAAACAGAAAAAGTCAGCAGTCTAAATCGCTTGGTCCTATTTTCTCTCGAGTCGTATCACTGCGCGCCTATTAGTATTATTAGCCTGTTCACTTGTAAACATCCACTTACAAGTGAACAGGCTAATAATAATAACAGGCGCGCAGTGATACGAATCGACAGAAAATAGCACCATGCGAATTCGACTGCTAACTTTTCCGTGGACAACTGTTTTGTGACGCAAATATATCACTTTTTAGACAAATATTGTTTTGAGAAGAAAAACAAACTTTATTAACTGTCCTCGATAACTTGCCGGAACTACTTTCTTCAGCTCCAGAACCGGGGCAGAACTCGGCTCAGAGGACACTGTCAGGAGTAAGTCAGTGTTAATGCACGACACTGCTGAAAGGGACGCCGTACAGATTCACATAAAACTGTCCATTTAAGCATTAAAACAAACAACAAACGTATAAGAGAAGTTATCACAAGAGAACAGTAAACCAGCTTCTGTTTTTATTCATTTACATTTACATTAACTGGAACAACGTTTGGCTTTTGCCTAGAAAATATTTTGTAACTAATAAGACTCGTGAGGTCTGCCTGAAAATCTTACACAGATGTTCCCCTGTTAATGCTGTCATTTCAAAATTTCACTTAAACTTGGATCATGCTCGTTCTGTCGCAGCGCTGAGGAAACACTCACCATGTGTTTTGGGAACGTTCATATCTCAAATCTCTTGGAATGACATATTTTTGTTTGTGAATAGAAAGCTTGATACAAACCTACAACTGAATATAAAACATGGACTTCTTGGTGTCTTTGAGAAAGGTATTCTTGCAAAAAAAAAAAAAAAAAAAAAGTGTTGAACTTGCTCCTCATCATATCAAAATTTCAGATCCACTGTTGTAAATTTTCTAGCCAGAAACTCAAATTTGTATTTCAGTCCTCGTATATAAACTCTCTAAACCAGGACTAGACCAGAACTAAACCAGGACTAAACCAGGACTAAACCAGAACTAAACCAGGTTTTTAAACTAGGACAAAACCAGGTCTAAAACGGGATTAAACCAGGTCTAAATCAAGTCTAAACCAGGTCTAAACCAGGTCTAAACCTGGACTAAACCAGGACTAAACCAGGTCTAAACCTGGACTAAACCAGGACTAAACCAGGACTAAACCAGGACTAAACCAAGACTAAACCAAGACTAAAAAAGGACTAAACCAGAACTAAACCAGGTTTTTAAACTAGGTCAAAACCAGGTCTAAACCAGGTCTAAACCAGGACTAAACCAGGACTAAACCAAGACTAAACCAAGACTAAAAAAGGACTAAACCAGAACTAAACCAGGTTTTTAAACTAGGTCAAAACCAGGTCAAAACCAGGTCTAAACCAGGTCTAAATCAGGTCTAAACCAGGACTAAACCAGGTCTAAACCAGGACTAAACCAGGACTAAACCAGGACTAAACCAAGACTAAACCAAGACTAAAAAAGGACTAAACCAGAACTAAACCAGGTTTTTAAACTAGGACAAAACCAGGTCTAAACCAGGATTAAACCAGGTCTAAACCAGGACTAAACCAGGTCTAAACCAGGACTAAACCAGGACTAAGCCAGGACTAAACCAGGACTAAACAAAGTTTAAATCAGGTCTAAACCAGGACTAAACTAGATAACTGCAATAGAAATATTATTAAATACTATGTGTTGAACTTGCTCCTCATCATATCAAAATTTCAGATCCACTGCTGTAAATTTTCTAGCCAGAAACTCAAATTTGTGTTTCAGTCCCTCTTGTCCTCGTATATAAACTCTCTAAAGCGTTGCACAGATCCAAAAGCCATGAAAACAAAAGCAATTTGTATGGAATTTGAAATATAAAATGTAAATGTGTTGATAATTTCTCTGTATTTGTATAATGCAGAAATTGCACATACTGAGCCCTGTGAATATGAACTCTTAAACCTCGAGCATTGTTATTGTTTATACCAGTGTATTTTATATTGTATATTTGAAATTTAAACAAACAAAAAAACCCTCCCTCTCCAACTTGTGTGTTTGTGCGTCCTCCTCGTCAGGTTATAAGAGGCGAGTGTACAGAAAAGAGATTTAGATAGTGAGAATAAAAGAGCTTTCTCTGGATTAAGTCACTCAAACAGGCTTGTAGTGTACGTGATTTTTAAAAACTAAAAATATTCGCACGCTCGTGTTCACATTAATCAGGCTAATTAAAATCTGTCACTGTCTATACACATTATTTAAACACACACACAAAAACAAGAGCTATGTATAATAAAGTATGTCATTAGTTTGCTTTAAATACGGTTCTAATACTAATAATATTTTGTTTTTCCCTCAGGGCTCTCAGTGAACCAGTGATGGAGACCAAACGATACCAAAGTTACTTCGAGGGGAATGGCACAGAGAACAAATGGCCCCAGGTCCCGAGCTCCACAGAGTTCTGCTGCAGCTCAGAGGACTCAGGTCTGAGCGCTGGAGACATGCTGTTGGACATCGTGAACTGTCCCTCTGGACGTCCACTTCCCGACTGCAAAGACAACACAAAGAAGCAGGAGCCAGTGCGCCGCCTCAGCCAGAACCAGCCATTTGTTCACCCACACTTCAACAACTCTGTTCATGGTCATAAGCAGGAAATGGACTCCAAGGAGCTTTCCAAAACTGTTGCTGAGTCTATGGGCCTCTACATGAACGCTGCCAGGGAGGCAGACTTTGCTTTTAGCCAACACGGGGGCAGTACCAGCCCCGGGAAGCTGTTCCCAGTGTGTGGGCGTTCTCTGGAGGAGAAGCAGAGTGGAGCCACTAAAAACCCCAAGTTAACAGCGTTCGGGTTCCAGCCGCCCTGTTCCACCCACACGGCAGGCTCAGGGACGCCGGTAAGCTCTGGCCCTCTGCTGGGCTCCTCTGTGTGCTGCAGCCCTCAGACCTCCAGCTCCATGTCCAGCCCTGGAGGCAGTAATAACATGGTGTCGTCCACCACCAGCCCCCCTGCGTGTTTCGGACCTCCGTGCTCAGCGGTCAGCAGTCCGGCCAGTCAGACATCCTGTGCCCAGAGCGTGGCTCACATCAAGCGCAGGAACTCAGCCACATGTAGCCCAGTGGAGTCCAGCACCGTGGGGTCCCCCCCTCTCACCAGCCCCATGAACGTCATGAGGTCCCCCATCTCCAGCCCTCAGAGCATGAGCAGCGCCTGCAGCGTCTCCTGTAACATGAGGTCCTCTGTGTCCAGTCCCACCAGCACGGCCAACTGCAGCACCCTACAGCAGTCGATGTCCAGTCCACCTTCAGCGGGCCTGCCCGGGAGCAGTCCCCACCAGCCACCCTCCACAGGCTTTGAGCCCAGTCCAGTGAGCGCTCTGGGGCTGGTGCAGAATGACAACAGCCCGGATACAGCCGCGCTCTCTCAGGACGTGGACTTCAAGAACTTTGAGTTCCCCAAAGTGGAGATGGTTGACGGGGAGGTTTTCAATGTGGGCTTAGACCCGATGGGCATGGTGAAATACATCAAGAATGAGCCTGGCACTGACTTCAGGAGCATGTGTCTCGGAGGCTCCAAGTGTAACTCAAACAGCGGACCGTTCATCACCCAGATTAAGACAGAACCCAACAAAGACGAGGGCTGTATGAACCAGCCGCCCTATAGTGAGCAGTCCCAGTCCATGGGCTTGTTCCCCGCGGCCGAGACCACCTACCTGTCCCTGAGGAATAACATCGACGAGTACAGTCTCTCCGGGATCTTAGGTCCCCCTGTGTCCATGAACGGCAACTATGAGTCTGACGTGTTCTCCAACAGCGTCCTGTCTAAAGGGGTTAAGCAGGAGGCCAATGACAGCAGCTATTACCAGGAGAGCACCAGTATGCCCTCGTCCGCCATTGTGGGAGTTAATTCCGGTGGACACTCATTCCATTACCAGATCGGGCCACAAGGAACAATGTCTTTCACCCGCCACGATGTGAGGGACCAGTCAAACCCGCTGTTGAATCTGATTTCTCCAGTATCTGCGTTAATGGAGTCTTGGAAAACTCGGCCGGGCATGTCCCAGGGGGCGCTGGCGGTCAGAGGGGACGGATACCCGGACCCCATGTCAAGGTAAGATTTTGATTATGTGCAGCGTTTTGTTGGAAGCGAATTCTGATTTTTGTAACGGCAAATAACTCGTGGTGTTTGGAGACGCACACAGGAGCAATGATGGAGATCTATAGATTTTTATTTTTATTTTTTAGAATCCGCAATATAACTTTAAAGGTGCACTGTGTAACTTTTCGTTTGGGAGTCCATCAACTTTTCTAACTTTTTCAGCTCAAAAATACCTATAAAAACAGACATTCTGACTGTGAGCGGGGTCGCCTCTCCACAGATCTGACCTGTAACTTGGTCCGGTTTGGTCTCCGTGAAGATAGAAAGGTTTAAAGCCATACTGTGAAACATTCCGGACCTTTAAATTAGGCCTGTCATGATAACAAATTTTGCATTTCTACAGCGAAATATAACGATAAATTATGATATTAAAACTAATTTATTCCACTGACGCAACAACAATGAAGCAAGATCATCCCAGTAAACCGTTTTAAATAGAAATTATCGTTAAATTATCAATAAAAGTTACTAGAAATAAACAACGTTAACAGTGAAAAGTGCAGGGTTTATACAATTTAACCTCTTCCTGTTCCTTTTGTTGTTTTGCACATGTATTTGTTTGTCATACGTTAATTATCAGATTTTTCGTCATTCTTTTTAAATTTATGGCAACGAATTATAAAAGCATAAGCAATAAATACTAAAAATAAAATACAAAAATTAAGAATTGAAGTAAAATCTTGTATATTACGATAAATATAACGAAAATCTCCCTGTTATTACAAAGAAAATGTAAGATAATATCGGAATTACCGTGACGGGCCTACTTAAAGCTACACTACGCAAGTTTTCTGCTTGTCTCCATGGAGATGTTATCGCTCTGTCTCGAATGTTCCGTAGTATGACATTAAAAATATCCATCTATCTAGCGTTTATCACATTCATTACGTGTGCTACAAAAAAAGTACAATGATTCCTTGTGTGAATGGGGCGATTCTCCACAGATCTGACCTGTAATGTAGCTTGTAGAAAGGTTTAATCTACACCGCGGAACATTCCGGACACAGCAACGACGTCTCCGTGGAGAAAAGCAGGTGGAAAATGTTACACAGTGCACTTTTAACCAGCAAAGAACGCACGTTTGTTGGGAATTTTGTGTATTATTTAGTGTCCGGACTGCGTCTTCGGATGTGTTTGCGGAAAAAAGCGGGATATCTCGTTTAATCTGTTTCGTTTTGTCGGCCGTTGGGACAGAGAGGGGTGATTTTCTCGCCGCAGCTCCTTTTGCCCAGGAGATGTTGGGTGTTTGCTTTGAGAAGTGCAAAATAATAGCAGGAGTTGGGCTTGGGAAAGGCAGCGGGAGACTGGCTCACAATACAGGAATTTAAGGAACGGGAATCGACCAAGCTATTGTTCCAGAGGCGCTTCGCATTTGGAAGTTCACTCAGATTTACCGTAGCGACAAACAGACGTTGCTTACTAACGTTTAAGTTGTGAATAATGATAAAAATAAATAAATAAATAATAACAGCAAGGTGCCAAGGTGTCTCAATCTAACTGCAGTTCCAATGTGTAAATTCAATGTTTTTTTTTGAAAATAATTTGCCAAAAAATAAGAAGACATTAGTGTAAGACAGAAATTGTGTAAGATATGACAGATTTGTGTAAGAGAAGCTTTATTTGTCCCACGATGAGGAAAATCCAATGTTACATCAGACAGTTAGAGAAGTCAGAGAATAGAAGTAGAAACTCAAAAAAAAAAGATAAATAAATATGAGAAAATAAGACAAACACAACACTGTATGTTGTAAAATTAATACGAAATAAATTAAATTAAAAAAAATAAATTCTATAAAAAATAATTATATAAAAGTAATTATATAAAAAAATAATTATTTAAAAATAAATTATATAAAAAATAAAATACATTAAAAATAAATTCTATAAAAAATAAATAGCAAAATTATTAGATAAAAATTAATTCTATAAAAATATATTCAATAAAAAATAAAATGAAAAAATAGAATAAAATAAAAAAAATAAAGTAAATCTATAAAAATAATTCTATAAAAATCTCCACACATGAACTTTTGTACAGGAGATGATTCAAATAAATATGAGAAAATAAGACTTAAACACAACCCTGTATGTTGTGAAATTTAAAGTAAAATTAATACAAAATAAATTTTGTAATGAAATATAATACATTAAAAATAAATTCAGTAAAAAAATGAAATAATATAAAAAATTAATAAATGGATAAAAATAATTCTATAAAAATAAATTCATTAAAAATAGAATAATATAAACATTAAGTAAATCTATCAAAATAATTCTATAAAAATCTATAAGCATATATTCAAATAAAATAAATAAATAAAAAATAAAATAAAGGGCTGTTCTATTCTGTACAGGAGATGATTCATAACGGTAGTGCACCTGATTACAGTTTAGTCCAATAGTGTAAAAGTTCTAATTGTTTTATTACATGGTGTGATTATGTTTCTGGTCATAAAGCTGCTGTAAAATTTAGCGTTGTAAATTGAACAAAGGTTTTTAGAGATATCGATTTACTTTATCTGCTTTCAAAATGGCAAAATACAGTTTCATCATGTCTAAACCAGGTCTAAACCAGGACTAAACCAGATCTAAACCAGGACTAAACCATGATTAAACCAGGACTAAACCAGATCTAAACCAGGACTAAACCATGATTAAACCAGGACTAAACCAGGACTAAACCAGGTCTAAACCAGGAGTAAACCAGGACTAAACCAGATCTAAACCAGGGCTAAACCAGGACTAAACCAGGACTAAACCAGATCTAAACCAGGACTAAACCAGGACTAAACCAGGTCTAAACCAGGACTAAACCAGTACTAAACCAGTACTAAACCATGATTAAACCAGGACTAAACCAGGACTAAACCAGGTCTAAACCAGGAGTAAACCAGATCTAAACCAGGGCTAAACCAGGACTAAACCAGGACTAAACCAGATCTAAACCAGGACTAAACCAGGACTAAACCAGGTCTAAACCAGGACTAAACCAGTACTAAACCAGGACTAAAACAGGTCTAAACCAGGACTAAACCAGGACTAAACAGGACTAAACCAGGACTAAACCAGGACTAAACCAGGTCTAAATCAGGCCTAAACCATGACTAAACTAGGACTAAAGAGGACTAAACCAGGTCTAAACCTGGATTAAACCAGTACTAAACCAGGACTAAACCAGGATTAAACCAGGTCTAAACCAGGTCTAAACCAGGTCTAAACCAGGTCTAAACCAGGACTAAACCAGGATTAAACCAGGACTAAACCAGGTCTAAACCAGGTCTAAACCAGGACTAAACCAGGACTAAACCAGGTCTAAACCAGGACTAAACCAGGTCTAAACCAGGTCTAAACCAGGACTAAACCAGGACTAAACCAGGTCTAAACCAGGACTAAACCAGGTCTAAACCAGGACTAAACCAGGTCTAAACCAGGACTAAACCAGGACTAAACCAGGTCTAAACCAGGACTAAACCAGGTCTAAACCAGGACTAAACCAGGTCTAAACCCGGTCTAAATCAGGACTAAACCAGGACTAAACCAGGACTAAACCAAGTGTAAACCAGGACTAAACCAAGCCTAAACCAGGTCTAAACCTGGATTAAACCAGGACTAAACCAGGTTGAAACCTAAAGCGGGTGTATTTTTGGGGGGTATTAACTGCAAACACAAAACATATTTACCTTTTATTTTTCTGTTTTCACAAGTTTTATAAGTTTCATTTTCGACGCTCTGAATCTCCCCTCGCTTTGCTCTCCTCGCTAAGCCACTCCCCCTTCAGAGCGTCCTGACCACTAATGAAACGGCCGCACATCGCATCAGGTTTGTGAAGCTGCTGTGTACAGTTTTGTATCATGTTTTTTTTTGTATATTTACGGATAAAACCTCTTCAGGCAGGTTTTCGATGAGGGAACAACGCTACCACATTTGAAAGCTAAAAAAGAAAAGCAGTTTTGCATAATTCCTTCTCAAATACAGAAAATGTAAAACAGTTCTCGGCCAGTCTGGCAGTGTAACTTTGACACAGCCGTTTGGCCGACACGCGGCGCTGCCCAGTTACACAAATCAGTCTGTACGGGATTAAAGCTTCATTAATCACAGTGATTCTGCTGTAAAGTGAATCAGAAATACACAACAAATAAAATATGAAAAGATTATTGCTCTGGAAACACTGGTCATGTTTTTTACAAGCTCCGTTTTACGATCTGCTGTAGGACACACACTAAACAAAGACGAGAATGACTTCCTGCCCGTCTAAATGGAAAAGATAAGAGACGGAGAGAGGGAAAAGACTGAGAGAAAAGACTGAGAGAAAAGACAGAGAGAGGGAAAAGACTGAGAAAAGACAGAGAGAAAAGACTGAGAGAGGGAAAAGACTGAGAGAAAAGACAGAGAGAGGGAGAAGGCTGAGAGAAAAGACTGAGAGAGAAAAGACTGAGAGAGAAAAGACTGAGAGAAAAGACTGAGAGAGAGAAAAGTCTGAAAAAAGACAGAGAGAGGGAAAAGACTGAGAAAAGACTGAGAAAAGATTGAGAGAAAAGACTGAGAGAGAGAGGGAAAAGACTGAGAGAAGAGAGAGAAAAGACAGAGAGAAAAGACAGAGAGAGAAAAAACAGAGTAAAGACAGAGAAAAGACAGAGAGAGAGATAAAAGACAGAGCGAGAGAGAGAGAAAAGACAGAGAGGGAAAAGACTAAGAAAAGACTGGGAGAGGGAAAAGACTGAGAGAAAAGACAGAGAGAGGGAAAAGACTGAGAAAAGACAGAGAGGGAAAAGACAGAAAAGACAGAGAGAGAGAGAAGACTGAGAAAAGACTAATAAAAGATTGAGAGAAAAGACAGAGAGGGAAAAGACTGGGAGAGAGAGGGAAAAGACTGAGAGAGAAGAGAGAGAGAAAGACAGAGAGAGAGAAAAAACAGAAAAGACAGAGAGAGAGAGAGAGAGAAGACAGAGAGAGAGAGAGAGAAAAAAACTGAGAGAAAAAGACAGAGAGAGAGAGAGAGAGGGAGAGAAGAGACAGAGAGAAAGCGAAAGAGAGAGAGAATAGAGAAAAGACTGAGAGAGAAAAAAAGACAGAGAGAGAGAAAAGACTGACAGAAAAGACAGAGAGGGAGAGAGAGAGAGAGAGAGAAAAGACTGAGCGAAAGAAAAGAGAGAGAGAAAAGACAGAGAGAGAGAAGAGAGAAAAGACAGAGACAAAAGACAGAGAGAGGGAAAAGACTGAGAAAAGACTTAGAGAAAAGACAGAGAGAGAGGGAGGGAAAAGACAGAGAGAGAGACAAGACTGAGAGAAAGAGAAGAGACAAAGAGAGAGAAAAGACAGAGAAAAGACAGAGAAAAGACAGAGAGAGAGAGAAAGACAGAGGGAGAGAAAAAACAGAGAAAAGACAGAGAGAGAGAGAAAAGACAGAGAGGGAGAGAAAAGTCAGAGAGAGAGAAAAAACAGAGAAAAGACAGAGAGAGAGAAAAGACAGAGGGAGAGAAAAAACAGAGAAAAGACAGAGAGAGAGAAAAAGACAGAGAGAGGGAGAGAAAAGTCAGAGAGAGAGAGAAAAAACTGAGAGAAAAGACTGAGAGAAAAGACTGAGAGAGAGAGAAAGAGACAGAGAGAGAGAAGAGAGAGAGAAAAACAGGGAAAAGACAGAGAAAAGACTGAGAGAGAAGCACGAGAGAGAGAGAAAAGAGAGGGAATGAAAAGAATGAGAGAAAAGACAGAGAGAGAGGAAGAGAAGAGACAGAGAGAGAGAAGAAAGAAGAAGAGAGAGGTGTGGAGAGAGGGGGGTTGGCTGAGACAGAGAGGAAGAGAGAGGGAGAAAGAAGACAGAGAGAGAGAGAAAGAGAGAAAAGAGAGATGTAAAACGACGCTGTGCTACTGTGACGTCACCATGGCAACGGCAGGGTCAGTACCAGGCCTGACGTCCAGAATCACCGGGTGGAAAAGTCTAAAAGTTTACATTATCACATTTGTAAAAAGACATTTCTGTGATCGTTGCGTCATTCTTTAGAGTTATTTCTGTTACATAAGTTTTGGTTTTGTTTTCCTGTCCCCGGTCGTGAATTAACGGAGATTCCAGATTTATTTTTTATAAATCTGTTATTGTTGTATTGATTATTAAAGGAGCTCGTGTTCTAAAGCTGTTTCCTCTACAAAAAAACACACCTGGAGTTGTGTTTCGTTTCATTCACATGTTTGAGTAACACTTTATTTTTATTCTGTCCACATCTCCAAACCTCAAAACGCTCTGTTCCACCTGGTGATGTCATGAAGTGGCAGTTTTCAACTTAACAGCTCCTTTTTTAAACTTTAGTTCAGGACAGATCGATAATGATCCAAATGATTCTAGCGAAGATGTGTGGAGTCTAAAAACAGTGTCTTTGTCTTTTCTCTCTCTCTTCTGTCTCTTTTCTCTCCCTCTCAGTCTTTTCTCTCTGTCAGTCTCTCTTCTCTGGCTTTTCTCTCAGTCTTTTCTCTCTCTCTTCTCTCTATCTCTTTTCTCTCTCTTCTCTCTCCCTCTCTCTCTTTTCTCTCCCTCTCTCAGTCTTTTCTCTCTGGCTCTCTTCTCTCTGTTTTTTCTCTGTGATTTCTCTCAGTCTTTTCTCTCTCTCTTTCTCTCTCTCTTCTGTCTCTTTTCTCTCCCTCTCTGTCTTTCTCTCTCTGTCTTTTCTGTCTCTCTGTTTTTCTCTCAGTCTTTTCTCTCTTTCTGTCTCCCTCTCTCTCTCTCTCTCTTTTCTTCCTCTCTCTCTCTCTCTGTCTCTTCTCTCTCTCTTCTCTCTCCCTCTCTCTCTTTTCTCTCTCTTTCTCTCTGTCTCTTTTCTCTCCCTTTCTCTTTTCTCTCTCTCTTCTCTCTTTCTCTCTGTCTCTTTTCTCTCAATTTCTCTCCTTTCTCTCTCTCTGTCTCTTCTCTCTCCCTCTCTCTCTTTTCTCTCTCTCTTTCTCTCTCTCTTTTCTTCTCTCTTTCTCTCTGTTTCTTTTCTCTCCCTTTCTCTTTTCTCTCTCTCGTCTCTCTTTCTCTCTCTCTTTTCTCTCCCTTTCTCTCCTTTCTCTCTCTCTGTCTCTTCTCTCTCTCTCTCTCTCTCTTCTCTCTCTCTCTCTTTTCTCTCTCTCTTCTCTCTTTCTCTCTGTCTCTTCTCTCTCCCTCTCTCTCTTTTCTCTCTCTTTCTCTCTCTCTCTCTCCCTCTCTGTCTTTTCTCTCTGTCTTTTCTCTCTCTTTCTCTCTGTCTCTTTTCTCTCCCTTTCTCTTTTCTCTCTCTCTTCTCTCTTTCTCTCTGTCTCTTTTCTCTCCCTTTCTCTCCTTTCTCTCTCTGTCTCTTCTCTCTCTCTTCTCTCTCCCTCTCTCTCTTTTCTCTCTCTCTTTTCTCTCTCTCTCTTCTCTCTTTCTCTCTCTCTCTCTTTCTCTCTCTTCTCTCTCTCTCGTTTCTCTCTCGTTTCTCTCTCTCTCAGTCTCTCTCTCTCCCTCTCTGTCTTTTCTCTCTGTCTTTTCTCTCTCTTTCTCTCTGTCTCTTTTCTCTCCCTTTCTCTTTTCTCTCTCTCTTCTCTCTTTCTTTCTGTCTCTTTTCTCTCCTTTCTCTCTCTCTCTTCTCTCTCTCTCTCTCTCTCTCTCTCTCTCTCTTTTCTCTCTCTCTCTTCCTCTCTCTCTCTTCTCTCTCTCTTTTCTCTCTCTTTCTCTCTCTCTTTTCTCTCTCTCTCTTTTCTCTCTCTCTCTCTTCCTCTCTGTCTCTTCTCTCCCTCTCAGTCTTTTCTCTCTCTCTTTTCTCTCTCTCTCTTTTCTCTCTCTCTCTCTTCCTCTCTGTCTCTTCTCTCCCTCTCAGTCTTTTCTCTCTGTCTTTTCTCTCTCTCAGTCTTTTAAAAACACAGTGGAGCACTTCCTGTATCACCGCATGATGACATCACAAGGTGGAACAGAGTGTTTGAGAGAAGAGTTTCTGTGTTAAATGTGTGAATGAAACAGAAAAAACACAACTCCAGGTGTTTGTGATGAGATCAGAAAATCGTGAAATTTGAACTTTTAACCTCACGGATCTTTACTTTTTACGATATTAAGACTCACAAAATGTAAAAAAAAAAAATCTAGGTTTATTTAAGTTGTTTTTTCACCGCGTCGCGCTCGAGTCGTCGCGTGGGAAAAGCCTGGATCTGACTCACACTGAAACTGCAAACTCACAATGGAAACAACAAAACGATTTACACAGAAAAACAAACAGGAAACACACTCAGCCTGGCAATCATTTCTGAAAACACTCTGTTCCACCTTGTGATGTCATCATGTGGTGATACAGGAAGTGCTCCACTGTGTTTTTAAAAGACTGAGAGAGAGAAAAAACAGAGAAAAAACAAAGAAAAGAGACAGGGAGAGGGAGAGAGAGAGAAAAGAGAGAGGGAGAGAGAAGAGAGAAAAGACTGAGAGAAAAGACAGAGAGAAGAGAGACTGAGAGAGAGAAAAGACTGAGAGAGAGAAAAGACTGAGAGAAAAGACAGAGAGAAAAGACTGAGAGAGCGAAAAAAGACTGAGAGAAAAGACTGAGAGAAAAGACTGGGAGAGAGAGAGAGACAGAGAGAGAAAGAGAGAGAGGGAGAGAGAAGAGACAGAGAGAGAGAGAGAGAGAGAGAGAGAGAGAGAAAAGAGAGAGAGAGAGAGAGAGAAAAGACAGAGAGGGAGAGAAAAGAGACAGAGAGAGAGAAAAGAGAGAGAAAAGACTGAGAGAAAAGACAGAGAGATAGAGAAAAGACAGAGAGAAAAGACTGAGAGAAAAGACAGAGAGATAGAGAAAAGACAGAGAGAGAAAAGACTGAGAGAAAAGACAGAGAGATAGAGAAAAGACTGAGAGAGAGAGAAAAGACAGAGAGAGAGAGAGAGAAAAGAAAGAGAGAAAAGAAAGAGAAAAGACAGAGAAAAGACTGAGAGGGAAAAAACAGAAACTGCAAACTCACAATGGAAACCAAAATGTTTTACGCAGAAAAACAACAGGAAATGATGTCTTCAAACACACTCAGGGGTGAATCAGTTTAATCTGTGATAAAAGGAGAAGTTCAATTTGTCAACTGGACAAAGTTTGTTTGGTTGAAAACGTTTCGGCGCTCATCCGAGAGGCTTCGTCAGCTCTGGTCCTTGTGCTGGTTAGACACTGCTTATATCTAGCTGCCAGGAGGCGCTCCCTACACTGAAAAAACTCTGAAAACGACCCCCACTAATCTGTCTCTTTGGTTTTTTTCAGAGTTTTTTCAGTGTAGGGAGCGCCTCCTGGCAGCTAGATATAAGCAGTGTCTAACCAGCACAAGGACCAGAGCTGACGAAGCCTCTCGGATGAGCGCCGAAACGTTTTCAACCAAACAAACTTTGTCCAGTTGACAAATTGAACTTCTCCTTTTATCATGGATTCTACCTGGACGACTGAGGGACTTTTCACGCATCAGTTTAATCTGTTTTTTTTAATAAATAATCCAAAAAATACCAAATCTTCAGCGAACCCACAAACCTCTCCTTCCTCTCATAAACCCTTCAAATCCAAATACAGTCATTGGGCGACTAATGCAAACTTAATGAAAACACTCCACCTTGTGATGTCATCATGTGGTGATACAGGAAGTGCTCCACTGTGTTTTTAAAAGACTGAGAGAGAGAAAAGACTGAGAGAAAAGACAGAGAGAAAAAACAGAGAGACACTGTTTTTAAACTCCACGCACCTTTGCTAGAATCGACTGGACGATTTCAGCCCCGGAATTGCCGATCTTTACCGAACTAAAGTAAAAAAAAAAATGAGCTGTTAACTTGAAAACTACCACTTCATGACATCACAAGGTGGAACAGAGCGTTTTGAGCTTTGGAAATGTAGAGAAACTAAAAATGTGAATGAAACAAAACAAAACAACTGTAGGTGTTTTTGATGAAATAACATTTTAACATGGCTTAAAGGAGCATTGTGTAACTTTTCTGTCAAATGCCTTTTTTTCATGGAGATGTTATTACTTTGTCTGGAATGTACGGAAGCCTGAATGATTATTTTCCACCTTAATAACGAGAAAATTATTCCGTGATCTCGAGAAAACACTGTATCTCCGTCGGTAAAGACGAAGCCGGGCCAGTCTTCTGCGGAGGTGCCGCGGACTAATCCTGAAATTATCCCGAATTAAAAGACGTAATGCAATCTCCCCCTGTGTCAACCCCTGATCAATATATTGCCTTATCAGCTGATCGATTATTATTCCAGACATTCTAATGACCAAAAACGCGTCTATTCAGAATGAGAAATAGCTACAAAGTCAGACTGACTGCCGGCCAAAAAACCTGGACCAAACCTGGGCCAAACCTGGACAAAATCTGAACCAAACCTGGACCAAACCTGGACCAAACCTTGACCAAACCTGGACCAAACCTGGACCAAACCTGGACCAAACCTGGACAATACCTGGACCAAACCTGGACCAAACCTGGACCAAACCTGGAGTAAACCTGGACCAAACCTGGACCAAACCTGGACCAAACCTGGACCAAACCTGGACCAAACCTGGACCAAACCTTGACCAAACCTGGACCAAACCTTGACCAAACCTTGACCAAACCTGGACAAAACCTGGGCCAAACCTGGACAAAACCTGGACCAAACCTGGACCAAACCTGGACAAAATCTGAACCAAACCTGGACCAAACCTGGACCAAACCTGGACCAAACCTAGACCAAACCTTGACCAAACCTGGACCAAACCTTGACCAAACCTGGACTAAACCTGGACCAAACCTGGACAAAACCTGGACCAAACCTGGACCAAACCTGGACCAAATTTGAACCAAACCTGGACAAAACCTGGACAAAACCTGGACCAAACCTTGACCAAACCTGGACAAAACCTGGACAAAACTTGGACCAAACCTGGACTAAACCTGGACCAAACCTGGACAAAATCTGAACCAAACCTGGACCAAACCTTGACCAAACCTGGACCATACCTGGACCATACCTGGACCATACCTGGACCAAACCTGGACCATACCTGGACCAAACCTGGACCAAACGTGGACCAAACCTGGACCAAACCTGGACCAAACCTGCACTAAACCTGAGTCAGCCTGTCACAACGTGGCCATAGACATTTTTAGTTGTTTTCTTGAGATCACATATTAATTATCTCATTATCTTGGGATAACAAGGAAGAAAAAATATTGCTTATGAATATGGCCTCTGTCGACTTCCGTAGGAATGTTTCACAGTATGGCATTAAACCTTTCTGTCTTCATGGAGACCAAACCAGACCAAGTTACAGATCAGATGTTTTTCTGGGTATTTCCGGGCGATAAAACCAGCTGTAATTGAATAAATGTAAATTAGAGCCGTTTAATGTCACACTGTGGAATATTCCAGGCAGAGCAATGGCATCTCCACGGAAACAAGCATCTCACTAAAGCAGTCATAAGTTCCTCCTGAAATGATCTCATCTTTGGCCTGAAATCCCCCACAGAGCTGTGATGTGATTATCTTCATGTGCATTCCCTCCTTCTCCGTTTGACGTATTATTTGGCGGGTCCGGGTGGCAGGTCGGGCGGTGAGCGCGCGGCGTAACAAGGCCCGGAGCTTTAAGCAGCCCGATGCGGCGCGTTGCCGTGGCGCCGACCCGTATGGCAGCAGCCAAAGTGATGTTGACGGGATCAGTGCCACCTTGGTCCTAATGAGATCCAGCTTAGCCCCAAAGTCAGACAGGATGACAGGGAGAGGTGGACCATGGCAGCAGGCCAGGCAGCTGGGAAAACACTCGGCTCAAACACTACACTACACGCAATTAACACACACACACACACACACACACACACACACACACACTGGGCCTGTCAAAACGACTGGAAATAAGATTCTAATCGATGACAAAACCAGTATGATTTGTATTAATTTGTATATCAACTTATCGTTCAATATATGAAAACTGGAATAAGATTTTTTTCTAGGTCAGTATTGATTGTGTGTCCATTTTCTGTGCTCTACTGGGAGATTTTTGATAAGTTTTGAGCTGTAGAAGGTTGAATTATGGACTTGTATGTCCGATTTTACACTTAACTAATGTAAATGGTGCACATTATTACAGTATTTACAGTATTTTTTAAACAATATTGCACATTTTTTTAGTGATAATTCCGCTTTATGGTTTAGTTTCATTTCTGTATTATTGTTTATTGTCTGTATTTACTTCAGCAATATATCACACTTTGAATTTTGTTACGATTTTGGGGATCAACCCAAATCAAGTTGCTTCTTCTTACATTTTCTTCACATTTGTACACTGGGCCTGTCAAAACGACTGGAAATAAGATTCTGATCGATGAGAAAACCAGTATCGAAACTTGGCCTGTCGTAATAATTTGTATTAATTTGTATATTGACTTATCGTTCAATACATGAAAACTGGAATACGTTTTTTTCTAGGTCAGTATTGATTGTGTGTACATTTTCTTTGCTCTACTGGGAGATTTTTGATACGATTTGAGCTGTAGAAGGTTGAATTATGGACTTGTATGTCCTATTTTACACTTAAACTAATGTAAATGGTGCACATTATTGCAGTATTTACAGTATTTTTAACAATATTACACATTTTTTTAGTATTGGTGTCTTTAGTATTAAGAAACTAACCGACTACAGAAACTAAATACAGAAGAGTAAATCCTATATCAACTCGTCGTGCATTTTTTTTTGAGATATTTGGGATATTTATTATTTTAGAGGATAATAATTCTGATTTAAGCAATATATTATGGTTCAAAATTTGTTATTGTGACAGGCCTATCAAGAACTACATGCAATTAAATATCGACTTATCGTTCAATATATGAAAGCTGGAATAAGATTTTTGGGGGGTCAGTATTTATTGTGTGTCCATTTTCTTTGCTCTACTGGGAGATTTTTGATACGATTTGAGCTGTAGAAGGTTGAATTATGGACTTGTATGTCCGATTTTACACTTAACTAATGTAAATGGTATTTCTTTTAACAAGATTGCATATTTTTTGGGGATAATTCAGAAGGTGGCTCCCAGACCATATATCACTTGTGATATGGTCTGGTGTAAACCAGGCAAGTCTAACCCAGGTCTAAACCAGGACTAAAGCTGGACTACACCAGGACTAAACCAGAAGTTATTTATTCAACACTGGGGCTGGACACATTTTGCTCAGACACATGGAAAAGAGAGGGAGAATGGTGTGAACTGGTCTAACCCAGGACTAAACTAGGACTAAACCAGGCCTAATGAAGGTCTAACCCAGGTCTAAACCAGGACTAAACCAGAAGTTATTTATTCAACACTGGGGCTGGACACATTTTGCTCAGACACATGGAAAGTGGACCAGTCTAACCCAGGACTAAACTAGGATTAAACCAGGCCTAACCAAGGTCTAAGCCAGGTCTAAGCCAGGTCTAAGCCAGGTCTAAACCAGGACTAAACCAGGTCTAAACCAGCACTAAACCAGAATTTATTTATTCAACACTGGGGCTGGACACATTTTGCTCAGACACATGGAAAAGAGAGGGAGAATGGTGTGAACTGGTCTAACCCAGGACTAAACTAGGACTAAACCAGGTCTAACCCAGGTCTAAACCAGGACTAAACCAGGTCTAAACCAGGACTACACCAGGACTAAACCAGAAGTTATTTATTCAACACTGGGGCTGGACACATTTTGCTCAGACACATGGAAAGTGGACCAGTCTAACCCAGGACTTAACTAGGATTAAACCAGGCCTAACCAAGGTCTAAGCCAGGTCTAAGCCAGGTCTAAACCAGGTCTAAACCAGGACTAAACCAGGTCTAAACCAGCACTAAACCAGAAGTTATTTATTCAACACTGGGGCTGGACACATTTTGCTCAGACACATGGAAAAGAGAGGGAGAATGGTGTGAACTGGTCTAACCCAGGACTAAACTAGGACTAAACCAGGTCTAACCCAGGTCTAAACCAGGTCTAAACCAGGACTAGACTCACAGTCAGAATGCCTGTTTTTCTACGTATTTTGAGCTCTAAAACCACCTGTAACTGAATAAATGTAAGGTCAAACATGTCCACAGAAACAAGCAGGTGACGGACCCCCAACCCAAAAGTTACACAGTGCACCTTTAAGTTTGACGCTCTTAGAAAAGTCAAAGAGTCTCCACGGCACCGGGGGCTGGTGATGATGCCGAATATTACCACGACACCAAACTGTTACATAACTGTTTAAAAAGCATCACTAAAACGGTGTGATCCTCCGCAGCTTCGGTGACGGAGCGCGAAAGCCCACAGCTCCCTCGCCGCTCTTCGGTTTCCTCACAAAACGCTTCTAATTCAAACGGCCGCCCGTCTCTCAACAGGAATTATTCGGAGCTAAAATGTTTAACCTACAATTCAGCTGAGACAGATATATGGGTCAGTACGATCGCTTGTTCTCCTCCCCCTAAAACAAAACGACGTATCTGAATTCTTCTATTTGACGTGACGATAACGCGACCTACATTAGAGTCTGGATTTCGTTTGCCGTCTGCTGAAATCTCCAAATCTTTTCACCTATTGAGGCCATGTTTGCGTTGCCCTGCTCGTGTCCAGCTAAATATTATCTTAACACACTTACCGTTCTGTTCTGCGTTCAGGTCTCAGCTTTGTTCAGACAATAACCCCGGCTCACTTTTACGTGAGAAAAATATTGGATTTGATTTGTCAAAAACACACCTGAAGCTGTGTTTTGTTTCATTCAAACTCCACACACCTTTGCTGCTGCTGCATAAAGTAAAGTTCTCATTATTATTAACCTTGTATAACTCTATAATCGCACCATATCTGATGTTCTGTGTGGAAATTGAGGGGTCGACATGTAAAACTCACCTACAGCCATTATTTATTTTACAGAAAAGGACTTTGAGAATTATCGCCAACAGTCAGAGCATCCAACCCATTATCTGTTCAACTTAAAGTGTTGAAAATGTGTGATATTGTTGAATTAAATCTCCTCAAAGTCATGTATAAAGCAAAGTGCAGAGTGTTTCCTGTAAATATTCACAGACTGTTTGAGATGAGAACAAGAACTACAATTTAAAAGGAACCGACATGTTTAAAAAACCCAGATTCAGGCCAAGATTATGGAGCGAAGTGTCGCTGTGAAAGGAGTTCATTTATGGAATCATCCTGACAAAGAAATCAAAGGATCAAGTACAATAACGGCATTTAGGCTACGTTTATACGATGACGGTCTGAACAGAAGACGCAAAAGTGGCGTCGCGTCTTCACTTTTTATTCCGCGTTTAGACGAGTGTTTTCGGGAGGAAATCTGTTTGCATACGGTGACGCAAAGTGTGTGGAATTGGATTGGGTATGCATGCCAGGCGGCTAGGTGGCGCTGTGATACATTATCACTATGTCCGCACGCATGTGTAGAATCTTCCTTCTTCTGATCTGGACCGCGAAAAGTAAAACAAAACATGGCTACTGGTAGCAAAAAAAAAAAAATGTGGTCAGACAACCACACAGCAACGAAGGCGCAACAAGGTCCTGCCAAACAAAGCACACTGATATATGGAGCGATGTGACGTAAACACGTACGCGACGTTAGCAGATTTGACCAGAGTTTTGCGTCTTGGGCAGTGTAGACGAAAACGCTACGGCGGAGCGTATTCAAGTTTTCCACTTTGGAGGGAGGGTTCATTTTTTGGGCGTTTTTAAGCCCCCAAAACGCCATCACCGTCTAAACGAAAGGCACTTCTGATAAAATATTTTGTTGTTTTTACCCGTAAGCGTTCTGGTGTAAACAGGCCCTAATTCTCCTCAAAGTCATGTACAAAGCAAAGTGCAGACTCTTTGAGATGAGAACAAGAAGTACAATTTAAAAGGAACTGACATGTTTAAAAAACCCAGATTCAGAACCGAGGTTATGGATCGAAGCGTCGCTGTGAAAGGAGTTCATTTATGGAAAAGTCTTGGCAAAGAAATCAAAAGATCAAGTACAATAACGGCATTTAAAAACACATAAAATCCAGTGTAATGTGTAGGTATGAAAAAGAAAACAAAGTTGCTGCGCATAAAAGTGAAGCTTTCTGTTTACAAATGATTAATGGAATGTATTGATGAAATGTGGTGTTAATGTGTCTGGAAAAGGGAAGAGGAGCAGGTAACATAACATTCTTTTTGCTCCTTTTCATTCAGTTATTGTAATGTTATCACACTGTTGATGTCTTTTCATACTTTATGAGTGAAATAAACAAACTAAAATAATATAAAACCTTCACTAGAAACATTTGGAGGATTTCAGCCCTTGCCAACCTCTGCCGAACGTAAGGTAAAAGGAGCTGTTCACTTGAAAACTTCCAGGTGTGTTTTTGAGGCAATAACAGGATCATTTTGTCTTTAAATTACATCAAAATGACAAAAACCTGAAAGTCATACTTGAGTAGTTGTTTTCCCAAATACTTTTTAACTCTCACTTGAGTAATTACTTGGACTACGACTTTGTGCCTTAACTTGAGTAAGATTATTTTGACGTCAGGTAGATTTTTGGCTACTCTGCCCACTTCTGTTTAGATGCAGACAGAACACAGCAGACTTATTCTGACCTGAAGAGCTGCTTATTCAATATATCTGTACTGCGGCAACACACATTTCGTACAAACTCATGGGAAAGAGGGAGAATGGTGTGGACTGGTCTGAACCCAGGACTAACAGAGGTCTAAATCAGGCCTAAACCAGGACTAAAGCTGGACTACACCTGGACTAAACCAGAAGTTATTTATTCAACACATTTTGGACACATGTAGCTCAGACACATGGAAAGTAGACTGGTCTAATCCAGGACTAACACAGATCTAAACCAGGTCTAACCAAGGTCTAACCCAGGTCTAAACCAGTTCTAAAAAAGGACTATACCAGGACTAAACCAGAGGTTATTTATTCAACACTGGGGCTGGACACATTTTGTTCAGGTACATGGAAAAGAGAGGGAGAATGTTGTGGACTGGTCTAACCCATGACTAAACTAGGACTAAACCAGGCCTAACCAAGGTCTAACCCAGGTCTAAACCAGGACTAAAGCTGGACTACGCCAGGACTAAACCAGGAGGTATTTATTCAACACTGGGGCTGGACACATGTAGCTCAGACACATGGAAAAGCGAGGGAGAATGGTGTGGACTGGATTGTGGCCAACTCCCAATGTTCTGCCCTGGGATGAAAAGGCATACTCCAGAGAGCGCTTTAATAAGCCTTTAATTGTATGTTCCTCCACTAAATTAATGAATGGAAATGATTTGATTAATTCAGAGACTGTTGGGTACTAATGTCCAATTACACGGCCACACCGGGGCTGCACATGGGCTCCTGGTGCGGAGAGCCGGCAGCTGTGTGCTTGGCTCTGGAAAAGTGTTACGAGAAATAAGGATAAAGACGAGGAGGAGGTGTCTGGTCCGACTACAGCGTAAATATTATTATTATTTAAAGGTGCATTGCGTAACTTTTCTGGTGGAGGGTCCGTCTAAAGCTGTTCTCCATGGAGATGTTATTGGTTTGCCGGGAATGTTCTCCGGAATCTCCTTTGCGTTTATTCAGTTCCAAGTGGTTTTAGAGCTCAAAAATACCTGGGAAAACAGGCATTCTGACTGTGAACCGGGTCGCCTCTCCACAGATCTGACTTGTAACTTGGTCTGGTTTGGTCTCCATGAAGATCGAAAGGTTTAATGCCGTACTGTGGAACATTCCAAGCAAACCAAGCTTCTCCATAAATCCTGTGTCCATTGTGATTAAGTTTATTAATGTGCTGTTGAATAATCAAGGCAAAATGGTAATATCTCCATGGAAACAAGGCCCTCTACCAGAAAAGTTACACAGTGCAGCTTTAACATGAGATCACCTATATGTTTTATTTATTTTTTTATTTTATGGTCGATATAAATCATTTTGAATCCAACAAAACAACTGGTGGTCAATATTCTGGGCTTATATCTTATTGCCCCCAAAATTATATAATTTAAATGTGTAACTTTTCTGGTGGAGGGTCCATCACCTGCTTGTTTCTATGGATACGTCATTGCTCTGCCTGGAATGTTCCACAGTGTGACATTAAAACGCTCTACTTTACATTTATTCAATTACAGATGGTTTTAGAGCTCAAAAATACCTCGAAAAACAAACATTCTGACTGTGAGCGGGGTCGCCTCTCCTCAGATCTGACCTGTAACTTGATCTGGTTTGGTCTCCACGACGATAGAAAGATTTAATACCATACTGTGAAACTTTCCAGACAAAGCAATGACATCTTAGTCCAAGTTAAATGTGTGATATTATTGAAAATGGACTTTGTGTTTTGTTTCATTCAACACTTTGTTTACATCTCTAAAGCTCAAAATGCTCTGTTCCACCTTGTGATGTCACGAGGGGGTAGTTTTCAACAGCTACCTCTCGTTAGTTTTTTTTTTTTAACCTTTGTAGCTGAAAAACTGATGCTAATGCTCGCTAGCTCACCTGTTGTAGTTCCACTTAAATCAGTTCTTTATGCTCAGATTGTGTTCAAATAAAATTCTAACAAAGCCTCAGACAGAGCAGTGCCTACAGTTAGCATCACACCACAGGGAATGTCGATGACAGCTGCAATACAGTCAGTCAGTACATATTAACCCCCAAAACACTGAAAATCTAAAATATAATCTACTATAATGAGTCCTTTTCGAAGTTTTGCCAATCACCACACTCGGTACGATATTTTCATGATATGGATCTTAAGGTTTGATATTTATTGAGATATTTTGTGGAGGTTTGACAAAAATTCCTTTTAAAAGTCTTGGAAAAGCCTTTTTAATTCTTAATTCTTCTTCATAGTATAACAGTACCAAAGTACTGTTATACTATGAAGAATTAAGATTTAAAAGTGCTTCATAACACTTATTTTTTCACATAGTCTGCACTGACAACAGCAAAGGATCATGGTCTATGTAGTTCCCTCTGATTTTACCAAGTTTATTTGTACAGCGCAATTTGTATACAAGTACTTCAAAGTGTTTTACAGAATAAGAAAGATGTTAAAATCACACAAAAAAAGTCATTAGAATCACCATAACTCTTAATTTAAACAAAAAGACTTTGATATAGTGATGGCCTCTGATGACATTATGAGACTTTTTACGATACGGTGTCACGATATTTCCGTTATTGTTACATCCGTAGTACACACCTCTCCGGTACGGCGGGGGACCGTGTTATTGCGTAACCACCTGACGTCCTTTGTAAAACTTTTCCTTTGTGAATTTTCACAGAGCAAACTACATAGACCATGATGTTTCGCTGTCGTCAGTGTAGACGATGTGAAGAAATAAGTGTTCTGAAGCACTTTTAAATCTTAATCCTTCGTGTTATAACCGTAAGACACAATTTTCTATATTATGTATAGATATTTTGTGGAGGTTTACCAAACTGTGACAAAAATTCCTTTTAAAAGTCTTGGAAAAGCCTTTGGTACTGTTATAATATGAAGAATTAAAATTTAAAAGTGCTTCATAACACTTATTGTTTCAGGTCGTTTGCACTGACAACAGCAAAGGATCATGGTCTATGTAGTTCCCTCTGTTTTTAGCAAGTTTATTTGTACAGCACAATTCGTATAAAAGTAATTCAAAGTATTTTACAGAATTAGAAAGTCAATAGAATCACCATAACTCTTAATATAAGCAAAAAAGACTTGTAATTCGATATAGCGATGGCCTCTGATGACTTTTGACGATACGGATTCGCAGTATTTCCGTTATCGTTGCATCCGTAGTACACACCTCTCCAGTACGGCGGGGGACCGTGTTATTGCGTAACCAGCTGACGTCCGCGAGCTTTTCCTTTTGTGAATGAATCTCTTTATTTTCACAGAGAGGAAACGATAGCCTCCGGAGGGACGCGTAAACTGTTACGAAACTGCGCCTTTCGGAGGCTATTGTTGTGCACAAGAGCAGCTATGTTAAAGAGATCTCCACTTCTTTGCTCTGCTCCCACGCACACGCTATACTGGATTTCTATCGCTCTGAAGGTCCACTAAGTCACGTCGCCTGCTTGTTTCTATGGATACGTCGTTGCTCTGCCTGGAATGTTCCACAGTGTGACATTAAACAGCTCTTCTTTACATTTATTCAAGTACAAATGGTTTATCATTCTGACAGGGAGCGGGGTCGCCTCTCCACAGATCTGACTTGTAACCTGGTCTGGTTTGGTTTACATGAAGGAGAAAAGCGTTTGATGCAGAAAAGTTACAGAATGCAGCTTTAAAATTTCTGATCTGTGTTACAATGTTGTTTCCTCGTCACAAACAGACCTGGAGTTGTGTTTCGGTTCATTCAGTTCTTCTGCCAAACTGAAAACTCTCTGTTCCACCTTGTGATGTCTTGTAATACAGGAAGTGCTCCACTGTGTTTTTAAACTTGGTGAACTTGTACTTACTTGAGCAATTCTTTGGACCTCTACTTTGTGCTTGCGCTTTATTTTCAAGTAAAATTACGCTTTCTCGAGTCAAATTTTTGGCCTCTCTACTCGCCCATGTCCGGCTGTTCACGGTACAACTCTCATGCTAACCGCACACTTACTGATTTACACTGCCTGACCAGCCAGTCCCTTCTACATTCTTTTCAAATGCAGAAGGGATTACAGAGGGGATCGCAGAGAAAAACCTTGAGACGGTCCAACAACAGCCACTAATTTGTAGCATGTGTCTCTCAAATGCAAAAGATATTTCCTCTTGTATCATTCAGAGCTAAATATTTGACTTTTTTACCTGAAATAAGTCATAGTTTGGTGTTTTTATTGTCGATTCTGTCCTTTATGTAGATTTTTATGTAGATTTTTATGGTGGTGGAAGGTAACGAAGTACATTTTTTAGGTATCTGTACTTTACTTTAGTACATTTTACAGTGGATATTTTTTACTTTTCCTTCACGATATTTAAGAGCAGGTATCTGTACTTTCTACTGCACTGTATTTTTGAACAGGACTGAAAAGTGACTTAGTTTTAGTACATTTCATCTGAGTTAACTTCCCAAATCTGAGTAAACCAATACACAGTACAATAAACAGTTAGAACAATTAAGAAATCAATTGAATCACTTAAAATCACCAAAATTCTTGATCGAAATCACTACATTTGATGCTTTAATTGCTCTAAAAATCTCAGGAAAATACTTACTTTTTAGCTCTTAAAGTACATTTTTAAACAGATACTACAGTAGTTTTTAGATTTTGGGTTCGGGTTCTGTACTTGTGAGTAGGTTTTTAAAAGTATTAAAATGAGATACTGATAGTTAGAGGTCAGATCTGTGGAGAGGCGACCCCGCTCACAGTCAGAATGTTTGTTTTTCTAGGTGTTTTTGAGCTACAAAACCACCTGTAATTGAATATATGTAAAGTAGAGATGTTTAGTCAGGCTGTGGAACATTCCAGGCTGAGCTGTGACGTATCCATAGAAACAAGCAGGTGACGGACCCCCAACCAAAACTCGGTAATGAGTATCGAGTCTATTCCTTAGTATCAAAACTGACTTTTAATTTTTTTAAACTTTTTTATCGTGACATTGGTTAAATTTTTATAGCTGTAGGGCCTTTTTACACGAGAACGCTTACGGGTAAAAACAACAAAATATTTTATCAGAAGTGCCTTTCGTTTAGACGGTGACGGCGTTTTGGGGGCTTAGAAACACCAAAAACTGAAACCGCCCTCCAAAGTGGAAAACATGAATACGCTCCACCGTAGCGTTTTCTTCTACACTGCCCAAGACGCAAAACTCTGACGTCGCGTACGTGTTTACGTCACATCGGTCCATATATCAGTGTACAGGGGGGTCCTCGGGTTACGACGGTCTCGGGTTACGACGTTTCGTGGTTACGAACGCGCCCCCATTAAAAAAAATATGTATATATTACGCGTCATTCCGTCTTACACGGTTTAGCGTGGTAAAAGATGTAAACAAACGCACGCGGCGCGCGGCGCACGGCGGAAGAATACGCTCTGTTGTGGTTGTAGGGAGAAGAAGACAGCCTCGTGTGTGTGCCCAATGTGGGCGGAAGTACCTGATGTGGGCTCTGATCTGCTCCTATGAAAGCGGCAGTGATAAACAAGCATCGTAGTGGTCTAATTATTGAGATGGAAAGGTTATTGGTGCTTTGGTTGGAAGATCAAAGGCAAAATCCGGTTTACGACGAAATTCGGGTTACGACGCGTCTTAAGAACGGATCAACGTCGTAACCCGAGGACTCCCTGTACTTTGTTTGGCAGGACCTTGTTGCGCCTTCGTTGCTTTGTCGTCTAACGTGGTCTGAAGAAATAGTTGAACTTCTTTGTCTGACCACACAATTTTATTTTTTTTTGCTGCCGGTAGCCATGTTTTGTTTTGCTTTCCGCGGCGCAGATGAGAAGAAGGAAGATTCTACACTTGCGCACGGACATAGTTTTAAGTCGTTTTCACACCTGCTTTGTTTGGTTCGTTTAAAATGAACCAGAGTTCGTTTGCTCCTTTGATTCGGACCTTTTGGGCTGGTGTGAATAAAAACCAAAAATCTCGATCCGGAGCAAACAAGTGAACTGAGACCACCTAAAAAGCTCGGTCTCGGCACAGTTCCATTCGAATCCTGGTGCGGTTCGTTTGAGGTGAGAATGCAGACCGGACTCGATCCGACACAAGTTGGCTTTTTGTACTTAACGAGCTCCCGTCGTATGTCGAGCATTATGGGAAACCGAGGCTGACGAAACGAAACAAAACGAAACTTACGAGGCTTACTTATGTTTTGCGTGAAGAGCAAGAGTCAGAACTTGATGCGCACATGAGCGCTGTCCTCCGTAGTCGTCTTGTCCTGTGTCTTCATCGTTTGTAAATTGATTGTAAAATAGTGTAAACCTCACGATGCTGCTCAAACATTTGTGCGAACTGTAAAAACTGAGCAAACCATATCGCTAAGGCTAGATTTAAAACAGCACGTAACACCGTTATTCTCCTCCTTCACGTGTTTGGCTCATTTCTGTCCAATGGCTGAGCGACCTCAGCACACGTGGTTTTATTTATAGACGTTGGTTTGCTTGGGGAAAAACTGCAGTGTGAAAGTGAACCACACCAAAATAAATTAAAAACATTTTTAAATTTGGTCCGGACCAAAGTAAGTGAATTATCGGACTTTCCTGGTGTGAAAACGACCTTAATGTATCACAGCACTACCTCCAATTCCACACACTTTTGCATCACCGTATGCACGCAGATTTCCTCCCGAAAACGCTCGTCTAAACGCGGAATAAAAATGAAGACGCGACACCACTTTTACGTCTTCTGTTCAGACCGTCGTCATATAAACGTAACCGTAGTGCCCAGCTTTAATTGCTCTAAAAAAACTTACTTTTTGACTCTTAAAATACATTTTTATACAGATACTACAGTAATTTTACTTTTAGTAGATTTTTTCATGTGACACTTTTACTTTTACCTGCATAATCTTTTGCCTTTGTATCTGTACTTTTATTTAAGTAACAAAATGGAGTATTCTGGTAAACAACCATGTTTTTTGTTTTTTGACGCAAATGGAGCATGCTTCTCTCTGATTGGTTAACCCACCTGTCAATCACACCTTCTGAAATCAGGGAGACGGGACACAGCTCCAGATCCACTTTGTAAGGTTTTTTTATTTTATTTTTTTCAAAGCACGTGGATCTGGCTGGTCAGGTAATTATTATTATTGCACAAGAAAATGTTTTAGTTTCTTTGTTTTTTTGAGATCTCCGCTCCTTTGCGACGCTCCCACGCACAAAACACACACTCTCCACAACCCGACGACGCACACACACTCACGCCGGACCTCACACCAGAGGATAAAAAAGTGTGGTTCACGCTGCTCTGGTGACGAGAGTTGGAAGGGGACGGCGGAGAGGAGAAAGCGAAGGGGAGAGGAGGCAGAGAAAGAGGGGGCGCCTGGGACCCAAATGCTTCTACTTGTCCTCGCGTGAACTTGCGCCGAGCTAGCTGGCCAGATTTTCGCCCGTCCGTAAGCGGTGGGCTCCGATACCAACCGCTGACATGCCCTTCTGTTGTTGAGGTCATTACCAAAGCGCATAAATGGAAGTTGGAAATCGGATATAAGGCCGTGAAAAGCATACGTGCCTGTTCCACCGGGCTGCTCTTCAGATTGGCCTATTTTATCCTCTGTTCAGTGGCGTGTGAAGTTTTCTATGTAAATGAGACTCTTGTGAAACCAGTATTTGGAATTACCAGGAATTTGGTAAAGAAATTACCAAATAAAACAGGTTATGTACTTATAAAGGTTAAAAGGTAGTAATTAAGGTATAAAGATTCTTGATTTACAAAAATTAAACTCAAGTTCTGAAAAAAACAAACAATCCTTAAAGGTGGATTGTGTAACTGTCTGGTTGAGGGTCTGTCGCCTTCTTGTTTCTATGGATACGTCATTGCTCTGCCTAGAATGTTCCACAGTGTGACTTTATACATTGTTTATTCAGTTACAGGTGGTTTTAAAGCTCAAAAATACAAAAAACAGACATAATTTGATGAATTTGCTGTTCAGATTGTTTTTTGTTTGTTTTTTATCCTCTGTTCAGTGGCGTGTGATGTTTTCTATGTAAATGAATGAGACTCTTGTGAAACCAGTATTTGGAATTACCAGGAATTTGGTGAAGAAATTACCCAAGAAAATGGGATATGTACTTATAAAGGTTAAAAGGAAGTTATTATGGTATAAAGAGTCCCGATTTACATAAATTAAACTCAAATTCTGAAACCTTAAAGCAAAAAAAACCCCCAAACAATCCTTAAAGGTGGATTGTGTAACTGTCTGGTTGAGGGTCTGTCGCCTTCTTGTTTCTATGGATACATCATTGCTCTGCCTAGAATGTTCCACAATGGGACTTTATACATCTCTACCTTACGTTTATTCAATTACAGGTGGTTTTAGAGCTCAAAAATACAAAAAAAACAGACATAATTTGATGAATTTGTTGTTCAGATTGTTTTTTTTTATCCTCTGTTCAGTGGCGTGTGAAGTTTTCTATGTAAATGAATGAGACTCTTGTGAAACCAGTATTTGGAATTACCAGGAATTTGGTGAAGAAATTACCCAAGAAAATGGGTTATGTACTTATAAAGGTTAAAAGGAAGTTATTATGATATAAAGATTCTCGATTTACATAAATTAAACTCAAATTCTGAAACCTTAAAGCAAAAAAAAAAAAAAAACCCAAACAATCCTTAAAGGGACAGTGTGTAGGATTCGTGGCGCATAGGTGGTTACTAGCTATTCCACTTCCTCTTTTGGCTATGGCAGACCTCGAGGGTCACCCGGGCGCGACTTAGCGCCGTCATCTCGCGTGCCCGCGCACGAACCGCGCACCGCTGTATACATAAACCGCGGTCCCCCGTTCACTTTTTTTTTTTTCTTTTCGCATGAAAACACACAATCCCGATCATGATTCATGACAATCTACACATCAAATGAAACCTTACAGTCTCCTCTTTTTGACTATGCAATTCATTTCCCTGCAAAACAATCACTCCCCGAGCACATGGGGCTTTTATACAGAAAAGCACAAAACTTAGCTTACTTAGCTTACCTTTGAAGGCTTTGCACAGGTCAAACTCTGTATTTCATCATAAACTTGGTCTCAATCTGTCCATAAGGATCCAGCGAATAAAATCCAGTAAAACAATTTAGTCCAAAATACGTGTTATATCCATTACGATGTGTGATCCGGCAGCATGCTCCCCCTGCCCCCCTCCCCTTCCCCTTGTCTCCTTCGCTCCTGGCTGCATATGAGAGCAGAGGACCGAAGGAGAGAAGGGGAAGAGGGGGAAGGGGGAGCCATACGCAGCGCGGCTGTGCAGGAGCCGAGGCGAAGGATGAGCCCAAATGTCCTTCTGCGGCTCTCGTATTCAAAATGGCTGCCTCTATATGGGGAAGATCCCCCTTTTATGTGACTATATCTAAGTCCAAAAGAATACTTTGATTTCATGATGGAAGTGAAAAGGCTTGGAAAACAATGTATTTTTGAATGGGTATCTTCAATTTCAGTAATTAACAGGTAAAAATCTTACACACTGTCCCTTTAAAGGTGGATTGTGTAACTGTCTGGTTGAGGGTCTGTCGCCTTCTTGTTTCTATGGATACGTCATTGCTCTGCCTAGAATGTTCCACAATGGGACTTTATACATCTCTACCTTATGTTTATTCAATACCAGGTGGTTTTAGAGCTCAAAAATACAAAAAACAGACATAATTTGATGAATTTGCTGTTCTGATTGGCCTATTTTATCCTCTGTTCAGTGGCGTGTGAAGTTTTCTATGTAAATGAGACTCTTGTGAAACCAGTATTTGGAATCACCAGGAATTTGGTAAAGAAATTACCAAAGAAAGCGGGTTATGTACTTATAAAGGCTAAAAGGTAGTAATTAAGGTATAAAGATTCTCGATTTACAAAAAATAAACTCAAGTTCTGAAACCTTAAAGGAAAAGTAACGTTTCTTACAATCTGAGCCTTATTTCGGTAATAAAACAAGTTGTTTTACTCACCCATATCACTTTGGTGTCATATGGAGCATTTCCGGAGATGTTTTAGATTAGCGTTAGGCTAACGCCGTTAGCCTACCGTGACTTATAGCCATAGCTCGGGGCATTCCCCGAGCATGTAATATGCCCCGTGCGGGCTCCAAATAACACAAACTTTAGCACTTTTCAAATCATAGAAGCTCGATGTCTTTAGTCTACGATTTCGTTTGAATCAAAAGTGGCCTGTAATCCGAGATTTATCCATAGTTTACAGCTATGCGTTCCATGTTTGAGTCCCGGGAGCTGAGAGCACACTCCGCGCATGCGCACTGGCGTCCTCATCTACTCGAAACTATGGCTAAATCTCGGACAACGCTAATCTAAAACATCTCCGGAAATGCTCCATATGACACCAAAGTGATATGGGTGAGTAAAACAACTTGTTTTATTACCGAAATAAGGTCAAAAAAAATAAAATAAAAAAAAAAACGTTACTTTTCCTTTAAAGCAAAAAAATCCCAAACAATCCTTAAAACTGGATTGTGTAATGGATCTGTCGCCTTCTTGTTTCTATGGATATGTCATTGCTCTGCCTAGAATGTTCCACAATGTGACTTTATACATCTCTACCTTACGTTTATTCAATTACAGGTGGTTTTAAAGCTCAGAAATACAAAAAACAGACATAATTTGACAGAAAAGTTACACAGTGCACCTTTAACATAGACTAAACTTGGGTTCTGTTCTTGTGAGTAGGTTTTTAAAAGTATTGAAAATGAGATACTAATAGTTACAGGTCCGATCTGTGGAGAGGCGACCCCGCTCACAGTCAAAATTTCAGTTTTTCTAGGTATTTTTGACCTCTAAAACCACCTGTAATTCAATAAACATAAAGTAGAGCTGTTTAATGTCACACTGTGGAACATTCCAGGCTGAGCAGTGACATATCCATAGAAACAAGCAGGTGACAGACCCCCAACCAAAACTTGGTATTGAGTATCGAGTCTATTCCTTTGCATTAAAATCGACTTTGAATCTGTAAAACTTTTTTATTGTGATGTTAGTAAAATTTTTATCGCTGTAGTGTCCAGCCCAAGTTATGTCATTGTACTGAGAAAATGTACAGACACTTTTAATTATATCCTCCTGGGACCTGAAGAAAAAAAGTGTATCTAAATTATTATTATTATTATTTTAATTTTCTGTTTGGAGGTAAATTAACACCTTAGCATTTACATTTTGTTCATTTTATTTGTATTCATAAGTATGTAACATGTCCTCTGTAATGGACGTCGGGGACATTTTGGTGTTAAATCCATGTCAAGTTAACAACCTAACAAAAACAATTTATTTATTTATTTTTTTGATAACATCTCTAACAAGCTTCTATAGTTGCCTCAAAAAGTTCTTAGACTCCCTTTTAATTTCTTATTTTTTATGTATTATGTATGATTTATTTATTTATTTTTATTTATTTGAGTATTTATTTACATATTTATTTATTTTTATTTTTTATGTATTATTTATTTATTTATTTATTTATATTTTACATTTTTAGATTTTTTTTATTTTTATTTTTTTATTTTTTTTTAATCATAGTGCAGCCACAAACTAGAGTCTCAAAACAATTAAAAGACAGACTGGTTAACTCAATGTCCACAATAACGGACACAAATGAATGGGCCGGGGTCTCAGGAGGAGATAATGATTACAGTGATTTAAAATAGAAACACCCAAACAGAGGTAATAATAACACCAAGTCATGTGTATTTTATTAAGTAATAAAAGTAGTATAATAAAAAAGGAAGTATGTCTTTGTTTGTTTGAACCTGAAGGAATTGAAGTGAACTGACCTGTTTGACTTTATGCCTTAAAGGTCCAGTGTGTAGGATTCGTGGCGCATAGGTAGATACTGGCTATGGCACTTCCTGTTTTAGCTACGGCAAACCTCGAGGGTCACCCGGACGCGCCGTAGCGGACAGCTCGCGTACCCGCGTGCGCATCCGCGCGCACCCGGCGGGCGCGCACCCGGCCGACAACAACGGTATTAATAAAACGCGGTCTCCCGTTCACTGTTTGTTTTGTTTTTTTCGCATGAAAACACACATTCCCGATCGTGTACCATGACAATCTACATATCAAATGAAACCTTACAGTCTCCTCTTTTTAACTATGCAATTCTATGCAATCACTCCCTGAGCACATGGCGCTTTTATACGGAAAAGCACAAAACGAGGTTTGTTACTTAGCTTACCTTTGAAGGCTCTGGACAGGTCAAACTCTGTATTTCACCACAAGCTTGGTATCAATATGTCCGTAAGGATCCAGCGAATAAAATCCAGTAAAACAATTTAGTCCAAAACACGTGTTAGATCCATTACGACGTGTGATCCGGCAGCATGCTTGTTGTTTACCCAAAACCACGAGCGTCCCCACCCCCCCTCCCCCCTCCCCCGACCGGCACCTCTCTCCCTCGCTCCCGCGCCCAAATGTCCTTCTGCGACTCTCGTATTCAAAATGGCTGCCTCTATATGGGGAAGATCCCCCTTTTATGTGACTATATCTAAGTCCAAAAGAATACTTTGATTTCATGATGGAAGTGAAAAGGCTTGGAAAACACTGTATTTTTGAATGGGTATCTTCAATTTCGGTAATTAACGGGTAAAAATCTTACACACTGTCCCTCAGTGAATTTGAACTAATATTAATATAGCACGACTCTTGTCTCCATGGAGATGTCATTGTTTGCTATTGTAGAATGTTCCTCAGTGTAGCATTAAACATGAGCGCCTGTAATTGAATAAATACAAGGAGATAAATCAGCCTTTAAGTTTGCAACATTATCGCTCAAAAATACGTAGAAAAACCGACATTCTGACTGTGAGCGGGGTCGCCTCTCCACAGATCTGACCTGTAACTTCTGATTTGGTCTCCAGGAGGATACGAGGATAGAAGGGTTTAATGCCATACTGTGAAACATTCCAGACAAAGCAATAACATCTCCATGCAGAAAAGCGTTTGATGAACCCTCCGGCGGAAAACTTAAGAAAAGACACAAAATATGAGAACGTTTCGCTACATTTTTAAGTAAATGAATTGAAAATGAATAAGAGTCAATACAAACACCTGCCTGTGGTTTCTGTGGTAGGTCATCAGGTTTAAACAAGGCCTAAATCTTGCACATGAAAGATACTGTAATACTATATAATAATAAGAATGTGAGAGCGTAATCTAGGCTACCCATAAAGATTAAATTTCCATGTAATTTATTTAGTCAAAGGACAATATAATGACAGTGTAATGAGGTGTTGGTTTTATTTTCCCATGTTCACTGCAAAAAGCAACGTCTAAATAAGTTAAAATGATTCAATTTAAGAATATTTGACTTTATTTGAGTTGATTCAGCTTGACAAGTACAATTATCTACCAATGGAATAAATCTGCTTTTCTTATTTCAAGCAGCATTGTCTTTTGTTTAAAAGTACTACGCACTATGCTGCTTTTCTGTTTGAGGATCCATCACTTGCTTGTTTCTATGGATACGTCATTGCTCTGCCTGGAATGTTCCACAGTGTGACATTAAACAGCTCTACTTTACATTTATTCAATTGCAGATGGTTTTATAAATCAAAAATACCTAGAAAAACAAACATTCTGACTGTGAGCGGGGTCGCCTCTCCACAGATCTGGTTTGGTTTCTTTGCAGATAGAAAGGATTAATGCCATACTGTGAAACATTCTAGACCAGTGGTTCTTAACCTTGTTGGAGGTACTGAACCCCACCAGTTTCATTTGCACATTCACCGAACCCTTCTTTACTGAAAAATATTTTTTTATTTTATTTTTTTTCAAATTCAAGACATAGGTTTATGTTTTACTGGTGCACAAAATGAAATGTGCATTAACATCACTGTGTTTAAAGAACAAAACCAATACAAGGCCTGACACAACACATGACAGACCTTTTCACAAAGACATGATGTTTTTTAACACTACCACACTGAAATGGTTTTAATTTTTAACCTTATTCCAAAAATTAACTTGTATTTATGCTATTTATTATTTTTAACATTTTAACTCACCCCCATCACCTAATTTCCATCAGGCTACAATAATAATGAATATTTACTGCAAATCAGTGCGACTTCTTCTGTTGTCTTTGAGAGACCACGCGGCTTCACCTCGGCAAGTGTCACTCTCATGTCACTTTCACAGCAAAGTCTGTTCCTTTTCTTAGTTTTTATGTCCAGCATCCTCGAAAAGGATTGCTCGCAAAGATATGTTGTAGCAAACGGTATACAGCAATCCCTTGTTTATCGCGGGGGTTAGGTTCCAGAAATAACCCGCAATAAGAGAAATCCGCGAAGTAGGACAACTTTATATTTTACAATTATTCTACATGTTTTAAGGCTGTAAACGCCTCACCACACACGTTATACACTTTTCTCAGACTGGAATTAACCTTTTCTCACATTTCTCTCTCGTTTAAACACTCAAACTTTCATAGATTTTCAACAAAATGTATTAATAGTGAAGTGTGGGGGGAGACACGGCTCCGGAAGCCCCGCCAGACGCGCGAGGAGCACCGCCACGTCCCGGGACGCGACGCACCTACCCCTTGGAGAAGTGCGCGACACGTGCACCCCTCATCGTGGACAAATCCGTGACAGAGCAGCACGTGTGGCCCGTACACCGGGGCTGTGAGGACGAGATCGAACTGCGGCGCCCGAGCCACGAACCGAACACGCACAAACGAACGCAAGAGCCGCACGGAGTGATTTAATCCTGGTTTAGACCTGGTCTAGTCCCGGTTTAGTCCAGGTCCAGTCCAGGTTTAGACCTGGGTTTACACCTGGTCTAGATCTGGTTTAGTTCTGGTCTAGACCTGGTTTAGTTCTGGTCTAGACCTGGTTTAGTTCTGGTCTAGACCTGGTTTATTCCACATTTAATCCTAGTTTAGTCTCTTAGCCAATCAGGACACAGAACACAATGTTACACTATAAAAAAAATGTTACACTATAAAAAAATTTTACACTATAAAAAAATTCGGAAAAAAATAAATAAATAAAATCCGCGAAACAGCGAGGCCGCGAACAGTGAACCGCGATAGAGTGAGGGACCGCTGTAAAATGGTATAAAAATATAAGTCGGGTGCGTGTCTTGACCTCACCGAACCCCTGAGACTGACTCACCGAACCCCTGAGACTAACTCACCGAACCCCTGAGACTGACTCACCGAACCCCTGAGACTGACTCACCGAACCCCTGAGACTGACTCACTGAACCCCTGAGACTAACTCACCGAACCCCTGAGACTGACTCACCGAACCCCTGAGACTGACTCACCGAACCCCTGAGACTGACTCACCGAACCCCTGAGACTGACTCACCGAACCCCTGAGACTGACTCACCGAACCCCTGAGACTGACTCGCCGAACCCCAAAAAGTTGTTGTTTTTCTTATCTTAAAATGTACCAAGATGTACTTTCGTTTTCAAGTACAAAATTCTTTCATTGGTAGTCGGTGTGGGATGAAGGCCTGACAAAACACGAGATTAGGTCCACGAAAACGAGATAAAATGTGTAATCCCGTTTGCAGTTTTGGTCCAACATTTTTGTATTTAATTATTTTTTGTTGTAACTGTAGAACTACTTTTTAAACCAACAGCTTCGAAAGAGAAGTCATTTACCAGCCCTTAAGTCGGTTTTGTCCAATCTAAATGTAAATGAAATGGAAAAAAATCTCACTAGATAATTTTTCTCATGTGTGGAATTTTATCTCCCTCGATCTGGTGAGGTAAACCAAGGCCAAGTATCGGTATTGGATCCCAAAAATGGTATCGGAACAACACTACTCCGCAGTGAGGCATTTTTCCACCGCGATTGAGATACAAAAAGAATAAGGTTACACAACACAGCAAAAACTGAAACCTCGCCAAGTTGAAACTACTTGAATTAAGAAAGGATGGGACAAGATCTCGTTCCACCAGATCGAGGGAGATAAAATTCCACACATGAGAAAAATTATCTAGTGAGATTTTTTTTTCATTTACATTTAGATGGACAAAAAAGACTTAAAGGCTGGTAAACGAAATCTCTTATGAAAGTAGTTCTACAGTTACAACAAAAAAATTAAAAACAAAAATGTTGGACCAAAACTGCAAACGGGATTACACATTTTTTCTCATTTTCGGGGACCTAATCTCGTGTTTTGTCTGGCCTTCGTCCCACACCGACTACCAATGAAAGAATTTTGTACTTGAAAACAAAAGTACATCTTGGTACATTTAAGATAAGAAAAACAACAACTTTTTGCTCCTAAAGCTGCACTGTGTAACTTTTCCAGTGGAGGGTCTGTCAAATGCTTTTCTCCATTATAATTATTGCTTTGTCTAGAACAGTGGTGCTCAAACTTTTCTTGACCGGGATCTACTTTTGAGGTTGATGGTGTGCCAGACCTGGTTTAGACCTGGTTTAGTCTTGGTTTAGTCCTGGTTTAGTCCTGGTTTAGTCCTGGTTTAGTCCTGGTTTAGTCCTGGTTCAAACCTGGTTTAGACCTGGTTTAGACCTGGTTTAGTCCTGGTTCAGACCTGGTTTTGACCTGGTTTAGTCCTGGTTTAGACCTGGTTTAGTCTTGGCTTAGACCTGGTTTAGACCTGGTTTAGTCCTGATTTAGTCCCGGATTAGTCCTGGTTTAGACCTGGTTTAGTCCTGATTTAGTCCCGGATTAGTCCTGGTTTAGTCCCAGATTAGTCCCGGTTTAGACCTGGTTTAGACCTGTTTTAGACCTGGTTTAGACCTGGTTTAGTCCTGGTTTAGTCCCGGGCCCCTAGCCTGGGAATTCCCAGGCCGCTTCCGTTCGTTTCGAACTGGAAGGCGGCCTGGCAGCTCATCCAAGCGAGAGTCCCAGATTTAGGGCCCCAATCAGAGAGCGGGGAGGGGCGGCAAGACGGTGACGCGTACCACATGACAAACGGAAGCTTGTAGTTTGAACTGACAACTGACATGATTGGCTATGGACTTACGTATACGCTCAATGATAGACATTCATACAATCGCTAACCACACCTCCGCTACGGGATTTTTCGAAGCGAGCTCCCAGACCCATATCTCACTTGTGATATGGTCAGGTGTTAACCAGACTACCGGGCCCCTGCTGTCAGATAATCTGTCCCTTTGATGCAGAAATAATCCGATAATATGACTCACCCCATAACAACGCGGTCAGGTAGTAACAGTTTGCCGTGTTGTCGATAGTTCGCGTATCCATGTGTATCGCGGTGTATATCCACAGACTTTAATTATCCGGAGCTCCGGAGAAAGGGACATATCCCGAACGTATTGGTGAATTTCGCTGAAAGGTGAGGGATTTTCATGCCTGCAGTGAAGCGGCGAAGCAAGTACTACAGCAACTTGACTTGCGGTGACTTCCGTAAACATTGAGCACGCTCGCTGCGTGTGACCTCGTCGTGTTCTCCGGGGCGCATGCGCAAAAAATCGGATTTCACAAAAAAACGGGATTGAGCATTAAGCCCTGACGATCGACTGACACTTGGCCCCCGAGCTATCGGTCGATTCTTTTCTGTCATTATTAGCAGGTTTTAAGTGTGTGTTTAACCTCCTCTGAGCGTTAGTTATCACCATTAGCATTAGCATTAGCATTAGCATTAGCCGCAGAAGGCAACAGCGGCTGCTCGCATCTGTGGGTATTATAATTAATCTATAATTTCTCTTGTGGATCAATAAAGTTTGTCTAAGTCTAAGTTCATTCAGGAAAATACAGAGTGGTATCAGGTCGGTGATTTGATCTGAGTACGCCGATACCAATACCTGAAAATTTTGCAGTATCGGAGCTTTTGCCAATGCCAATACTGGAACAACCCTACTGTAAAGAATTATTCAAAGTTCAAAAGTTCAGAGTCAGCTTTATTGTCAAAAAACATATGTACAGGTCGCACACACAGGATTTGGAATTGCAGCGCCCCCTAGGCCCACAGTGAACATAAAACATGTGATAAACAAGACAATAAACACCATGACTAAAACTCAGTAACGTAGGGACCGAGAGCAGCTGCTGCGTGTGTCCGCGCAGTATCAGTGCATGTGAATCCTTCAGAAATGTGTTGAGCATGCACACAGCAACGCCAGGAAGAGAACCACGAAAGACACGATCTTCCAGGTTTTTCCCGCTTGTTCGCCGTGGCCTCCCGCAACAACAGCAGAAAACTGTCGCCGGTTCTGGGCCAAACTGGACCTCAGCAGAGCCAATGAAATGCATCCGAGAGCGGCCATTTTCCGTTTGCTGACCAACAGTGCAGTGAGGAAGGACTTGTTTGTTATGTAAAGTACCACAGATTATCACCCAGCAGCAGCTCTTTCACTTTTTAGTAATAATAATAATGAGACATCAGTCACTGCGTGCAAATGGACGAGTGTAATCGATTGCAAACGGATCGTATCGGATTCACGCGCACAGGCTAAGGATTGTATAGGGATTGGTTTCCCGAATCCGACTTGAACCCCTGGCTTAGGCCGATAGTAATCCACTTGGTGCCACTCAGATCGGACTGGCGTACTGCGTGTGCGCGGAAGTGGCAGAAGGTGCCGACGCTGTCATAAGTAGCAATTGTTGCCGGAAAAGTCAGACGAAATCATGGCTGCGAAGAAAGAATGCACAACACGTACACCAATGCTGCTCCGTCAAAATCCTCGAGCGCCATCTTTGTATACCGCCACATAGTTTGTTGTGTTTTTCTTGAGTAGCCATCACCCGGAAGTAGTTGGACTACAGCGCCACATAGCGTAGCGGCCAGGTCGCTGACCATTATCCGATTACACGAGCTTCATGTGCACTTGGATCTAAGGACAGACCACCCGCAGAGTAACGGGATCGGATTTGGAGAAATCCAATCTGATCCTACCATGTGCACGCACTGAGTTTTATATAATGCTTTTCTGGACACTCAAAGACGCTTTACAGATCATTATTCACTCACTCCACACTCGGTGGTGGTAAACTACTATTGTAGATGGAAATGAGGCTGCCAATCTGCACCACCCCCTTCACTCACGCACCACTTTCACACTCGGTAATGTGGCTGAAGTGCCTTGCCTAAAGACACAAAAACAGTTTTTGCGACTGGCGCCCCCCTGTGGCACCTCCAGCATCTCTCATCCAAGTCCTCACCAGGCCCGGCCCTGCTGAGCTTCCGAGAATGTTTTATTTTTCCGAGCAGAACGACGTGAGAGAAGGACCGAGCTGCCTGGACAGGTGCGACCAGCATAAAAAGCAGCTGGCCAAGTTTAGCCACCTCGTTTTATAGACGGTAAATGTTTATTCATAACTCGGACACGCCCTTCCCGTCTTTGTGTGCTACTTATTATAATTGCCTTTTAAGTGGTAACAGTCTAAAATAAGAATAAGAAAACGAAGAGTCTAACATGGTTCAAACTAATGGGAACAAATAAGACATTTATATAATTATGCCAGTCTCTTGCTAATTTTTTGGCTGTTTATTTAGAATTTATTATTGACATTTATAGTTTTTACTCTTATAATATTGTCATTATAACATTGTGATGTGTGAGCTACTGTCTCCAAGTAATTTCCCTTGTGGATCAATAAAGCCTGTCTGAAATGTTCCACAGTAGCATTAAACTGATCTTTCTTGCATTCATTCAATTACAACTGTTTTCACATAAACAGGGCCACCTCTCCTCTCCAAAGATCTGACGTGTAACTTGGCTTAATGGTGTCACTATTTTCTCTCTCTCTCTACGTTTAATGCGATACTGTGGAGCATCATTCTAGACCAGTGCTTCTCAATTATTTTCTGTGACGCCCCCCCTAGGAAGAAGAAAATATTTCACGCCCCCCTTCCTGCGCGCGACTATAAATAGTATTATTTGTCTAGAAAATTGTTATGAGAACACCATTGTATCCTTTTATTAACATTATAAACAAAAAAAAAGAAAGAAACTTACAACAAAGACTGCACTGAGGACTCAAATATTAATGTGTTTTTAATGCAGCTTTGCGCACATTTGTTTACGTTTTACAGAAATGAAACTTAAAACCACCTCATTTGCATAAGCTAAAAGCATTGAAAAAATACGCTCTCTCTTTGTGCCACTGATGCGTCAGCTTCTGTCGGACTAAAGGACACAACTCAGTGGAATATACGTGTTTTTTCTGTGACAGAGGATGTTCTGTTAATGGTGAGACTGTGCGTAAATCGCATGTGAGAACGCCACTGCCAACTACTGCTGTTGATGTGCAATTACACTTAGTTCTAGTACAGTACAGCAAAAAAACATGTTTCCCAGGGTCATACGCGGCCCCCCTGGCATCACGCCACGCCCCCCCAGGGGGGCCCGCCCCACTATTTGAGAAGCACTGTTCTAGACAAAGCAACAACATCTCCATGGAGACGAGGAGGTAACGGACCCTCCGCCAGAAAAAGAAAAGTTACACAGTGCACCTTTTTAAGGAAAAAAACATACAGTATTCTAAAAGTACTATATCATTAAACACATGAGCTGCAATGAAAAACACAAACAGAAAAACATGGTTTTGTAGTTTGTAGCTATAATAAGTCATTTTCCACTCAAATCTCCATAAAAATAACTTAAATTTCCTCATTAAAAACGTATATATTGAACGATCAATAATATAGTAATATAATAATTATCACAACAACAGGACTATAGAAAAACACAGACATCTCCCGTGTCCACAAACGCACAAATCTCTTATCTTCTGCGCAACTAAATCTGTGTTTTTGATGCTAAAATGGGCTGAGGTTCCTTTGTCGCACATATTCAGAATTCTAGTTATTTTACCTCGAGATGTCCCTTTTTCCTGCACACTGTTAAGCATGAGAGCTCCCCGAACTAGGTCATGCATAAGAGCTCAGATGAACTGAAGCCCGTGGACTGCGGAGGGCTCAGTCTGGGCTCTTCAGTGCTGTAATGTCCCTGTGCTCAATGCTAACAGCTCACACTCAATTATTCTCATTATTCTCAGCATTATTATTAACTATTTTAGCCACAAAAACAAGGAGGTGGAATTTTTAATTACTAGAGACGGGACAAGAACTCGTACCAAGATCTCGCAAGACAAAAATGCCACAAGATCGTGCACACATGCTGAAAATGATATTATGACATTTTTTTCCCCCACGTTTTTACATTTGTATTTAATAATAATAATTAAAAAAAACTGGCAAGTAACATTTTTTGAGAATCTGTAGTTCCAAAAAGCAGTGAAGAAATGTGATAAGATAAAGTAGATCAAAAATGATGAGGCGAACAGTGGGAACTGATTTGCGAAATGTATTATAAATAGTGCTGTCAGGCGATTAAAAAATTTATCTAATTGATTACAGGATTTGTAATGAATTAATCTAATTAATCGCATTTTAAGAGTGTGACAGAGAGATTGTGAGCGAGCGATCGAGCGAACCCACTTTGTGATTGAGTTTGTCAGTTTTTCTGTGGTCGCTTTGCTCAATTTTTTCCTAAATTCTGCGATTGTCGGTTTGTTGGTTTGTCGGTTTGTTGGTTTGTCGGTTTGTTGGTTTGTCGGTTTGTTGGTTTGTCGGTTTGTCGGTTTGTTGGTTTGTCGGTTTGGTGGTTTGTCAGTTTGGTGGTTTGTCAGTTTGGTGGTTTGTCGGTTTGGTGGTTTGTCAGTTTGTCGGTTTGGTGGTTTGTCGGTTTGGTGGTTTGTTGGTTTGTCAGTTTGTCGGTTTGGTGGTTTGTCAGTTTGGTGGTTTGTCGGTTTGGTGGTTTGTCGGTTTGGTGGTTTGTCGGTTTGGTGGTTTGTCGGTTTGGGGGTTTGTCAGTTTGGTGGTTTGTCGGTTTGGTGGTTTGTCGGTTTGGGGGTTTGTCAGTTTGGTGGTTTGTCGGTTTGGGGGTTTGTCGGTTTGGTGGTTTGTCAGTTTGGTGGTTTGTCGGTTTGGTGGTTTGTCGGTTTGGTGGTTTGTCAGTTTGGTGGTTTGTCGGTTTGGGGGTTTGTCGGTTTGGTGGTTTGTTGGTTTGTTGGTTTGGCGGTTTGGTGGTTTGGCGGTTTGTGGGTTTGGTGGTTTGTCGGTCTGACGGTTTGGGGGTTTGGCGGTTTGGGGGTTTGTCGGCTTGTTGGTTTGTCGGTTTGGTGGTTTGTCGGTTTGGTCGTTTGTCGGTTTGGTGGTTTGTCAGTCTGACGGTTTGGCGATTTGGCGGTTTGGCAGTTTGGTGGTTTGGTGGTTTGGTGAAGTGCGCTCACGCTCGCTCTCTCGCCGGTAATGACGGAACTTGTCCGGACGTTTATCGTTCAAATGATCCGTTAGGCTGGAGCAGCTTCGGTGATCGGAAAATTCTTTTTGACAAAAGCTCCAAATCACGGCGTTCTTGTTGATCGTCTCGTCTTCGTTCTTTTTATAAATAAACTTGCCGTTCAAAGGCCCTGGCAGCGATTTGCTTCGCGCACTCCAAATTTAAAATGCGCACATTGAATTGCCGCTCATAATTAATTCCGTCAATTTTTAAAACGTGTTAATTTGCAGTGTAATGAATTAATCTCCCTTGAAAAAGAGATCTTTGAATCTCAATGGGACTTTTCCTGGTTAAATAAAGGTTAAAAAATTAAATAAATAAAAGAAAAACAAAACAAAAGCAAAAAACGAATTAATGCATTAAACTGACAGCCCTAATTGTAAATAATGTCAAAATCTCGTCTCATCCCGTGGAAATTGTATCTCATTCCAGTTACGCTTAAGTAATTAATTACGCTTGTTCTTTTTGTGAGTTAGACAATAATTTAAAACTGTAATGAAATAAACAGATACGCTTAATTCCAAAGCGATAAAATCATTATGGAAACAGTTTGCAGACCCTCCACATGAAAAGTGCATCTTTAACTTAGGCTTAGACAAACTTTATTGATCCACAAGGGAAATTGTTTGGGTACAGTAGCTCACTCATCAATATAATATAACAGAGAGGAAGAGCACTGCTTGGCCAGGGAGAAACGGAATTTTGATTCACTGTATGTCGAACACATGTGGCAGAAATGACAATAAAGTTGACTTAGATGGAATAGCAAAAAAAGAGCAAAAGACCGGTGTTAAATGATACATAATTATAAAAATAAAACATAATAATAAATAATAAAGCTACAGTATGTAACTTTCACTCGCTTGATTCCACAGAACCAGAAACATTCTCCATGGAGATAGAACAACATTTTCATGTAAACAAGCTGGAATCCCTCCTCCAGGCGGGTCTGTGGAGATGCAAGTTCATTCAGAGTATGTCATGTGTTATTCAGTGAACAAACACGCTTTCAGTTTAGTCTGTTTATGGCTAAAAAGTGACATATCTTGGCTTTAATATTTGATGGAATAGAAAAACACATCACATAAGGCGTTTCTATATGACTAAAAGCACTCTTTCTTTAGAGCAGGGGTGTCAAACATGCGGCCCGGGGGCCAGATCCAGCCCTCCAAAACCTTTAATATGGCCCTTGGCTGATTTTCTATTAAAATATTTTAATTTTCTATTAAAAACTTGGTAACAGTATGCGCCTCTTAGCATAGCAGCATCTCCAGATTAGATTTTATTGCCTTTATTAATCTCACACACAGTGACACGCAGGAGAAATTTTACTTCTGCATTTGACCCATCTTTTTTTCTAGCGCCCGGGGGGCAGTACCGTGAAGGGTCTTGCCCAAGGACCCACACCAGCTTGCTCATTGCCTGGGGGGGATTTGAACCCAGATCCCCCAGTTGAAAGTCAAGTGACTTACCTGTTGAGCTAACCAGCCACACCTCTGTACGTGGCCCCTCCCACCACAGCAGCACAAATGAAGACTCGCCTCTTTCCAAACGCTCTTAAAGGACCATCGTTTTGACTGTTGACCGTGACACCCTCATCAGCAACATGTCAAAAATGAGAAAAGTGGACGCCAAGTGCAGGATTTTCCAAGAAAAATGGACTAATTCCTATTTGTTCACAGAGGTGAATGGGAAACCTGTACGCTCGGTGTGTTTGCAACAAGTGGCGGTGCTCAAGGAATATAATCTTAAACGCCACTACGAGACACGGCATTTCGAACAAAACAATAACTTTAACGGAGAATTGAGAAGACAGAAGATAAACGAATTATTGCTGGGACTGAAGAAACAGCAGTCTGTAATAGATTTACGTTTCTCTGGACAAATATTTGGAATTATTGTTATCTTTGGGGTATATTTGCCATGAGTTTTCTGATCCGGCCCCTTTGGGATCAAAGTTTTGGATACGGCCCCCGGACCAAAATGCAGTACTTTCTTTTCTATTCCCATGTGTCCTTATATATATGTGGGCCTAGCCTGGGAATTCCCAGGCCGCTTCCGTTCGTTTCGAACTGGAAGGCGGCCTGGAAACTCGTCCAAGCGAGAGTCCCAGATTTAGGGCCCCAATCAGAGAGCGGGGGAGGTGTGGCAAGACGGTGACGCGTACTACATGACAAACGGAAGCTTGTAGTTTGAACTGACAACTGACATGATTGGCTATGGACTTACGTATACGCTCAATGATAGACATTCATAACGCCCAATAAACGGCCGTTGGCAATCGCTAACCACACCTCCGCTACGGGATTTTTCGAAGCGAGTTTCCAGACCCATATCTCACTTGTGATATGGTCAGGTGTTAACCAGACTAATGTGGGCCATGTATGATCTGGTCCAATTTGAAAAAACAAACAAACAAAAAAAAAACAGGCTTTTACTTTAGTCTGTTTATAGCTAAAAAGTTACATGTTGTGGCTTTAATATTAGACAGAATAGAAAAACACATTTGCAAACCCTTTATGTTTCAGATTAAGTTTGTAAATCGTGTTTCACTCGAGTTATTTTTGCTCACGCCGTGTCTGTATTTCTTTATGGAGATCGTTACCGACATTATTTCTGGTATTTGTCTGTTTTTTTGCTAATTTTCTTAAAAAAGCATCACAAAAACACACACAGTCGCTGGCGTCATCCGCATGAGCCGTGATTCAGTTCTGCTGCCGATTGCGAGGACCGAAGCATTTATAATTCGGATAATAGCTCCGTGCCCCACTACAGTAAAGAGTGAAGGATCATTTGTGGGAAAAAAAGGCGAAACGAGACAGTCGTTTCGAAAGACAGAGAGTCTTTCATTTGTCACAAGAGAACGCTCTCTGTGAGTCTGTTTATTATCTCTTCTATCTTCTGCATTCTGCTCTAATACGAGCGGGGTTTTGTACACAAAGCAGTAGAGCCGTCAAAAGATATTTTTTCATGGCCGATACAGATAAGATTTAGCCTTAGACAAACTGTATTGGAAGTTATTTGGACACAGTAGCTCACAGAATATTATAATAACAAAGACAAACGGTATAATAGATTCTAAATAAGTAGCGGAAATAGCAAGAGGCTGATGTCAAGCGTCAAACTCTTTAAAATAAAGAGCAACCAATGATCGAACAGCTCTTACGATATGTTTAGGATGATATTTTGGGCTGATTTTGATTATTTTCCCCAAATTATAGACATTAAATTGACTCCAAACTTCCCCTAAGCCTTTTTTATTTTATTTATATTTATTTATTTATTTTACCACAAACCTATAATAGGGTTGTGTAGTCATGTTTTGTGCAGTTATCTCTTTGAATTAAAGTGCTAATATTTTTAATAATACTTTGTGTGCATTTTTTAGGCAGCAGATCGACCAAAACCAAAACTATTGACACGTGCTGGAGATTTAAAGGTCCAGTGTGTAGGATTCGTGGCGCATAGGTGGATGGTGCTATTGCACTTCCTGTTTTAGCTACGGCAAACCTCGAGGGTCACCCGGGCGCGCCGTAATGCGGACAGCTCGCGTACCTGCGCACGAACCGCGCGCCGCCGACAACTACGGTATAAATAAAACGCCATCTCCCGTTCACTGTTTTTTTGTTTTGTTTTTTTCGCATGAAAACACACATTCCCGATCGTGTACCATGACAATCTACACATCAAATGAAACCTTACAGTCTCCTCTTTTTGACTATGCAATTCATTTCCCGGCACAACAATCACTCCCTGAGCACATGGGGCTTTTATACGGAAAAGCACAAAACAAGGTTTGTTACTTAGCTTACCTTTGAAGGCTCTGGACAGGTCAAACTCTGTATTTCACCATAAACTTGGTTTCAATCTGTCTGTAAGGATCCAGCGAATAAAATCCAGTAAAACAATTTAGTCCAAAACATGTGTTAGATCCATTACGACGTGTGATCCGGCAACATGCTTGTCGTTGTTTACCCAAAACCACGAGCCTTGCGGAAGGCGGAGCCCAAATGTCCTTCTGCGGCTCTCGTAATCAAAATGGCTGCCTCTACATGGGGAAGATCCCCCTTTTATGCAGGTGAAATCGACTATATCCAAGTCCAACAGAATACTCTGATTTCATGATGGAAGTGAAAAGGCTTGGAAAACACTGCATTTTTGAATGGGTATCTTCAATTTCGGTAATTAATGGGTAAAAATCTTACACAGTGTACCTTTAAAGGTTATAAATGAGTTAATTTCATATTTGTAAATTGTTAAAAAGAGTTCGGTAAAATCAGAGTGAGAAACCTTCACCTTTAAGGATCGTTCTGTTTTGAGTAAAGAGTGAGCGTTCCTGTGTTAAAGTCCGCTCTGTTTTACACAAATGAAGCATGAAGACGCTCGTGTTCACGCTGAATATGTTTTATATGTTTGAACCTCGGCAAACTTTCGCCTTTGTGAGTATTTTATGTTAACAAGCACTTTGATTAAGGTGATGTATATTTTGCATTTGAACAAGTAAGACCTGAACTTGTGGTTTCACGGAGCTAACTGTTTAAGCTAGCTACTCGTATTTTGTTCATCACATGTTTACGACATTAGTAATGTGCCTTCTTTGTTCTATGTTTCAGTTACTACATAAATATATAAAAGTCCTCCATAAAACAAGAAAAGTACACCTTGTGTACAGAGATTTTCTTTATTAGTTCGCTGGCTGTCGAGCCTCACACAGTCACGTGTCGTGAGGACGGCACATGGTGATTTATCATCCTTGTGGTTCTTATCTAAACTTTCTCACAGGGGTTTGTGAATAAAATAAGTTAAGCTTTATGGAGTCAAAACACATTTTGAAAATAAAAGAAGACATTCAAAAATGAATTTTGCATGATTTCAGTCTGTATAAAATGTTATCTCAGAATTAAAAACGAAAAATCTGTTAATATCGGTTATCGGCCATAACAGCAACATTAATACTGGATATTGGTATCGGCTAAAATTTTCACATCGGTGCATCCCTAGTCAAAACTATATTAAAGTCCTTTTATATTCCTGCCTGGGATCCAGAACACACACTTTTCCAGTATTTTACTTTGACTAATCGCTTGTAGAGTCTGTGGTGCGTTTGTGTCTGTGCTAACACCACCTGCCTGTGCGTCTCTGCTGAGAAATGGAGTTTTTCTGAAGGACACTTCATGTTTGGACAAAGTTTTGGTGAGAGCAGACAGTTTGTGGTCCGTACAGCTGAAAACTGTGACCGCCATCTGTGTGTCTCATGTGCACTGCTGTTTGTGTGGAAATACAATGCAAATATACACCATAATATACACCATACTCATTAAAGACTCAGATTGATTGATTGATTGATTCGTATTTATTTCGAGTTTGTGCCAAGACAGAAACAATTATCATATACATATTATATATACGAACAGCACATTTCTCGAAAAGGAGTGGGAAGAAGAAAAACTTCTATTAACCCGGCAGTAGCTCAGTTGGTAGAGCGTTTGTCCACTGATCCAAAGGTTGATGGTACGATTCCAGCTCCCACAGATGAACGCTGCTGTTGTGTCCTTGGGCAAGACACCGGTACACCGGTGTGTGAATGGGTGAGTGGTTCCTTGTTGTAAAGTGTTTTGGGTGCCTTGAAGGTGGAAAAGCACTCTATAAAGATGTGACCATTTAACCCACTTATAAACTAAAAAACTTATATTAATTAAAGACTCATATTGGGGAAACTAAATTTCGAATTCATTCTATGTACATGTACATATGATTGTTTTTGACAGTAAAGCAACTATGACCTATGACCTATGACCTATTAGTCCTAGTCTTTAATGAATATGGAGTGATCAGCCTCTGGCTAGTTGAGGTCATTGATTATGTCAACAAAAAAAAGCTCTAAAAATGCAGAGATGTCATTCTGGACTTACTGGGCAAATTGTATTCAGAGGTCCAAATGTAATAATTGTAAGGAAAGGCTGTAAACGGACTTTTCACGCAACGATCATGGGCGACAGAGGTTCTAATAACTATTGAACAAGTTTATATTTGACTTAAGTCCAAGCACTGTTTGCACTGTTTTCCTTACGGCAGGCATGAAAATCCCTCAACTTTCGGCGAAATTCACCGTTTTGAAGTTAAAATGGGTGACCTACGTGAATCATGTAGAAAAAAAAAAGGGAGGTCGGGAAAATATTAATTGACTGAGCAAAATCTCTGCAAGTTTGAAGGGCCAAACTGCGCTCCAGCTTCCAATCATGTTGCAGCATAATTACCCACGGATCGCGCTCCCACCAATCATGACGATTAGCGCTGTTGTGTTTGTGCCTGTTCGCCGATCAGCTGTGAGCGAGCCTCGTGAATATACGCGGCATTTCATGAAACTGGACAAAATCCTGAAATTGCTACGCTAGTCCGTGGATATACGCGACTCGCGCATACACGTGAATACGCAAATTAACACGGCAAACTGTTAAAACGGAGTGACCGCGAGTAATATTATCGTATTATTTCTGCATCAAAGGGACAGATTAGCTGACAGCAGGGGCCTAAAACAGGATTAAACCAGGTCTAAACCAGGACTAAACCGGGACTAAACCGCCACTAAATCGAGTCTAAACCAGGACTAAACCAGGACTAAACCGGGACTATACTAGGACTAAACTCAGACTAAACCAGGACTAAACTGAGTCTAAACTGGGACTAAACCAAGACTAAACCAGGTCTAACCCAGGACTAAACCGTGACTAAACTGGGTCTAAACCAGGACTAAACCAAGACTAAACCAGGTCTAAACCAGGACTAAACCAGGACTAAACCGTGACTAAACTGGGTCTTAACCGGGACTAAACCAAGACTAAACCAGGTCTAAACCAGGACTAAACCAGGACTAAACCGGGTCTAAACTGGACTAAACGGGACTAAACCATGACTAAACTGGGTCTAAACCAGGACTAAACCAGGACTAAACCAGGTCTAAACCAGGACTAAACCAGGACTAAACCGGGTCTAAACTGGATTAAACGGGACTAAACCGTGACTAAACTGGGTCTAAACCAGGACCAAACCAAGACTAAACCAGGTCTAAACCAGGACTAAACTGGGTTTAAACCGGGTCTAAACCAGGACTAAACCAAGACTAAACCAGGACTAAACAGGGTTTACTATAATTCTATATTTTATTTTTACTTGTATGTTTTTATGCTGTATTTGAGATCAGTCTCTTACTATTTCTGCGACTTATGTAGAATTTATTATACTGTTTGTCTTTGTTATAATACACTGTGAGCTTCTGTGTCCAAATCATTTCCCTTCTATTAGATCCTATGAAAATGTAGGTTATAATTTTGGATTTATTAAGAAACTGCATCTATTTTAACATGGGCGTTAAAGTAGATAGTGGTAGATTTGTGTAAGAATTTAAATGACCATATTGATTTCCAGATTTTTTACTTAAGCGTGCAGCGTTGACATATCTGATTTCAAATTTGAGCATAGGGGTAACAATGTTTACTGCAACTTTAAAACTATTTATAACAGATAGCCCGGGTTAGTGAGCACATGGTCTCATCGTGCATAAGTCAAAATAATAACATCCTTAAACCACAGCGGACCACACTGGGCTGTTTCTGGTCCTTCTCCTGGAGCTGGAGGTTTGTCATTAAAATGCTGGGGCTTGACTTCCTCCTCTGTTTGTTTGTGTGGACCTTGTGGCCGCAGACCTCTGGCTGCAGACGGACTCGCCTCCCGTTTCTTTACATGGAGCCTGTGCTGCTCCTGTCCTGAGTTAAGTCCGGTAGAACAAGCTCACATGTTTTTGTTTTTTATTCTTGGACTTTGATATGTAAAGTAGTGTTGTCACGATGCTAAAATTTCAAACTCAATTTCGATACTCAATTTACAATACTTAAAACCATTTCAATAGAGCATTTTCACGTGACGTCATAATCCGGAAGTCGTCCATGTTGGAGATACTCGAAACAAAGCAAACACTGCACTTATGTCGCCAAGTTAAAAAAAAGCAAAATGGTCAAACTATTGTCGGGTCCTCGGCGTCACAATAGATCGGAAAGAGAAAAACACCTGCAGTTCTATCGTTTACCTAAAGTAGTGACCGACCAGGACTAAACCAGGTCTAAACCAGGACTAAACCAGGACTAAAGTAGGACCAAACCCAGACTAAACCAGGTCTAAACCAGGTCTAAACTAGGACCAAACCCAGACTAAACCAGGTCTAAACTAGGGTGAACAGACAGAGCGATTATCAAAGGAAAGGAGGCGACAGACAAGGCGACAGAGGTGGAAAGACGATGTTCATATTTTAATCTTTGCAAAATAATGAATATGAATAATAAACGTGGATAATAAAAAGCAACATACTCATACTTAAACACGTTACACATGTAATACAAGTATGCCGACCTTTGCACACAAATTGCTTTTCTAAAATTTTCTGCACTTTGGGCTCTCGTACCAGCCACAAACAAACTGGTTGTTGCCTCCAGACCTTTAGAGCTCTGAAGGTCTTGTGCTGTATCAGGGCTTGGGGAGAAGACCAGGTCGTTGACAATATCGGGATCTCTTACAGCAGCAGAATCGACAAATCGCCACTGTCAGTGAACAAACTTGAATCCATCTCATATGGATCTTCTCGCCCAATTAATTTGAGCTTGTTCATATAACGCTCCTTTTCTTTAGCATCCAACTTATCTCTACACAACTCGTCAACTGTATCAGAAGTTTTGGATTCCGATGTGGAAGGTTTATCACAAAATTTTGATTTTTTTTTTTTTTTCACGGTTGCTTTATAAGCGTGTTTACTTTGAGTGAGCGATATCTCCAACATGGCCGCACATCCGGGTCATGGTTAGTCCAGAGGTGTGAAAACACCATTATGGTCCTGAATGGTTCTGCTAACAAGACCCACACTCCACTTCCACTGCAGATCTAACAGGCCCACCTGACTAACACAAACTGTAAACAAGTAGGTGTGGTAGTCTCAGTTTCATTGTAGTTAGCGCCCCCTTCAGGCAGATATAGGCAGTGTCCACCAGCGTCTGACCAGAAGTGAAGAAGCAGCTTGGATGAGCTGTGAAAAGTATTTGACCAAATAAACTTTTGTCCAGTCGACAAATTGAATTTCTCCTTTTGCCTCTGATGTTATAGGCCATAATTAGAGCTCACCACAAAGAAATGTGACAAAGGATTAAGCTCTTGGTGTGGCAGTGCTCTGATTGTGGTTTATTTTGAATGAGAATGGTGAGAGAAATGTGATTTTATTTGTAAATGACGGGAGACCAATGAGCTCCTGATTGGACGGTCATGTTTGAGGCGTGAGGACATGGGAGAGGCTGCCAGTAATCTGAATTTAAAAAAAACCCAGAGTATATTATTCTCGATTTGGTACTGAGAATGGAATGTAACCATGAGGTGTAACCGGGAAACCAGGCTCATAAAAAACAATTTCCTGGCAATTTTCTGGTGTTATTCACACATACAGCTTCCTTTATATTCCCAGAATTTACTCAGGAAATTGCCAGATCGAAATACAAAGAATCCGTTCTGGCTTTGTTCACATATGAGAAATATTCTGGCAAAATGCAGGTTAATTTAATCTACCAAAAGCACAAAATTAAGATAAGATAAGATAAGATATGCCTTTATTAGTCCCTCAGTGGGGAAATTCCAGTGTTGCACAGCACAAAAAAGTAATTATATCGCTCAACTTAAAGTGGAACTATTCAGCAAAATCGATTTTTCAGATTTGAACCATGTTGTCTTTGAAGTGATTCTCGCATGTTTGAACAGTCTTTATTTATTGCTTATTGCTTATTTTCAAGACGTTATATTGCTGTTTTTCAACTCCACTGCTCTGTACGTTCTCCAATTTATTATTTTTATTGGTGATACGTGTATGATCCGGCAGCATTGCATTGTCATTTTGGTACAAATGGAAAAAAATAATCTGCTTCTCGCTAGTGTGATGTGCAGCTATCCATTGGAGGTGCTGACAGCTGCACAGCTCTTTGTTTTGGTGACATTTACGGCAACATCAACTCCCATTGGACACCACAGATTGCAGGACTAAACCAGTACTAAACCAGGACTAAAGCAGGACTAATACAGGACTAAAGCAGGACTAATACAGGACTAAAGCAGGATTAAACCAGGACTAAACCAGGACTAAAGCAGGACTGATTCTGGGACTAAAGCAGGACTAAAGCAAGACTAAACCAGGACTAAAGCAGCACTAAAGCAGGACTAATACAGGACTAAAGCAGGATTAAACCAGGATTAAACCAGGACTAAACCAGGACTGAAGCAGGACTAAAGCAAGACTAAACCAGGACTAAAGAAGCACTAAAGCAGGACTGATCCTGGGACTAAAAAAAAAGTTGTTCATTTCTGTCCCGTCAGTGGGAGTTTTTAGTATCGATGTACAGCTATCCATTGGAGGCGCCGACAGCAGCACAGCTCTTTGTTTTGGTGAAGTTTACGGCGACGTCAGCTCCCATTGGACACAGCAGATTTCTAACGCAGAAATCAGTGGACTTTTTTGCTTTTATTAAACCGTTTTATCTGAATATTGCGATTTAAAATGTCCAAATTATAACATGATGATCCACGGCTGTCATAGAGTATAACTACACAAGCACAGTATGTCTTCTTTAACGTTTTACTTTGCATCGACTCATGCCTTGATCTTTGTCAGCGTCTACAGCTGCCCTGGGGCGAGTAGACTGAAACATGTCAAATAATCCGTGCCAAAAACTCTCCAACCATCACAATAACACACACACATTTTACACATTCACACATCAGGCTCAGTGAATACTCGGCCTTTCACAATAACGAATTTTGAAGCACGATGTATCGCTACGGAGAAATACTGCGACAAATTATAATACTGAAACGACGTCTTATTAAAAAGCTACAAAAAACAACTGGCAGAATAGCTATAAAACTTGTTTATTCTATTTTTTTTCAGCTAAAAAAATGTATAAAATGTATAAATCTGGATAAATTGCAATAAAAATAAATAAAATAAAAAGTACACTAAAAAGTACACTTGATAAATATTGAGCCTCAAAATATATTGTCAGGACAGTAGATGGGGTCAAAGGGGCCTGTTTTCGGGTTTTAAGAGCCTAGAATTGGACCAGTTTCCTATTAATTTATATTATAGGGGGGCATTTTCCAGAACACACCGAGTAGCGTCATAATTTAAAATAGCGACGTTTTTAGCTCGATCTGGCTCTGAATGTGAGTGGTGGACCGCTTATGTTTAATGAGGCTTCTGAGTCCAGACATGGTCACAGCAGGTTGAGAAAAGAAGGAAAAGCAGAAAAGACGATTTCTTCCCACGCTGTTTGAAAAGAGCGAGTCTTTCGTCCCGTAGTCTGGAGCAAACCCTTTAGCTCCGGCGTTGGTCTTCTTTCGACCCAAAGTCCAGTTTAGAAAACTGCTCGAGCTTTAATATGAAATCTCCCTCCATTTAAAAAGTCGGGCCAGACGAGAAGAAAAAGTGAACGGATTATTAAACTTGACTTGCTAACTCTAAACTGTATCTTGTGTCACTTATTCTAATCTGCTGCTCTAGGATTTGCAGAAGAATCCTTGGACTCATGAGTGCCTCAACCATGAGGCCAGGGAACTACGAGCCTCACCCGGCGCCTTTTCATCGCCGCTGTAACCCGGCACCTTTTCACCGCCGCTTTAACCCGGCGCCTTTCCACCGCCGCTTTAACCCGGCGCCTTTTCATTGCCGCTGTAACCCGGCACCTTTTCATCGCCGCTTTAACCCGACGCCTTCTCACCGCCGCTGTAACCCGGCGCCTTTTCACCGCCACTTTAACTCGGCACCTTTTCACCGCCGCTTTAACCCGGCGCCTTTTCACCGCCGCTTTAACCCGGCGCCTTTTCACCGCCGCTTTAACCCGGCGCCTTTTCACCGCCGCTTTAGCGCAGAATCTGAGCTACAGCACAGTCAGTCCATGTGAGGCACCAACGGCTGGTGCATAGCCACTCGCCGAAAGACCACTATTTGAACGGTAAAAGTGAAAATTCAGCGATTTTGAATAAATAAAATAATTAAAATGGCAAAGTTAAATAGAAAATAACTTTATAGTACAAATCATTGGATAAATATAACCATTTATTTTTTCATTTTACTTTTTTTTTTTCTCTCTGTGATGACCTCCCCTGACTGCACGTCACCGATTGAGCGATAAATTGATATCGTAATTATCGTGACAGGCCTTCCTCTCTCTTTACCATTTCCTGATGTCACCTGCACTGTATGTTCCACAGCTTTGAAAACACATCATAAATCGCGTTTCATAACATTCACAAGAGCTCTGACCCAGAAAACATTTGGACTGGAGTGTACCACATGTGGAATCTTTGCTATTTCACATATGTTCCCCTCAGGCAGAGTTCACGTATGAAGCCGGTGACACACTGACCCACTGTACCGCTGCTGATGGAACGCCTTACGTTTTACATGACAGCTCTTTAAATGTGATCATATCTCAGTGTGACCTATCGCAGGAGGGGGCAAGGCTGGAGAGAGACTACAGTGGGAATTTTCAACGGATAAAAGCAGGGAAGGAGTAAACTGGACTAGTGCTGCCAGGATACTAACATTTCAAACATCGATACTAAAGAATAGACTTAATACTCAGTACAGATTCTAATAAAAAACTCGCTTTCTTACTCTAACCCTGATCCAGGGACTAAAGCAGGACTAAACCAGGACTAAACTAGGACTGATCCAGGGACTAGACCAGGATTAGACCAGGCCTAAAGCAGGACTAAACCAGGACTAAAGCAGGACTGATCCAGGGACTAGACCAGGATTAGACCAGGACTAAACCAGGACTTATCCAGGGACTAAAGCAGGACTAAAGCAGGACTGATCCAGGGACTAAAGCAGGACTAAAGCAGGACTGATCCAGGGACTAAAGCAGGACTAAAGCAGGACTGATCCAGGGACTAGACCAGGACTAGACCAGGACTAAAGCAGGACTAATCCAGGACTAAAGCAGGACTAAAGAAGGACTAAAGCAGGACTAAACTAGGACTAAACCAGGACTAAAGCAGAACTGATCCAGGGACTAAAGCAGGACTAAAGCAGGACTGATCCAGGAACTAGACCAGGACTAAACTAGGACTAAACCAGGACTAAAGCAGGACTGATCCAGGGACTAAAGCAGAACTATACCAGGACTAAACCAGGACTGATCCAGGGACTAAAGCAGAACTATACCAGGACTAAACCAGGACTGATCCAGGGACTAAAGCAGGACTAAAGCAGGACTGATCCAGGGACTAGACCAGGACTAATCCAGGACTAAAGCAGGACTAAAGCAGGACTGATTCTGGGACTAAAGCAGGACTAATCCAGGACTAAAGCAGAACTAATCCAGTACTAAACCAGGACTAAAGCAGGACTAAAGCAGGATTAAAGCAGGACTGATCCTGGGACTAAAGCAGGACTAAAAAAAAGTTGATTTTGCATAATACCCCCTCATTAAACCAATTCTGTTTATGTAATAGTTAAAAAAAATAAATAAATAATAATAATAATAATAATAAATATTAAATTGAAGTGCTTTCTTTTATATTAGTGTCCGGTTTTTATACGTGTGCTCCCTCAGTGGTCCTGTAGGTCCATGGGCGTATATTAGTCTATGAGATCTTATACTTGTTCTGATTCAGCTCCAGATCGTTCTAAAGTGTTCATTTCTGTCCCGCCAGGGGGAGTTTTTAGTATCAATACCTGCCCAAACGAGTATCTAGTTTCGATACTAGTTCTAGTTTTGATTAGTGTCTGATTCTAATGAGTCACAAGTTTAAGTCTTCATATAAATACTTTGTTTTACTTTTTCTTTTTCTGCATAAACAGTAGTTTTTGCATGAACTCCCCCTGCAGGTGTAGACAGGATACACAGAGATACATACTGTTTTTTAGCCGATCAAAATTTTATTTTTAGTCGTATAAAACTCTAGTCACCTGCTGTCGTCATGGAGGAAAAGTTAGTTAATGTCTTACTGCGGCACGGTAGCAGAGTGGTTAGCGCTCTTGCTTCACAGCAAGAAGGTTCAGGGTTCGATCCCCGGGTCGCCCAGACCTTTCCGTGTGTGTTCTGTGTGGAGTTTGCATGCATGGTCTGGGTTCAATCCCCGGGTCGCCCGAGCCTTTCTGTGTGGAGTTTGCATGTTCTCCCCGTGTCTGGGTGGGTTTCCTCCGGGCACTCCGGTTTCCCCCACCAACCCAAAACATGCACCATAGGTACCTCCAGCTTAGGTCCTGACCAAGCCGAAGCAAGAAGATCATGGAGATGGTCCCCGGGCGCCCTAATGTGTGCTGCCCACTGCTCCTAATATATGTATATATATATATATAGGATGGGTTAAAATGCAGAGAAGAATTTCTCCAGTGTGAGATCAATAAAGTTCACTTCTTCTACTGTGGAACATTCCAGACAAAGCAATAGCAAGCAGATTAGGGACCCTCCAACATATGTTTTCCTGTCTCGATACTTTGCAGCTGATGTTGTCAACGTTCAGGAGTGTCCAAACTTTTTTCATCTAGGGCCACATATCTAAACACAGACGAAGCAGAGGGCCGATCGAGAGCCATAAACTGGTGCTCAGTACAGTGAATAATTGAAAAATATGCATGTTTAACACCTTAGAATGAGCTATTAGTCTTTTATTCATGCTAAGATCCACAAAACCACACAATAAATATTAAATATTGTCTTATCAAGGTAGATTTTCAAAAAACTTGCAGTCAAAAGTTCTGCTGAAGGTAATTTGGGCCAATTCACCTGGAAACCTGAGGGCCATGAAAAATTTGTCTGAGGGCCGCATTTGGCCCACGGGCCATAGTTTGGACATGCCTGCTTTAGGCACTGCTCTGATCTGATCTGTTGAGTTTTTAATCATAACAAAAGATAACCGCAAAGAGCTGACTTATTAACTGGAACTACAACAGGTGAGCTGATTTGGGCTGTTAAACAAGTTCCTCTTACATAAAAATTACAGACAGAAGCATTTTTTTTTTTCAACAATGTTTTTATTTTATTTTTTTGTACATTATCGAAGCATAATCACAAACAATATGCCAGTTGTGTACAAGAACAAAAACAAAACAAAAACAAGGACAGATAATCCTCAGATTTAGGAAATTAAGTTATAGCCATCCATATACACATATACAGTATATACATACATACACATATACACATTTTTCCCCAATATAAATATATATGTATACACACAGGTTTACAGAGGAATCTCAGTCATCTTCAGCACCATCCGCCAAATTAAGATCTCCTATAAAAATTTTAAATGGACCCCATACATCGTCAAACAGTTTCAACTTTCCTTTTCTAATGCGTGTCATCTTTTCCTAGGGAAAAACTATGAGCATCTGTTTTACCCAGTGCAGCAACTTGGGCCTACAAGTTTGTTTGTTTGTTTGTTTTTTCAAAATATTGCAATTGTTCTTTTAGCTTGTAAACTCGTGTTTTTGGGATATACGAGGGTCATTCAAAAAGTTCTAAGACAAATGCCATAAATTCAAAATGAGTCGAACTAGTTCAAGAAAATGACCTTGATTCGTACCACTGATGACTTATAAAAACATTTGACAAGTTTTGGCATTCTATCTTTGTTATTCAAAGAGTTACGTTACATATTGCACAACCCACTTTTTTGACCCTCCAAAATGAGCCAATCTGAAGTCTGAGCAAACATTAAATTTCTAACAAAACTTCAGTGGAAACCTAAAGAAATTATTGAAAATTTGCACAATGTTTATGGATGTTTTTCTCTTATTTCCAAAGTTGAAGGAACATGATTTCAGTCCATACTTGAAGCGAAGAGGCAGGTTGTGACCTGGTTGACTAGACAAGCTCCAGAATTCTATCAAGAAGGAATTTTTTGGTGGTGCAGAAGTGTATTGACTTAGGTGGATGTTATGTAGAAAAATAAATTTGTTACTTTCAAAAATAAAGTTGTCTTAGAACTTTTTGAATGACCCTCGTATACCTAAAATAAACATAGCAGAATTTGCTGGAACTCTCTTTGAAATAATCGTCTCCACTGCTCCTCGAACCGCCTCCCAAAAGAGTCCTATCCTACGCAGTGAAAGAGAGTTCCTTTAGCATCAAATATCCGGTCCCTCGCACCTTTTTTACTGTAAATCAAACACCAACTCAACCCATTTTGTGTGTTTTCTGTAACGTTCAGACTATTTTAAAACTTTCTTGGCCGCGTTTGCCCATGTGTGCACTGTGCCACCGTGTTAACCGCTGAACATTCCACCATACACAAACACGTAGAACTCCCCCAGCAGGATATCACCACAAAATACCACTACATCCTTTCGTGTAGCCCCGTACAACAAAAAACAACAAAAAACTGCTTTTAATTCACAATCTTCTGGAGTATTTTCGACGCACACACACATTTCACACAACAGTGCAGCCGTCTCACTGTACAGCACAATAAAACTCCACGCACATTCACACCTTAAGTAGTTTAGCCGTTGGCCAAAAGCAGAGCGCCGCGCGGGGCTTTGTTGTGGTTGTTTATGCTAATAGTGTCGCATTCAAACGTGTGACTCCTGTGTACTCTATATAGGTCGTCTTTCGGGTTTATCTGGTATAATTATTGTGCGAGCGACTCTGCCAGACTCGAAACTCCTCCGGTTTAAGAGATCACACTTCTACAACGAAAGGGAATCCAGTGCCAACTCGACGAACCTAATGACCTGCAGTGCACCGAGAGAGTTAACATACCGTGAAGTTATGACATACTTAACAGGCCACTTCACCAAGCCGAGTTATGTGTCAGGCCTGTGGAGAAGTGGACCTGCCCACAATAATAACGCATGTCTTCGCATTAGTTTTGAGAAATGAAAACACCAATAAAAACAAGATAGACAGCTCTGGAAAAAAATAAGAGACCACTGCATTTTTTTTCTGAAATCAGCATCTCTACATGTATTACAGCCATTCCATTCCAGCGTCTGTTGAATTCCAACACAAACACAAAGCTGAGCTACTTCAGTTCTTGCACCAGGAGTGGAATAAAGTCACCCAAGAACAATGTGAAAGACTTGGACTAAACCAGGTCTGAACAAAAACTAAACCAGGTCTAAACTAGGACTAAACCCTCTCTGAACCAAGACTAAACCAGGTCTAAACTAGGTCTAAACTAGGACTAAACCCGGTCTGAACCAAGACTAAACCAGGTCTAAACTAGGACTAAACCTGGTCTGAACCAAGACTAAACCAGGTCTAAACTAGGACCCAAGAACAATGTGAAAGACTTGTGGAGAGCATGCCAAGACGCATGAAAGCTGTGATTAAAAATAAGGATTATTGCACCAAATATTGATTTGTGAACTCTTCTTAAGATTCAAGATTCAAAGTTTCAAAGTTTTTATTGTCATATGCACAGTAAAGAAACACGTTTCCCTGTACAATGAAATTCTTATTTGCTGCCCACACTGGATGCCAAGAGCATGCAAAAAAATTTAAATAGATTAATAAGATAAGAGAAGCATGTAAAAAGTATAATCAAATAGAAACAATCTTTACCGAATATACAGTATGAAAAATATAGGCTAGGTGCTACGTACATATTTACAGATAATGTGCAACATTAGTTTTATGTGCAACTGTCAGTAGTAAATATGGGGTGTAAACATGGTTGATATAGTGCAAACAGGAAGTGTAAACATTCGAGCAGTTACATGTGCAGCTGTAATCTGACAGATTATCTTAACAGTTGGTCAGTAATAGTGCAAATTACTCATGTGCAAAGTATCGGTCAATCAATGTCCGGGGGGGCTATTGCTCAGCGGTTCAAGAGTCTGATAGCAGTTGGGAAGAAAGAGTTCTTAAGTCTAGTAGTCCTGCTTTTCACACTTCTGTACCTCCGGCCTGAAGGTAGGAGTGTGAATAGTCCATGTTGGGGGTGGGTGGGGTCTTTGATGATGGAGGCAGCTCTCTTGCGGACTCTGCGGTGGTAGATGCTCTGCAGAGAACGTGTAAACATTAGTATTATGTTGTTTTAAAATGAATTTGATGTAGTTTCTTTGCATTGTTTGAGGTCTGAAAACATGGATCTGTTTTGTTATTTTCACCATTTGTCATTTTCTGCAAATAAATGCTCTAAACGATAATATTTTTATTTGGAATTTGGGGGAAATGTTGTCAATAGTTTATAGACTCAAACAAAAATGTTCCTTTTGCCCATACACAAAAGTATAAGTAGTAAAATCAGAAAAAAACTGATAATTTTGCAGTGGTCTTTTATTTTATTTTTTTTCCAGAGCTGTATATATATATATATTTTTTTTTACTGCTATACAAAGCAGTAACAAAGCATTTTGCAGACACTCCACCAGAAAAGTTACACAATGCACTTTAACATACCATGAAGTTATTAAATACTTTAAGTGCAAATGAAAGATTTCTAATTATTACTTAGTGATTGTATCTGTGGTGAAAATGTGATATAGCATTATAAGAAAAAAGTTGAGAAAACAGTTGAAAATCACAGCGGGGGTGTTCACATGTATTTTTCCACAGTGTTTTCTTCCTGTAGTTACCATGGTGACACAATGCATACATTAGGAAACTCTGCCAAACAGTTTTAAGATGGATTTAAACACATTTCCAGGAGCCTGTGAACAGTACGAGCGCTCATGGGCCCGATTAGGTGTTTGATTTTCAACAAAAAGGCAAGAGGTGCTCACATAACTGTTGGCAAATGTAGCTTGGTTAATAGCTTTGACTGTAATTTTATGTAAGAGGGACTGGTGTAACAGCACAAATCAGCTCACCTGTTGTGATTCCAGCTAAATCAGCTCTTTCTGGTCAGATCAAGTTAAAACAAAGCAACAGATTTTGCACTCAAGTATATACCTGCGGGGGAGTTGAAAAAAGTACTATTTATGCAGAAAAAGTACTAGGAAACAATGTATTTATATACAGCTCTGAAAAAAATAAGAGACCACTGCATTTTTTTCTGAAATCAGCATCTCTACATGTATTACAGCCATTCCATTCAGTCTGTTGAATTCCAACACAAACACAAAGCTGAGCTACTTCAGTTCTTGCACCAGGAGTGGAATAAAGTCACCCAAGAACACCCAAGGTCTGAATCAAGACTAAACCAGGTCTAAACTAGGACTAAACCAGGTCTGAACCAAGACTAAACCAGGTCTAAACTAGGACTAAACCAGGTCTGAACCAAGACTAAACCAGGTTAAAACCGAGACTAAACCAGGACTAAACTAGGACTAAAACAGATCTGAACCAGGACTAAACCAGGTCTAAACTAGGACTAAACCAGGGATGAACCAGGACTAAACCAGGTTAAAACCGAGACTAAACCAGGACTAAACTAGGACTAAAACAGATCTGAACCAAGACTAAACCAGGTCTAAACTAGGAATAAACCAGGGATGAACCAGGACTAAACCAGGTTAAAACCGAGACTAAACCAGGACTAAACTAGGACTAACCTGGTCTGAACCAAGACTAAAGCAGGTCTAAACTAGGACCCAAGAACAATGTGAAAGACTTGTGGAGAGCATGCCAAGACACATGAAAGCTGTGATTAAAAATAAGGGTTATTGCACCAAATATTGATTTGTGAACTCTTCTTAAGTGTAAACATTAGTATTATGTTGTTTTAAAATGAATTTGTTATTTTGACCATTTGTCATTTTCTGCAATTAAATGCTCTAAATGATAATATTTTTATTTGGAATTTGGGGGAAATGTTGTCAGTAGTTTATAGACTCAAACAAAAATGTTTCTTTTACCCAGACGCAAACCTATAAGTAGAAAAAATTGAAAAACTGATAATTTTGCAGTGGTCTCTTATTATTTCCAGATTCAACTTCATCAGAATCAAATACTAAAACTAGTACAGGCACTAGAAACGGATTTGAGCAGGTATCTAATTTGAGTAACAGAACTTCAGACAGAGCAGTGCCCACAGTTAGCACCACACCTCCAGGAAATGTTAATGACACCTGCTGCTAAAGATGAGCGAATTATATCCAAAATGCAGGGAAGGTTTACCTGCAAGGAGCACATTTTTCTGCTTGTTTAAAGGGACAGTGTGTAAGATTTTTACCTGTTAATTACTGAAATTGAAGATACCCATTCAAAAATACATTGTTTTCCAAGCCTTTTCACTTCCATCATGAAATCAAAGTATTCTTTTGGACTTAGATATAGTCACATAAAAGGGGGATCTTCCCCATATAGAGGCAGCCATTTTGAATACGAGAGCCGCAGAAGGACATTTGGGCTCATCCTTTGCCTCGGCTCCGGCTAACAGCTGCTTAGCCGCGCTGCAGATGGCTTCCCCCTTCCCCCCTCCCCTTCCCCTTCTCTCCTTCGTTCCTCTGCTCCCATATGCAGCCAGGAGCGAAGCAGAGAAGGGGAAGGGGAGGGGGGAGGGGGAGCATGCTGCCGGATCACACATCGTAATGGATCTAACACGTATTTTGGACTAAATTGTTTTACTGGATTTTATTCGCTGGATCCTTATGGACAGATTGAGACCAAGTTTATGATGAAATACAGAGTTTGACCTGTGCAAAGCCTTCAAAGGTAAGCTAAGTAAGCTAAGTTTTGTGCTTTTCTGTATAAAAGCCCCATGTGCTCGGGGAGTGATTGTTTTGCAGGGAAATGAATTGCATAGTCAAAAAGAGGAGACTGTAAGGTTTCATTTGATGTGTAGATTGTCATGAATCATGATCGGGATTGTGTGTTTTCATGCGAAAAGAAAAAAAAAGTGAACGGGGGACCGTTTTATGTATACAGCGGTGCGCGGTTCGTGCGCGGGCACGCGAGATTTCGGCGCTACGTCGCGCCCGGGTGACCCTCGAGGTCTGCCGTAGCCAAAAGAGGAAGTGGAATAGCTAGTAACCACCTATGCGCCACGAATCCTACACACTGTCCCTTTAAACATTATTTGGACGTTGTTAAATGGTTTTATTTGTGAAATCATAACTACTGTGTAAATTAAGTCATGGTTAGCTCTTATTTACAGTACGGTTGCTAGGTAACAGTTGTGGTATTACTGTTGTGTTCGTCCTCAGACTTAACGAGTCCTGACTTGTGTGACGACTGGAACGAACGCTCTCGGAAATTCTGTTCGGAAAATCAGAACGTTTCAGAGTCCCGAGTCTGAAAACCGGGGCTAAACCTGCAGCTGGAGTAAGTGAGCGCGTGTTACAGAATCATCTCATCACCATGGAGCTGCAAAGTGTTTTTATTTATTTGTACACATTTTTTAGTCGTTAGAGTTTAGTGTTAGCGAGGCACCTGGAGTCTTGCGGGTGATTTAATCTGAATTTTGTCCTTGAATGTTGTGGCACTGAGGCAGAACTATGGTTATCATAACAAACAAAATGTGTTTCTTTGTTTTGTTTTGTTCCTAATTTTTGTCAGTGGAGCTTCGACAGTTATTATTAATTATTTCCTCAACGCACGTATTATGAAACGTTAGTTAAGAAGAGAAAGATTCAGTTCAGTTATGTCTGATCCAAACTCTGCATCAGGGATAAACGTGGGTGTTTGTATCTGCAGTGTCATGTGGTTTACCGTACTTTTTGTACTATAGAGCACACCTGGCTATAAGCCGCACCAACCAATTTTTTTTATTTTTTATTAAGATTTCTACATATATAAGCCACACCTGACTATAAGCTGCAGGTGTCCACATTGTTACTTGAGATATTTACACAGAAAGATGGTACACAAAAGGGTTTTTTTTATTTGAATTAACGGTACATTCGAATAGCACGTACGGCAGAAACACGGCAGAAACATGGCAGAAACACGGCAGAAACACAATGGCAGAAACACGGCAGTAAAGCAACTGTAAAATGGCCAGCCTGTAGCCTCATGCCAGCACAGAACGGCGCAGAATAAAATACCAAAACATTGGGCTACACACACAAAGCACACCAGGTAACAGCGGCAGACGTCAGCATTAAACAACTGCATTAAAATCATGGAAATCAATGCTCAACCCAGCCAGAATTATAAACAAAAAGTGTCTTACTTTCATGCGAAGTGCGATCCACAACCCGCGAGTCTGCAACCCGATCAATAACGTCATGTGTCCAGGTGTCCACACATTTTTCGCCCCCTGACAGCAGTGCTCTCTTCAATTTTTCCCTCTTTTTCTCCGCTCCCCTCCTTGATTCATTTGACTAAACTATAATGCTAAGTGTCCGACCGTCCGTCTATCTCCTCTTCTACTTTGACTAACTTGACCACAATCTTCACCGTTCTATTCACTTTCATGAGAAACGCAACTAGTGCCGTGATTGGTCAATTCTCCGGCCGTGGGAATTTCCCATAAGGCAGTGCTTTACTAGTCTGGTTAACACCTGACCATATCACAAGTGAGATATGGGTCTGGAAACTCGCTTCGAAAAATCTCGTAGCGGAGGTGTGGTTAGCGATTGCCAACGGCCGTTTATTGGGCGTTATGAATGTCTATCATTGAGCGTATACGTAAGTCCATAGCCAATCATGTCAGTTGTCAGTTCAAACTACAAGCTTCCGTTTGTCATGTAGTACGCGTCACCGTCTTGCCACACCTCCCCCGCTCTCTGATTGGGGCCCTAAATCTGGGACTCTCGCTTGGACGAGTTTCCAGGCCGCCTTCCAGTTCGAAACGAATGGAAGCGGCCTGGGAATTCCCAGGCTAGTGCTTTACTTCAATTGTCACAAACAAATATAAAATACAGATATATTTGTATTATTTCAAACTGTGCACATTTTTAACATCGTAGGATGGAGGTACAGGATTTTAAATATAATATAAAAATAATGTAAAACCTTAAACACATCCTCACGGTGCCACCGTCACTGTCATATATATGTAGTTTTAAGTGTATAAATACTGAACGGGTCCTTTCACTTACAGCAATGGGGCGGAAAACTGACACGTGCAGTGGAGCCAGGTTTACGCGCTACATTCGCTGTCTTCATAAAGAATTAATCCACACATAAGCCGCACCTGACTATAAGCCGCAGGGTCCGAAGTGTGAGAAAAAAGTAGCGGCTTATACTCCGAAAACTACGGTATGTGTTTGTGTCTGCAGTGTCATGTGGTTTAAATGTTCGCTGGTTTTCTACGACGTTGACTTGCTTTTCTCGATTTTCTTGCAGTGAGGGAGGGGTGTTCTACATGTATCTCTATGGCAGAATGTTCATAAATTACCACAGGTTAGCAAACACAAAAAAGCTGCAAAATAGTCAGAAAAAAATCTAAAATGGATTTGTTTAGGAGTTTTATTTTGAGTAAAAGAGGTGAGAGTGACTAACAGAGAAACTGTTAATGGTAGCTCGAGTGTCACTGTCATCTGATCTGTGAGGAGCGAGTTTAAGCGCACAAATCAGCCTGTTGTAATCCCAGAAATCAGCTGTTTCTGGTCGGATTGTCTTCAAATAAAGCTCAGGTTAAAGGAGAATTAACGTTTTTTTTTAACAATCTGAGCCTTATTTCGGTAATAAAACAAGTTGTTTTACTCACCCATAGCACTTTGGTGTCATATGGAGCATTTCCGGAGATGTTTTAGATTTGCGGTATCCGTAACGTGAGTTCTCGGGGCATATGTTTGCGGTCTCCAAATAACACAAACATTAGCACTTTTCAAATCATAGAAGCTCAATGTCTTAGTCTACACTTTCGTTTGAGTCAAAAGTGGCCTGTAATCCGAGATTTATCCATAATTTACAGCTTTGCTTTTCATGTTTGGGTCCCGAGAGCTGAGAGCAAAATCAGCTGTGACTCTGCACATGCGCACTGGCCTCCTCATCTACTCAAAACTATGGCTAAATCTCGGATTACAGGCCACTTTTGACTCAAACGAAAGTGTAGACTAAGACATCGAGCTTCTATGATTTGAAAAGTGCTAAAGTTTGTGTTATTTGGAGACCGCAAACCTTTTCCCCCGAGAACTCACGTTACGGATATCGCTAATCTAAAACATCTCCGGAAGTGCTCCATATAATACCAAAGTGCTATGGGTGAGTAAAACAACTTGTTTTATTACCGAAATAAGGCTCAGATTGTAAAAAACGTTAATTTTCCTTGAAAGTCTAATAGTGCTTCTGACAGAGCAGTGCCTCCGGTTAGCATGTTCATAGCATCAGCTGCAAAGTCTCAACTGTCATTCGTCAGCATCAACAACACTGCTTATGTATAGAGTAATGTGTGAAATCATTAGTATCATAAGTTGGTTTTATATTCCAAAAAAATTCAGAAAAGAAAAATGAAAAATGCAATTCAAGAAAAATGCAGAAGAACCGTATAATTTTTTAAGTAGTCATGATTAAAGGTTTGGATTTTTGTTAAGAAATATCGTTCCATTAAACTGGCTTCTCTTGTTGAGTGACTGCTGACAGAAATGCCGGTTCCTTCTCACTCTATAACGACAGCTGATATAAAACCACTTACTTGAGGAATTTCAGCCCTGGCAGGGAGACGTTATGGGTGGAAATGGCTTGATTGCATAATTGTAGTTCTGGGTACAAGTCGCGCCAGTATACACACTTTTTACTTAACAGTATTTCCTTGTATTGCAGTGACATCACGCTGGGGTGTTCTATATGTACGTTTATGGCGGGATGTTCAGAAGTTACCATGGTGACACGACGCATACATTAGCAAACGCAGCCAAGAATGTTTTGAGATGGTTTTGACGCATTTTTAAGAGCCTGTTTTCAGTACGAACGGTCCTGGCCCTCCAAGTCCTTTAATCTGGCCCTTGGTTTGGCTGGCCCTTGATTTTCTATTTCTATAATATTTTAATTATATTTAAATTTTCTGTTAAAATATTGGTAATTTTCTGCGCCTCTTTTCTGTGCAGCTTATCATAGCAGCATCTCCAGCGCCTCTGTGCGTGGCCCCTCCCACCAGAGCAGCACAAATGAAGACTAAAGCATGACTAAATTCTGTGAAATGCATACAAGTTAATGTTAAAACTTTGTGTTGGAATTGCATTTTTCTTAAAGTTTCAGGTTATTCATAATATTATAACATTTTGTAAAAAAAAAAAAAAAAAGTTCTGAAGACTTCTGTAATAGATTTGCGTTTCTCTGCACAAATATTTGGACTTATTCCTGTTTTTGGGGTATATCTGCCATGAGTTTTCTGATCCGGCCCCTTTGGGATCAAAGTAGGTTGGATACTTGCCTGGTTTACACCAGACCATATCACAAGTGAGATATGGTCTGGAAGCCACCTTCGAAATATCTCGTACCGGAGGTGTGGTTTACGATTGCCAACGGCCGTTTATTGGGCGTTACGAATGTCTATCATTTGGCGTATACGTAGCCCATAGCCAATCATGTCAGTTGTCAGTTCAAACTACATGCTTCCGTTTGTCACGTAGTACACGTCACCGTCTTGCCACCCCTCCCCGCTCTCTGATTGGCTCCCAGAATCGGGAGAGCTCACTTGCCATAGTCGCCAGGCTGTCTTTCAGATTGGAACGAATGAAAGCAGCCTGGGATTTCCCATGTTAGTTGGAAATCCCAGGTCTAGCCATTTCTCCTGCTTATCCGGGATCGCTGGGGCAACAGTCTAAGCAGGGACTCCCACACTTCGTTCACCCCAGACACTTCCTCCAGCTCCTCCGGGAGGACCCCAAGGCGTTCCCAGGCCAACCGGGAGACATAGTCCCTCTAGTGTGTCCTGGGTCTTCCCCGGGGCCTCCTCCCGGTGGGACATGCCCGGAACACCTCCCGAGGGAGACGTCCAGGAGGTGTCTGGAACAGATGCCCGAGCCACCTCAGCTGGCTCCTCTCGACGTGGAGGAGCAGCGGCTTTACTCCGAGCCCCTCCCATGTGACTGAGCTCCTCACCCTATCTCTAAGGGAGCGCCCAGCCACTCTGCGGAGGAAACTCATTTCAGCCGCTTGTATCCGCGATCTCGTCCTTTCGGTCATTACCCAGAGCTCATGACCATAGGTGAGGGGAGGTACGTAGATCGACGGTAAATCAAGAGCTTTGCTTTTCGGCTCAGCTCCGTTTTCACCACAACGGTCCGGTACGGCGACCGCATCACTGCCGACGCTGCACCGATCCGCCTGTCAATCTCACGCTCCATCCTCCCCTCACTCGCGAACAAGACCCCGAGATACTTGAACTCCTCCAGATTAAAGTCTAACTCGAGTAACAGCTTCAGAAAGCGCATGCCTTCAGCTAGCGTCACAACCACAGGGAATGTGGACGAGGTCAGCTGCGACGCGTCAATGCTTACACGCTGTTCCGTCATGTTCCTACAGGAGCCTGGAGCGGACAAACCAAGCATTAGCTCTACAAAAGCCTTTTTAATAGATACATAGCTGAACCAGGCAACGTGGAGAATTAAAAACGTTATGACCCAATTATTCACTCGACTGATACAGGTTAGCCTTGGGTTATTGGAGCTGTTTGAGGTTCGTCTCCTATCGCCGGCAATGAGTGGGCACATTCATCACTGTCTTTGAGGGCATTTTATGTACTTTAAATTTTCTCTTTTCATTATTATCCTTGGAATGTATCATCAGCGAGACAATTTTGTACAAAGCCAAGAGCGATCCACCGCAGATTGTGTCAAAGAACGAGAGTTTGTGTAATACGCCGGACTGGTTGGTGTCACGTCAGAAGGTATAGGTCGTATTTGCTTAATGTAGCCTACAGGAGTTTGAGATAGAAGCGTAAGAGTGTGACAAAGCTCCCATTAACCTCGTATTTACCGCCTGATAAGAAGGAACAAAGCTCGAGGCGTACGTTTTTGTTAACTGCCCACTCATACTGGCTATAAAGTCTTTTTTTATGGCTGGAAATCGCAGGGTTTGTCACGTTTTCATACGGTACGCGATACTAGGGAGGTGACAATCGATCAATTCAATTCAATTCGCACCTCTCCGGTCGTGCACAATCCATAAATAAATAATACAACACACGTCATTCTTTCAAACCCCAGTGTATCAGCAACAACCTAATAACATAAACATTTCAGAATCAGAATCAGAAAGACTTTTATTGCCATTGTCAAGTGAACTCAATTCACAAAACTAGGAACCTGTCTCGGTGATAAGGTGTGAACATAAAACAAAATAATAATAATAATAATAACTAGAATATAGACACAAAATAATAATAACTAGAATATACATGCTAAATAATAATAATAACTAGAATATAGACACTAAAAAATAATAATAACTAGAATATAGACACAAAATAATAAAAAATAACTAGAATATAGACACTAAATAATAATAATAACTAGAATATAGACACAAAATAATAAAAAATAACTAGAATATAGACACTAAATAATAATAAATAAAATATACATGCTAAATAATAATAATAACTAGAATATAGATACTAAATAATAATAATAACTAGAATATAGACACAAAATAATAAAAAATAACTAGAATATAGACACTAAATAATAATAACTAGAATATGCATGCTAAATAATAATAATAACTAGAATATAGCTATAATATAGTAAAAAAAAAAAAGGTTTAGAGGTTCATTTCAAGCCAATTTTCGCTAAGTGGAGATTTTTTAACACTGAGATTTTTTTTGATTTTTTTTTTTAAGTATTAATAAGCTCACAAACGCATGAGAATTCATCGTGCACTGCTGTGTTTGAATGGACCAATCACAGTGCAGCATTGTGGCTTGGGGCGGGGCCAAAGTTTAAAAAAAAAAAGGCGGCGATATTTTGGTTTTGAAACGTTTTAAGGAACAGTTTTATCAATAAATGTAATACATGAATTGATTCATGTTATTTTTTTATTGGTGGTAAGGATTATTATAACCTCTTTGTGCCAACATTGCTGAAAATTTCTATTGAATTTTCTTACTGATTTACTTTTGAAATGATTTAAAATCCAAAAATTAGGACCTAACCAGAATTTGGAACAGTTTAAAACAAGGAAGAATCCAAGGTGGTCTTATTTGGGTTTAGGTCTACGTCCTGACCTGGTTTTAGAGGTGAGCTTAAATAAAGAAAATAATATCAAACTGGTCAGAAGTTCTTTAAGTTCAAAAGTCCAAAATCTAAAATAAAAAAAACTGGAAATCTGTCAAAGCATTCAAATAGACATCATATAGACATTTTTGACTTTACAATACAACAATAACCGAAATATTGTGAAATTGTTTCATCAAAAGCCTCACAATAATATCGTGGGCCATCGTAGTATATCGAATTACAAGTCTCTTTGCTTTAATTCATAGTTATGGCGATTTGAATGTCTTTTTTGTGATTTGAATGTTTTTTTTATTTTAATGTCTTTTTTTGTGATTTGACTGTCTTTCTTAATCTGTAAAGCACTTTGAATTATTGTGCTGCACAAATAAACTTAAACAATAAACAAAAAAACAGCGAACTACATAGACCATGATCCTATTATGAAGCACTTTTAAATCTTAATTCTTCATATTATAACAGTACCAAAGGCTTCTCGAGGCTTTTTAGAAACTTTTAAAAGGAAAAAGTAGCATTTTCATGATTTTGAAAGCCTCCACAAAATATATATGCAATAAATATCGAACCGTAAGATACATATCGTGAAAGTATTGTAGAGGGATACTGATATTGTTACATCCCTGCATGATCCCCGGCCCTCCACAATATTTTCTGCTTCTCATTTGGCCCCTGGAGAAAAAATAATTACCCACCCCTGCTTTAGTATGTCAAAATTACAATTATTTTGTCAAATATATCAAAAATATTGTTATCTCCGCCACACAATATCAATACTGGCTTATTTTGGAACACCCCAAGTCCTTATTAGTATTAATTTGTCAAAACAGCGTTCAGATACGGATTTCGCTGTATCCATTTTGTCTTTATTAGATGATATTAGATAATCTAGGTCATGGTGATAAACTCTAATAACATTGTGACTTAAAATAACCTGAAGCACTGGCAGCTCTTTAACACAAGAATGGAGCTGAACAGACCCGCCCACTCTGAAGCCTGCTCTGATTCCAGACGTCAATTTTCCATTCATTTTCCCCATAGACTTTCCCAAAAAATCCAAATTTTAAAAGTTTGAAGGCCATAACCATACCCGTCACGCACTTGTGGAACTTTTCTGCTGGACGGCCCATCAAATGCTTTTGGAGATGTTACTGCGTCGTCTGGAATGTTTCACAGTATGGCATTAACCTCCTAGGACCTGAAGAAAAAAAGTGTATCTAAATTATTAGGCCCGAGCGCTAAAGCGTAGGGCCTATTGCACCAGCGTGCGCAAAACAAAGCACGAAGCGCTTTGCTTTGCACCTAGCAAACTAGCACTCATGTCAACGACTGGTGCCCGCTGACATGGCACAGTGGCATCGCCCGTGGCGGCAAAATTGCAATCGTTTTGCGGGTACACATGACATCGTGCACGCAGTGCACAATGTCATGTGTGCCCGCAAAACCAGAGCGCGAAGCGCTCTGCCTTTTCCAAACATATTGACATTCATGTCTGTGACTTGTGAAAGCTAACATGGCATGGTGGCACCGCCCGTGGCCAATACGGCGGCAAAATTGTAATCGTTTTGTTTGCACACATGACATCGTGCACGCAATGCACAATGTCATGTGTGCCCATAAAACCAGAGCGCGAAGCGCTCTCCCTTTTCCAAACACTCAATGCCACACTACAGTGACACTCATGCACAGACTGGCACTGCCCATTGCCGCGAAAGCGGCATAATTGTAATTGTTAACCATCGTAAACTCCAAAAATGTGTATTGGGCAAGTGAGTAATCGATGAGGTCAATGACAATGGACCCCACGGGTGCGTTACTGGATGGTTCAGTCCAAGTTTAGGACTGATTTATTCCTAGTTCAGACCTGGTTTAGTCTTGGTTCAGACTGGGTTTAGTCCTAGTTTAGTCCAGGTTTAGTCCCCTTTTTAACCTGGTTTAGCCCTGATTCAGTCCAAGTTTAGGTCTGGTTTAATCCTAGTTTAGACCTGGTTTAGTCCTAGTTTAGTCCTGCTTTAGTCTTGGTTCAGACCTGGTTTAGTCCCAGTCTTTCTCATTGTTCTTGGGTGACTTTATTCCACTCCTGATGCAAGAACTGAAGTAGCTCAGCTTTGTGTTTGTGTTGGAATTCAACAGACGCTGGAATGGAATGGCTGTAATACATGTAGAGATGCTGATTTCAGAAAAAAATGCAGTGGTCTCTGATTTTTTTTTCTTCCAGAGCTGCATTTTATAATTTTATGTCATGCATGGACTAAAGCTGCATTTCTTTTATTTTAAAAGTGCCTTTTTAATCTTTGGTAAGGCAGGTACGTTTTCATTGCTTAGTCATAACATGCACTCTTACCAGTCTTATCAGCGCGTCAAAACAAAGCCATTTACTGCTTTTTATGAAGAAGAATTGAGTTAATCATTTTGGCCCGACCCTCCACAATATTTTCTGTTTGTCATGTGGCCCATGGAAAAAATAATTGCCCACCCCTGATGAAGACTGACCAGAATTTCAAAATTAAAAACTGGGACACCCCTGGTTTTGAGGTGGTTGGTGATGATAAAACTGTGAAACAAGTGCGTGATTAAGGGAAAACTGTTCTGCACTCGGCCCATTCATGACTAACATGTGAGTCAGTATAGTCACATTTTCTTTGCCCTTTGGTAATTTTAAGCAGCTTTTATGTATTTTACGTAAACGAGTGAAAATGTATGACGCTTTCCTTTTGGCAGATATCAAAATGGTCAAAAATAGAGACATTTCTTGTATAAAACTGGGATTAATCGATGGTTTTGGATAAATCTGCTGGGACAGGGGACACAGGGCTCAAAACTGGAACTGTGTCAGGTAAATACCTTTATCTACAGCTCTGGAAAAAAGAGACCACTGATCACTTTTTTTTCTGAAATCAGCATCTCTACATGTATTACAGCCATTCCATTCCAGCGTCTGTTGAATTCCAACACAAACACAAAGCTGAGCTACTTCAGTTCTTGCACCAGGAGTGGAATAAAGTCACCCAAGAACAAGGTGAAAGATTGGGACTAAACCAGGTCTAAACTAAGATTAAACCAGGCCTAATCTTGGACTGAACCTGGGCTAAACCAGGACTAAACCAGGTTATAAAAGGGGACTAAACCAGGACTAAACTAGGGCTAAACCCAGTCTGAACCAAAACTAAAGCAGGTCTAAACTAGGACTAAACCAGATCTGAACCAAGACTAAACCAGGTCTAAACTAGGACCCAAGAACAATGTGAAAGACTTGTGGAGAACATGCCAAGACGCATGAAAGCTGTGATTAAAAATAAGGGTTATTGCACCAAATATTGATTTGTGAACTCTTCTTAAGTGTAAACATTAGTATTATGTTGTTTTAAAATGAATTTGATCTTGTTTCTTTGCATTGTTTGAGCTCTGAAAACATGGATCTTTTTTCTTATTTGGACCGTTTTATGCAAATACATGCTCTAAACGACAATATTTTATTTGGATTTGGGGTATACAAGAATGAGAACTTCGCACTTCAATTTCTCCAGACGGGTGCGTTGGAGGAGAGGACATACGAGCCTCAGAACATACGAGAAGAAAATAATCCCGCACTCCGTCTTACTTGCAAAATGTAAGATTTATTAAGACATGCAACGTTTCGGCACTAATCCTTCTTTATATTTTGCCTGATGAAGGTCTAGTGCCGAAACGTTGCATGTCTTAATAAATCTTACATTTTGCAGTAGTTTATAGACTCAAACCAAAATGTCCCTTTTGCCCAAACACATACCTATAAGTAGTAAAATCAGAAAAACTGATCATTTTGCAGTGCAATGTAACACACTTGAGCTGTATAGTGTGTTACATTATACTTACTAAAATGATGTACAAATGTAATGTAAAATTATAATTTGGAGGATAAACTTGATTAAAAAGTTGTTTTGTCAAGATTTGGCGACCTTTCCTGGATCACTTATCAAAATATAATGGCACAGCATAACTTTTTTATATAAGCCACCGCGCATTTATTTATATTTTTTACTTTTCTTAATGCCTGGAAATATTTTTTTTATTGCAGTGGAGCTTTTTTCTTTGCCCTTATATATGTTTTGTTTTTGTTATATGAAAAAACTAAAACATATGTGACCCGCCATAGGATTGTCGGGATTGGTGAACATGAGAAAATCGCATTAGAGGCTTTTTTTTTCTTTTTTTTCTGAATTTGTGATTTTCGTTTTTTTTGCAGAATGTGCTAGTTGAGATCATGAAGAAGCCACTCCAGGTTTCAGATAACAGCATTGGTTGCTTAAACAGGCCTAAACCAGGACTAAAACAGGACTAAAACCGGACTAAAACTGGTCTAAACCAGGACTAAAACAGGACTAAACCAAGACTAAACCTGGACTAAAACAGGACTAAACCAGGACTAAACCAGGACTAAAACAGGACTAAACCAAGACTAAAACAGGACTAAACCAGGACTAAATCAGGACTAAAACAGGACTAAAACAGGACTAAAAAAGGACTAAACCAGGAGTAAACCAAGACTAAAATAGGACTAAACCAGGACTAAACCAGGACTAAACCAGGACTAAATCAGGACTAAAACAGGACTAAAACAGGACTAAAAAAGGACTAAACCAGGAGTAAACCAAGACTAAAATAGGACTAAACCAGGACTAAACCGGGACTAAAACAGGACTAAACCAGGACCAAACCAGGACTAAACCAGGACCAAACCAGGACCATCTTTAACGCAGCTTTTCTCAGCTTGTCGTTTTCAGAATGTACATACTTTCAAATGGCCACAAATTCTTCAAATGTCCTCAGATTTCCATGTGTAAGGCATCATTGGAAAGCTTAGAATCTACACTTTCAGAATCTGTGAATAACTCAAAACGCCTCCGGGACTACTTGTGACTGTTTTTTCCGTGGTCGGTCACATATTTGTCAAAAAAGTTAAATTAAGTTTATTTAGTTTATTTTACAGGGAGCATGTCAAACCAAAGACTAAAGTGATGCTCTGTACCAGATTATAGCTATCGGACCAAATTTCCATCTGCAGTCCCTACAAAACACAGAATATACCAAGAATAAAACTACCCAAACTATATACACATTATTAAAAAGTACAATAGCATTAAGTATCTCTATCCCTTTCCCACTCTACTCCCTCTGTGCCCTTAATCAGATATAATTTAGATTTTAGTGCACTTACTGTACAGTTTAGCCATTTTAATGTTTATTCCAGCCCAAATCAAATAAACCCAAATCTCCCGCAGCTATTTTTTGTAGTCTTATGTGGTCTCTTATTTTTTCCAGAGCTGTATTCTCAGTTGTTTCACCGCTATTTAAGTTTAATTCTGTTGCCTGGTGTTTATTACGATGCCGTACATTAGACCAGGGGAGTCAAACTCATTCTGGTCCAGGGGCCATATCCAACCAACTTTGATCCCAAAGGGGCCGGATCAGAAAACTCATGGCAAATATACCCCAAAAATAGCAATAATTCCAAATATTTGTGCAGAGAAACGCAAATTTGTTACAGAAGTCTTTATTGTTTGATGAACTCTTTCTTTTACAAAATATTATAATATTATGAACAACCTGAAACTTTATGAAAAATGCGATTTCAACACAAGCGTACAGGTTTCCCATTCACCTCTGTGAACAAAAATTTGTAAATTTTTCTTGGAAAATCCTGCACTCGGCGTCCACTTTTCTCATTTTTGACATTTTGCTGATGAGGGTGTCACGGTCAACAGTCAAAACGATGGTCCTTTAAGAGCGTTTGGAAAGAGGCGAGTCTTCATTTGTGCTGCTCTGGTGGGAGGGGCCACGTACAGAGCCGCTGGAGATGCTGCTGTGCTAAACTGCACAGAAAATCTGAAAATGTATTTATTTATGTATTTATTTGTCAGGGACAATACAATCGGACATAGTTACAGAACAGAGCAGCTGATGTGATGCATACAGAGTTTAGCAAGGACCAGGCACTATGTATTTCAATAGAATAATAATAATAATAGTAATAATAATAATAATGACAGAGCTTTCTCCATTGCTGCCCCCACCCTCTGGGACTCACTCCCACGACCTATCCGTGACTGCTCTGACCTCCCCACCTTCAAAAATCTGCTCAAGTCAAGACTCCCTTTTTTAAAACTGCTTTTAATGTTTCTTAATGTTTAATGTTTGTCTGATTGTTTATTCTTTTATTACTTGTTTTATTACTGATACTTTACCTTCTGTACAGTGTCTTGGAGTGTCTTGAAAAGCGCTTTATAAATAATTATATTATTATTATTATTATTATTAAATGCTAATTTTCTACCCTCATCCCAGGTTGAGCTTTTCTACACTAACATAAAATCTAAAGTACATACAGTATATATAAAAAAATACAATTGCATCTATATAAATACAGCAGTGCAAAGACGTGTAACACTCACTCACTCACTCACTCGGCTCATTCATTCACTCATTGTAACACTATTTATGAATGAATGAATGAATTTATTGAGTATGTCACAAAGTCAATATACAGTACATAATACATTACACGTATACATGTACGTGTAGGCATATTAATATAATTTCTTTACATAAGTAAACATATCTGAAAGGGTTATGGGAAGAAGTCACTTAAACATTAATATTGTCCGGTTTCCTCTGAACCATCTTCGTCACATTTATCTGGTGTTACTATACAACTTATATTTACAATTTTCACAGATAAGCCATTTATAATAATTTAATACTCTAACCATTACAACATTTACACATGGGGACAGCTTTGGTTTCTCTTGAGCCAAGATTTAAGTTTAACGGTGAACAGTTTCAACTCGCAGATTAAATTTTTTTTAATAGAAAATTTAAATATTTTAATAGAACATCATCTGAGGGCCAGATTAAAGGTCTTGGAGGGCCGGATCTGGCCCCCGGGCCGCATGTTTGACACCCCTGCATTAGACGAACTCCTCTGACGGCAGTGCTTTTACTGCATTCTTGTTTGTATAATCTGAGTTAAGGACCAGGCGCTATGTATTTCAATAGAAGATTTCCCAACAGCGATTCCACTGGAAAGAAGCCAAGTGCCCAACATATAGAACAAACCCAAACTCTTTTCAATGCACAGAGAGGTCCGGACTGTGTGATTTCTACGTCAAAGAGTTGAGCGGATAAAGATACGTGATTGTAGTCAGTGTAAAAGCCGTGTTTCTTCTTCATCAGATTATTAGGTAGAGTGCGAGTCAAACAGCGCGAGGCTTGTCTTATGTTGCTTGAACTAGATGTGCATGTTTACATTCCTCACGCTGCCAGGGGGTCAGGCGGTTCAGACGCTCACAGCTCCAAACACAATGCCCTGCTTCTGTTTCAATACACATTTCCATTTACTTCATTTAAAAAAAAAAAATTCTAATTGCGCTGTACTCTACTACTGTTATTCCTATACTACACTGTACGGATTTTGATTTTTACTGTGTTAAAAATGTGAAAAACAGAACTAGTATTTGCAGTGGTTCAAAGTTATTCCTCACTGACACATTTTTGAGCGTCGTACTTATTCATGCGATGAGTTTATGAGCACTTTTTACAACTTTGAAGTGTCCGTATTACGCTGTTTTCTGTAGTGCTGTCAGGTGATTAAAACATTAGTCTAATTAATTACAGGGTTTGTAATTAATTCATGTAATTAATTGAATTTTAAGAGTGAGAGAGGAAGAGGTAGATTGTGAGTGAGCGAGCAAGTGAATCCACTTTGCGAGTTTTTCTGCGGTCGCTTTGCTCATTCGTTTCCCAAATTCTGCAAGCGTGGTTTGTTGGTTTGGTGGTTTGTTGGTTTGGTGGTTTGTTGGTTTGGTGGTTTGTTGGTTTGGTGGTTTGTTGGTTTGGTGGTTTGGTTGTTTTGTTGGTTTGGTGGTTTGTTGGTTTGGGGTTTTGTTGGTTTGGTGGTTTGGTGGTTTGTTGGTTTGCTGGTTTGGTGGTTTGGTTTGTTGGTTTGATGCTTTGTTGGTTTGGTGGTTTGTTAGTTTGGTTGATTTGTTGGTTTGGTGGTTTGGTGATTTGGTGGCTTGTTGGTTTGGTTGTTTTGGTAGTTTGGTGGATTGTTGGTTTGGTGGTTTGTTGGTTTGGTGGTTTGTTGGTTTGGTGGTTTGTTGGTTTGGTGGTTTGGTGGTTTGTTGGTTTGGTGGTTTGGTGGTTTGGTGGTTTGGTTGTTTTGTTGGTTTGGTGGTTTGGTGGTTTGGTGGTTTGTTGGTTTGGTTGTTTTGTTGGTATGGTGGTTTGTTGGTTTGGTGGTTTGTTGGTTTGGTGGTTTGGTGGTTTGGTTTGTTGGTTTGGTGGTTTTGTTGGTTTGGTGGTTTGTTGGTTTGGTTGTTTTGTTGGTTTGGTGGTTTGTTGGTTTGGTTGTTTTGTTGGTTTGGTGGTTTGGTGGTTTGTTGGTTTGTTGGTTTGGTTGTTTTGTTGGTTTGGTGGTTTGGTTTGTTGGTTTGTTGGTTTGGTGGTTTGTTGGTTTGGTTGTTTTGTTGGTTTGGTGGTTTGGTGGTTTGTTGGTTTGGTGGTTTGTTGGTTTGTTGGTTTGTTGGTTTGGTTGTTTTGTTGGTTTGGTGGTTTGGTGGTTTGTTGGTTTGTTGGTTTGTTGGTTTGGTGGTTTGGTTGTTTTGGTAGTTTGGTGGTTTGTTGGTTTGGTGGTTTGTTGGTTTGGTGGTTTGTTGGTTTGGTGGTTTGTTGGTTTGGTGGTTTGGTTTGGTGGTTTGTTGGTTTGGTGGTTTGTTGGTTTGGTTGTTTTGGTGGTTTGGTGGTTTGTTGGTTTGGTGGTTTGTTGGTTTGGTGGTTTGTTGGTTTGGTGGTTTGGTTGTTTTGGTAATTTGGTAGTTTGTTGGTTTGGTGGTTTGTTGGTTTGGTGGTTTGTTGGTTTGGTGGTTTGTTGGTTTGGTTGTTTTGTTGGTTTGGTGGTTTGGTGGTTTGTTGGTTTGGTGGTTTGTTGGTTTGGTGGTTTGTTGGTTTGGTGGTTTGTTGGTTTGGTTGTTTTGTTGGTTTGGTGGTTTGTTGGTTTGGTGGTTTGTTGGTTTGGTTGTTTTGTTGGTTTGGTGGTTTGGTGGTTTGTTGGTTTGGTGGTTTGTTGGTTTGGTGGTTTGGTGGTTTGTTGGTTTGGTTGTTTTGTTGGTTTGGTGGTTTGTTGGTTTGGTGGTTTGTTGGTTTGGTGGTTTGTTGGTTTGGTGGTTTGTTGGTTTGGTGGTTTGTTCGTTTGGTGGTTTGTTGGTTTGGTGGTTTGGTGAAGTGTGCACTATCACCGGTAACAATGGAACTTGTCCGGACGTTTATCGTTCAAATGATCCGTCAGGCTGGAGCAGCTTTGGTGATCAGAAAATTCTTTTTGACAAAAGCTCCAAATCACGGCGTTCTTGTTGATCATCCCGTCTTTGCTCTTTTTATAAATAAAATTGCCGTTCAATGGCCTTGGGAATGCTTTGCTCGCCGCGCGCCAAATTTAAAATGCGCATTGAATTGCCACTCATAATTAATTGCGTTAATTTTTATAACGTGTTAATTTGCAGTGTAATTAATTAATCTAATTAACGCGTTAAACTGACAGCCCTAATTTTTACTGTGTTAAAATGTGAAAAACAAAACTAGTATTTGCAGTGGTTCAAAGTTATTCCTCACTTATGCATTCTGAGTGCCGTAATTATTCACTGTGATGAGTTTATAAGCATTTTTTACAACTTTAAAGTGTTCATATTACGCTGTTTTCTATTAAAATGTTCTTTCCTCATCACAAACAGACCTGGAGTTGTGTTTTGTTTCATTCGCACTGTAGATTTAGGCTGTGTTCTTCTCTCAAATAGAAAATACTCTGGAGGTAGATGTTAACTTGAAAACTGAAATTTTGAGCTTTGGAGATGTAGACAGACTAATAATAAAACGTGTGAATGAAGCAAAACAACTCCAGGTCTGTTTTTGAGGAGGAAACAACATTAAAGCATTGCTAAAAGCTCACGAGTCCATTTTGTGTAGGGCTTTTAAGAGACCAGAGTGTAGTTTTGCACAACTTTTTTAATTTAAAACAAGGGCAATGTACAGAAAACTTTAATTGCGGAGAGAAAAGAAAAGATGCTCTGTGCCAGATTTAGCTACAAGTTTCCATCTGCAGGTACAAAATACATTAAAGAAACTATTTACATTAGACCAGGGGTCACCAACCCTATGCCCGCGGGCACCCGGTCGCCCGTGAGCCCCATTTCAGTCGCCCGCAGAGCAGGTTCTAAAAATAGAACAGGTTGCCCTCGTACTTATATAAATAATAATGTTTTACAAAAATGCTGCGCCTTTATATGCACATATTTTAAAGTAGGCTAATAATAAAAACACTTACAGATTTTAAAATTTAAAATATATTGTTCGAGTTCAAAGTTCACTTATCTGCGCATGACAATTAACCTGTTTGATGCAGCTGGACTCATAAAAAAAAAAAAAAAAAGACGAGACAGCATGGCGGAGAAGAGAAAGAAATCGTATGTTTTTAACACCGACTGGGAAGAAGAGTTCTTTTTTACATGGAAAAGAGAAGTGTGTATGTCTCATTTGTGGAGCTACAGTGGCGATTTTGAAACGGCACAATGTGGAAAGTCGCTACGAATCACGGCAGCTTCAACATAAACTTTCCCCTTAAAAGTGCACTTCGAGCTGAGAAAGCACGAGAGTTAAAGGCTGCTTTAGCCAAGCAGCAGTCTTTCTTCACTAGACCACTGAAAAAGGCTAAAAAGGCAACCGAGGCTTCTTTCAAGGCAACAAATTATTTGATAAAAAACAAAAAGACATTTTCAGATGGAGAAACTGTAAAAGGAGCGATGATGATAATTGCTGAGACTATTTTTAAAGACGAGAAAAATGGATCAGACGTCATCTCAACTCTGGCCAATGTACAACTTGGTGCGAGTACAGTGACAAGACGGGTGTCTGCTATTTCCGAAAACTTGAATGAGCAGCTGGACAAGGACTTACGTGAATACAGGTGGTTCAGCATCCAGAGCGACGAGTCCGTGGACAACAGCAGTACGGCTCAGCTAATGGTGTTTATTATTATTATTATTATTTGAAATCATTCAGCCTGCTTCAATGTTGAAATTATAAGAGTTTGATTTGTTTAAAACAAAAAAGGGAGTTGAAATAATGTTAAATTTATTACTACATTACCACATTACTAGTATATTTTTGCTAATCTAATTGTGACATGTTCATTTGCACAAAATAAATGTCGCTTTGACAATGAAACACAAATGTGGTCATTTACACATAACTAATGCATGTATGCATACATTGTGATCAAATAAATAATAATACAGCATAAAAGTGCATTATTTAGACTTTTGAATTATCTTACTTGAGCTGGTAGCCCTCGTATTATTTGATGACCTTAAGGTAGCCCTCGGCTTTGAAAAGGTTGGTGACCCCTGCATTAGACCAACTCTCATAACATTTCATCATTAACAGCACCTCCTTAAAATAACCACGATCCAGTTCATCATGAAACATTTAAAGCAATCAAAATGAATAGTTATCGAAGGAAAAACGGTTTATAATTAGTCAAAGACAGCGCAGATTTGAATCTCTTTAACAGTCTTTTGTTTTGTTTCTCAATTAAAACCTTGTGGAGAATTTTTAACATCTTTGTGAAAATTGAACCTTTTGTATGAATTGTGTTTGGTGTGTCGCTTAAATGGTTGTCAGACAAGTCAAATTTGCTCTCTCCCAACGTGCTGACAGTCACAGGAAATATGAGGTGGCCCGTTCAACCGCGATCTCAGCTTTGTGCCTGTGTGACCTTATCAAAATCACAATCAAGTACAGTGAAATAGGTCAAACGAGACACATCAGGGTTCCTCTCGTTTAACTGGATATTTAACTCATTGACTGCTAGTTTTCAGAGTAGAAACCCCAGACTGCCAGAGCTTTTAGAGCAGTGTTTCCCAACCAAGGGTACAAGTACCCCTAGGGGTACGCGAGCACACTGCAGGGGGTACTCGGCAGTGTCGCTGCCAGGCACAGGGGGAGATTTTTTGATTTTTTAATTCTAATTTGAGTACATTTGAGTTAAAGAAAAGAGATAAAATGTCTGAGAAAAAAAAATTCAAATTAAGGAGATGAAATAAAATGATTTTCATTTAATAATCTGTTGTGTCACGTTCTACTTTTGGAGAATTATCAACCCAGGGCTCTCAAGTCTCATGCATTGAGAGTGTGACACACGCAATTTGACACACAGCACATTTTTGGTAGCTAGCAAAAGATAGCTAGCTAAGATAACTTCTTCAGTGAAATGGCGCAAATCTAGTTTATCAGAATTCTTTGGAATTCTAGAAGTTATTGTGCATGTGATAAAGGAATGCCAAATGCATGTAGAGGGTGTGGCCCGACGGCTCTGCACAAAATACTGTCCTACTTTATTCACAAAAAATTGATTATTTTAGCCAAGATTATTCTACAATATTTTTTCTACCAACTATATCAATGCCCCTAACCTTCAACTTTGATAATTCCCAGTTTATTCCCATTAATTCCCGAAAATTCCCGTTAATTCCCAAAAATTCCCATGGAAAGTTTCCAACTTTGAAAATTCCCAGAATTTTGCAACCCTATACACAAGACAAAAAAAGGTTGGGAAACACTGTTTTAGAGCATTTTCACTGATTTTGCAAGACTCACAGAATACTGAGTTCTGACTATATAAACATGGGACACATCAAAATAAAGTGTAGACTCTCTTCTTTCACCTGGAAAAAAAAATCTAACCTTTTCGGTTCTCAAGTAATTGATAGTAGAATATAGGGTAGTTTCAGCAAAAACACTGGTTTTTGACCACAAAGTGGAGAAAGAGATATTTCAAGCCGATCAGTGATTTTGAAGTCAATATTTATCGATTTAGTGACACCTCAAACATCTAAAACAACAGAGAAAGAGATTTTGATGGCAAAGTACATTTTTTTATTTACAAATATAAGAAATATAAATATACAAATTGACAACAATCTTTGGTCTGAACAATCTGTATAACTATAACTGGATAATAACTTGGACTTTCTGGTAATGACTAATGAGATTTCACATCTACATTCGGTTCCTATAGAAGTCCATGGGTGTGTCGAAACTTGTGGAACTCAGGGTGGAACTGTACAGTCTATCTATAGCTGCTCAGATGCCAACAATAACTAACAATGCCTTACAAATGACTGGATGTATGGGGACTTTGAAGGTGGGACTGCGTAACATTTCAAGTGGAGGATCCGCCGCCTTGATTGTTTGTCTCTGTGGAGATGTTATAGCTCTGTCTAGAATGTTCCACAGTATAGATTAAACGTATCAATCCCAGCAGCACTACACTATATTACAGTTCAGATCCGTGGAGAGTCGCCCTGATTCACATAAGGAAATATTGTATTTTTGAGCAACAGAAACACCTATAATGGAAAGCAGGCAAAGGACTAACATCACCATGGAGACAAGCACCAGAAAAGTTTCGCAGTGGTCTTATTATTGCAAAGAATCGACTTAATGTCATGGAAGGGGCCGTCATTACCAAGCGCTACAGAGTGGCTATGGGACCAAAGTTATACTTTACATCTAGAGAGAAAACAATATTTGTTAAAGGATAAACGAACTTCATTTAAGAAAGCGTGGCAACCGCTTATTGATCTATGTAAGAAACATCTCCAAATCCATTTCAGATATACTTTATGTACCTCCACAATTTTTCAGTTCTCTGTGATTTATTTTTCATTTTTAGATACCAAAAAGTATTGAGCGATACAGATCCTGTACAGTTTCAGTTCAAAATGTTATGACTAAAGAAAAGTTTCGCAGTGCACCTTTAGTGACGTTCGTTCACAACAGACCTGGGCATTTCAAGGCCTGGGGGCCAAAGCCGACTCTGACCGGCCCACCAAAGGTTGCTTGGAATTAAGAAAATAAAACCTACTTTCAAAATTGTACATAATACATTTGTACTGATGATCATCTGTCGGACTTCACATCTCCACCTCAAACATGAACCTGACTTTGATGCACTTGTTAAAGCTCAACAGAGGCGACATTTCTCTCACTGATCAAGAAAAAAACACTAAACATACTAACTTTGACTTTTTTCTACACAGTTTGGCAGTTGGACAAAAAAAAAAGTGACTTGTATTATATTATTTGGCAAACAAAGACACTGTGGTGTCTTAATACAAAGTTAAGAAAGTTAAACTCAGAAAACATTGTGGGGTTAATGTGGCTGAAAAAGAGTTATAAATGTTTCACATTTACCATTGTTTTGAATTATTTTACTGAATAAATTCAGTTTTTGTAAAACCTCACTCTGTCATTACTTAATAATAACACAGAACTTACAGCTTCTGTAAACAATGACATTTACTGATTTCAACGTATAAATAAAATTAATAATCAGAGTAGACTTCAAACTTTTGGCCCTCCACAATGTTTTCTGCTTCTCATTTGGCCCCTGGGGAAAAATAATTGCTTCCCCCCCTGGTTCATGAGATCACTCGCTGCTGCATCTGATAAGATAAGATAAGACTTTATTGATCTCACACAGGAGAAATTTACTTGTCACAGTAGCTCCAGGTAGGGACAGTTTGAACAAGAAAGACAAGTGCATGCAGCAAGAATGGCATAAAGATAAGTAATAATAATAATAAAATAAGTAATAAATCAAATAATAATAATAATAATAATAGTAATAATAATAATAAAAACAGTGACAGGGAGAGTATTGAAAAATTGGAAAAACGATTCATTTTTGAATGTCTTTTATTTTCAAAACGTGTTTTGACTTCAGATTTTAATTTTTTTTTTATTTTTTCAATTTAAAAAAAAAATAGTGTCACATTGTGTTCTGCGTCCTGATTGGCTAAGGGACCTTTGCCGATTGATGTTATAGATGTTGGACACGGGGGGGGACCGGGACCAGACTGGAACTAGACCAGGACTAGACCAAGATCAGACTGGGACTAGACCAGGACTAAACGCGGACTAAACCAGGTCTAGACCAGGTCTAAACAAGGTCTAAACCTGGACTGGACCAGAACTAAACCTGGACTAAACCAGGACTAGACCAGGTCTAAACAAGGACTAAACCACCGTGTGCGACTCGGACTGCGTGCCTCCCCCTCGGGACTGCGATGAGCGCACACACACACACACACACACACACACACACGCTTCACTATTAATACATTTTGTTGAAAATCTACGAAAGTTTGAGTGTTTAAACGAGAGAGAAATGTGAGAAAACGTTCGAGGGATTACTGTACTGACAAATATCGGTCGTTAATATCGGCCCACTTTTACACATTGGGCCGATACCGATATGTTAAAATTTTGTAATATCGGCCAATACCGATGTTAATGCCGATATATCGTGCATCCCTACTTTGAGCTTTTATGCACGCTCCCGTTTTGGTAGTGTCTGTATGGATCGTGTACCTCTGCATATTGATTTAAGGTTCTTCTGTATTGTACAGTATGTTTAAGGAAATAATCATGTTTTTCTCTATATGAGCGTTCTAAGCTAGTGTCACTTAACCTTTTTGTGTATTTAATTTCCACTTTTAAAATCTAAAATTGTATCTTTATATCTAAATAGTTTTGCGTCTTTCTAACAGGTGCTTGTTTTGAAGGTCCTGTATTACGCAACAACTTCTTTAAGCCCTGCGGTTATGCGGTTGCCTCAACAAAAACACACCTGGAGTTCTGTTTTGTTTCATTCACACGAGTAACTCTTTATTATTAGTCCGTCCGCTGAAAAAAATGCTCCGTTCCACCTTGTGATGTCGTGCAGTGGCGGTTTTCAGCCACTTTTACCTTTTGTCCGGCAGAAATTGACAATTCCAGGGCTGAAATAATGATTCTAGTGAAGGTGTATGAAGTTTTAAAACAAAATGAAGCACTTGCTGTATTACCACATGACATCACAAGGTGGAACAGAGTGTTTTCTGTCTGAGAGAAGAACTCAGCCTAAATCTGCGTTAAAAATGTGAATGAAACAAAACACAACTCCAGGTGTGTTTGTGATGAGGAAACAACATTATAACATAGATCAGGAAATAGCTTAATATGAGCCCTTTAAATATACATTATTTATTATTATTATTATTATTATTATTATTATTATTATTATTATTATTATTATTATTATTATTATTATTATTATTATTATTTATTCGTTTATTTGGAATGGACAATGCATATTAATGAACGCACAATTTGTATAAGATCACACAAACTGACGTAAATATGCTGGATTTAGCACAGTGCTAATTTCCATCCGCAGTCCCAGACATAAAGATATAGCATACAATAGAAAATACATTGTAAAGATACATTGTGTAACTTTTCTGGTGGAGGGTCTGTCAAATGCTTTTCTCCATGGAGATGTTATTGCTTTGTCTGGAATGTTTCACAGTATGGTCATCCATCCATCCATCCATGTTCTTCCGCTTATCCGGGGCCGGGTCGCAGTCTAAGCAGGGACTCCCACACTTCCTTCACCCCGGACACTTCCTCCAGCTCCTCTGGGGGGACCCCAAGGCGTTCCCAGGCCAGCCGGGAGACATAGTCCCTCCAGCGTGTCCTGGGTCTTCCCCGGGGCCTCCTCCTGGTGGGACATGCCCGGAACACCTCCCGAGGGAGGCGTCCAGGAGGCGTCCAGAACAAATGCCTGAGCACACAGTACGGCATTAAACCTTTCTACCTTCATGGAGACCAAACCAGACCAAGTTACAAGTCAGATCTGCGGAGAGTCGACCCCGCTCATAGACAGAATGTCTGCTTTTCTGTATTTGTGAGCTATGAAACCACCTGTAATGGAATAAATGTTAAATACAGTTGTTTAACGTCACACTGTGGAACATTCCAGGCAGAGCAATGACATAATATGTTCCACAGTGTATCATTAAACAACTGTAATGTACATTTATTCCACTACAGGTGGTTTTATAGCTCAAAAATACCGACATTCTGACTGAGCGGGCTCGCCTCTCCACAGATTTATAACCATGGAGAAAAGTGTTTGATGGGCTCTCCACCAGAAAAGTTACACAATGCACCTTTAAGCACAGTAGTTTATTACTTCCACAGCAGAGGTTACGTTCTAAAAATAACCCACGGCAAGCGAAATCTGCGAAGTCGTCAGCTTTATATTTTACGTTCTCCATGTTTTAAGGCTGTAAACGCCTCACCACACACATTCTACACTTTTCTCACACTGGAATTAACGTTTTCTCACATTTCTCTCTTGTTTAAACACTCAAACTTTCGTAGATTTTCAACAAAAAAGCACAGTATTATAGAACGAAACCAAAGTGTATTTCATGTGTATTTCACAGTTCTTATGACCGAGCCTCTTCGTCCTGGCGCCGCTTCGCTGTGGCGGGTTTTGTCGGGAAGAAAACTTGCAAACATACAGCACTTCAGAGTCACACGCTCACAGGAGACACGGAGGAGAATTACTGACGAATCAGTAAAGGTCTACAGTCCCTTAGCCAATCAGGATGCAGAAATGTGCGTTAATACACTATAGAAAAAATTGGAATAAAAAAATCCATGAAACAGCGAGGCCACGAAAAGTGAACCACGATATAGCGAGGGACCACTGTATTTAATTAAAATGTATTTTACTTTAGTTCAGTCATTTTCAAAATGTAATTCTATGGCACAAAGGCAAAAAGCTGTTATATCCTCCTGAGACCCGCCCGTTCATTTGTGTCCTTTATAGTGGACATTGAGTTAACCAGTCGATCTGCGTGTGTTTTGAGATAGACTCTAGTTTGTGGCTGCACTATGATAAAAAAAATAAATTAATAATAATAATAATAATAATAATAATAATAATAATAATAATAAAATTAAATAAATAAATAAATACATAAATAAATAAATAAATAAATAATAAATTAAATACATAAATAAAAACATAAATAAAATAAATAATACAAAATTTTAAAAAATAATTAAATAAATAAATAAGAAATTAAAAGGGAGTCTAAAAACTTTTTGAGGCGACTGTAGAAGCTTGTCAGAGATGTTGGTCATCAAGAAATAAATAAATAAATAAATTGCTAGGTCGTTGGATTTAACACCAAAAATGTCCCAGATGTCCATTACAAAGGACATGTTACTACATTATGAATAAAAAATAAAATTAACAAAATGTAAAGGTGTTCATTTACCTCCAAATAGAAAATTAAAATAAGACTTTTTTTCTTTGGGTCCCAGGAGGATATGCAGTGTTGTTTCATTTTAAATTTCAAAAGGGTTTTGTGGGTTTCAGTGTTTTCTTTACTGTGTGAAACGGCTCCAAACGGCTCTTTGAGTGGTAAAGGTTGCCGACCCCTGAGCTACACAGTGCACCTCTGTATGGTCGTAAATGTGCAAAAATGACACATATTATGAACTTGCGTCGCATTGCTACTACAGACCGCCTCTGCGAACATGTGACCCTCTCTTTACCCACTCCGTCTCTCACCTGCACGTCTGTATAAACAGCCTCGCACCATTTGCACAGCCCTCCTCTGAATGGCAAAACGCTGAGTCAACCGCTCACTGTACAGCTTCACATTTCACCCTTTCCCCCCTCCTTCCCTCCCTCGGCGAGATTAATGGTGTTGAAAATGAGGGCACGTCACATGTGTTGAGGCGATGGGAGAGTCCGTGGCCTGAGCAGAGCCGGGCTGTAGCCAGGAGGCCCAAGCTGCTCTCGGTGACGCACGCTCCCTATGCTTCGCTGTATGTCTCTTTTCTGTTATTATTTCAAGCACATGCTCTTGAGAACTTTTTTGGGAACGCCGTGGGCCAACAGCCGACCACTCTAATGATAGCCGTGTAGTTCTTTACGAGCTTGAGGACAACAAAAGTTTTTCAAAGAGTTTTTCGGACCAGATTTTTCTGATTAAAGCCGCATTGCCAAAAACTTTCGCGGTTTCAGTTTTTCGCCAAGTTTTGTTTGCGCTCGGCTTATTTCCCTCCTGTTGCGGAGTTTACATTCGACAGGGCTACACGCGAGCTCATATGAGCTGAGAAGCGGGTTTAGCAGCGCATTTGTCAGACGCCTTGTTGCCACAGGTTGGACAGAATCTCATGAATACTTCCTCCTCCTGACGAGCTGACAGCCTGAGGTCCGTCTCCGCTCCCTGTTCTGGTGTTATGCTCACATCTGTGAACGGAGTCATGGCACGAAGCTTCTCTTTTTGCTTCTCTTTGCTCCTTTTTGCCTCTTTTTGCTTCTCATTGCTTCTCTTTACCTCTTTTTGCTCCTTTTTGTTCCTCTTTGCTTCTTCTCTTTGCTTCTCTTTGCCTCTTTTGGCTTCTCTTTGCTTCTTTTCTTTGCTTCTCTTTGCTTCTTTTTGCTTCTCTTTGCTTCTTTTCTTTGCTTCTCTTTGCTTCTTTTCTTTGCTTCTCTTTGCTTCTTTTCTTTGTTTTTTTCTTTGCTTCTCTTTGCTTCTCTTTGCTCCTTTTTGCCTCTTTTTGCGTCTCTTTGCTCCTATTTGCTTCTCTTTACTCCTCTTTGCTTCTCTTTGCTCCTTTTTGCCTCTTTTTGCTTCTCTTTACTCCTCTTTTTGCTTCTCTTTACTCCTCTTTGCTTCTCTTTGCTCCTCTTTGCTTCTCTTTGCTTCTCTTTGCTCCTTTTTGCCTCTTTTTGCTTCTCTTTGCTCCTCTTTGCTCCTCTTTGCTTCTCTTTACTCCTCTTTGCTTCTCTTTGCTTCTCTTTGCGTCTCTTTGCTCCTATTTGCTTCTCTTTACTCCTCTTTGCTTCTCTTTGCTCCTTTTTGCCTCTTTTTGCTTCTCTTTACTCCTCTTTGCTTCTCTTTGCTCCTCTTTGCTTCTTTTTGCTTCTCTTTGCTCCTCTTTGCTCCTCTTTGCTTCTCTTTGCTCCTCTTTACTCCTCTTTGCTTCTCTTTGCTCCTTTTTGCCTCTTTTTGCTTCTCTTTCCTTCTCTTTGGTCCTCTTTGCTTCTCTTTGCTCTTATTTGGATCACGTTGGCTTTTGAGTTATAAACAAAACCTCAGCTGCATTTCTGACAAATCGATATTCATGATATCTCAAATTCTGGCATTCAAATTGAAAAAAAATATATATAACAATGGGAGTTTATATTTTCACCAAAACATTACAGTTTATGCCAATACAATAAAAAGGACCACAATGAATAGAAATGAAAACTGAACTATGTAAAAAAAAAAAAACACTGTTTGTTTTGATCACTAGTTTGCACTTTTTGGCATTTCTCGACTTTAAGGATTTGAACATAAACCTGAAAAGTCACGCAGTGCACCTTTAAATAAAAACATGTAATCAAAAATGCAGTAAGTTATGACAGAAGATTGTGTTTTTATGCTCAGGTGTTGTGGGGAGATGGTCCAGGGCGATCTCTGAAGGACACTCAGACCTGTCAGCTTCAGTCTCTTCACAGCTCATTGGTTCTGGGGCTGTAGCGTTGGTGAAAAGGTCGAAGAGACTCTTATTTCAGCGGGATCCATGCCGCCTCTGTGCATGCGCCGCGGAGTTTCTTCTCTCTATCGATTGATCGGGGAATTGATCAAATCTCGGGCTCGCAAAGTTGCCTTCTCTTCGCCTGCAGCTCCAGTTAACCCAGCAGCGAATTAAAATCAGATTATACTCGCACATAAAGAAGCGTGCCAAGGTTGAAGCACACAGCTAGCCAAAGATCGCTGCCCTATATGCAAACCCTATTTGTTTGGCAATTACTGCTTGTGGTGTCGAGTTTACCCCTGCGTGCTTTTCAGTGCGTCTCAAAGGTAAACAGTTCAAAGTTTGCACTGCTCAAACTGAAGCATGTGAGGAGATAAGATAGAGAGAAGAGGTTTTTTTTCTTTCTTTTTTTTTTTTTGTTTTAGTTTTTCGCAGTGAACAGTACCACAGACAAATCCTGCAATCCCAGCGCAGGCAAGCAGACGTATACAAACAAGCCGTTTTGGAGCGAGGATCCCAGTTTGTCTATTTGTCTCAACATGTGTTACTTTGAAAAATTGCAAAATGATTTACAGCTAAATCCAGATCCCAGGGATGTAAAAACTTGGAATGAATCTGCAGAGCTCCTTTAGGTACTGGATTTCCAAGTTGTAAACGTGCATCTGTCTTTAGAATTTAGGAAAGTTTTATGGTCAGTTTAGGTCAGTTGTAGGTCAATGCTGTATACTCTTTTCTGTTATAAGAAAAGAAAAAAAAAAGACTTATTTGGTCCAGAGAAGAGCCTCTTTTATATCTTTGGCTATAATATTCCACAGTATGGCATAAAACATAGCTCCATGGAGAACGTTTGACAGCACTGGTCTACAAGTAAAATGCTTCCGAAACAAAAGTAGTGAAATTTTTCTTGGTTTAGGTCACTAATAAAGAAAAAGTAAGTCAGAAGTGCTGATTGGCTATAGTTTCCAAGATATAGTATTGGGTCAAAATAGGAAATTTATGCAAAATAAGGCAAAAACGGTAGTTTATCAGAAGGTTCAGTGTGTCTACAAGCAACAGTTCTATCTGAAAGCCTGTCTGCACATTCACATACATTCATTTTAATAGAGTTAAGATCAAATATTTTTGGATTTCACATAAGAGAGACGCCTCAAAATTGTGTGAACAACCCAGATAACTTCTGTTACATTTGTGGTGAAGTGACGTTTGCATCACAAAAGCGCGACATAACTGCAGTGATTAAAAGGCAGACCTCCATTACTTTGGTTGCAAAGTTGGAGATCAGGACAAAAGTTGAGCTCCACATTATTGTTGTAACACATGTGCAACTAATCTTCACCAGTGGCTCATCAAGAAAAGAAAATGTCTTGTTTATTTCTTGATGGATAAAGATTTTTAAGCACAAATGCCTAAATCTATTATATAAACGAGGGGTGTCCAAACTTTTTTCATCAAGGGTCACATATGTAAACACAGACAAAGCAGAGGGCCGATCGAGGGCCATAGACTGGTGCTCAGTACAGTCAATAATTGAAATATCTGCATGTTTAACACCTTAGAATAAGCTATCAGTCCTTTATTCATGCTAAGATCCTCAAAATCATACAATAAATATTAAATATTGTCTTATCGAGGTAGACAAAAAAAAAAAACTTTCAGTTAAAGTTCTACTCAAGGTAATTTGGGCCAATTCACCTGGAAGCTTGAGGGCCAAGAAAACTTTGTCTGAGGGCCGCATTTGGCCCACGGGCCACAGTTTGGACATGCCTGATATAAACACAAATGATTTTGATATAAAACAATATCATTAAATTTCTTGAATACATTAGCTAATCAGCACAGTTATCAATTGATTTTCAGTTCATGTTATCAATATAAATGAGATTTAGACACTTTTATCTCGGAAGCAGATCGAGTCCAAAAATGTGTAGACCAGTGTAGTATGGTTTTCCGCCACCTCCAGAAAGTTCCATATTGTGTGGGGTTCTTTATGTTTATAGCAGAATGTTCAGCAGTTACCATGGTGACACAATGCACACATTAGCAAATAGAGCCAAACAGTTAAAATAAGCTTTTGTCCAGTTGACAAATTGAATTTCTCCTTCTGCCATGGACTCTACTTGGACGACTGAGGGATTTCACACACCAAACAGTTAAATTAATTAGAAAACTCAAGAAAGAAACACAAAATGGATTTAAACCACAGATTTTTAGAAATCTCTGATCAAAACAAGCGTTCACGGCCCTTTTTAGGAGTTTGATTTTCAACAAAAAGGTGAGAGTGGCTAACTGAAAAGCTTCCGACTGTAATTTTACGTGCGAGAGACTTGTTTAACGGCACAGAATCATCTCACCTGTGTAGCTCCAACTACGTCGTTCCTTTATGGTTAGATTAAGGTCTGAGTCGTGTCTTGAGTCAGGCGATTAAAAAATATAATCTAATTACAGAATTTGTAATTAATTAATCTAATTAATCACATTTTGAGAGAGAGAGATAGAGAGCTTGTGAGTGAGCGAGCGAATGAACGAACGAACCCACCTTACGATTGAGTTTGTCAGTTTTCAGGTGTTCACTTTGCTCATTAGTTTCGTAAATTCTGCAAACGTGATTTGGTGGTTTGTTGGTTTGGTGGTTTGGTGGTTTGGTGGTTTGTTGAAGTGCGCTCACGCTCGCTCTATCACCGGTATAAATGGAACTTGTCCGGACGTGTTTATCGTTCAAATGATCCGTCAGGCTGGAGCAGCTTCGGTGATGGGAAAATTCTTTTTGACAAAAGCTCCAAATCACGGCGTTCTTGTTGATCGTCTTGTCTTCGTTCTTTTTATAAATAAACTTGCTGTTCAAAGGCTCTGGCAGCGATTTACTCGCCGCACGCCAAATTTAAAATGCATGCACATTGAATTACCGCTCATAATTAATTCATTTTTATAACGCGTTAATTTGCAGTGTAATTAATAAATCTAATTAACACGTTAAACTGACAGCTAGTCTTGACTTACAGAGCTTCGGACAGAGCAGTACCTACAGTTAGCATCAACATGAGCAGAAATTCTCCAGCTTGAGCCTGTTTTTCACTACATTGTATTAGAATATATTAGAAGGGATTAAGGCGTGCAAATACAGTGGATTGTTGGAGATGATTAGAGATATGCAGATCCAGGAACAGAAGACCAGAGGGATGGGCCGCGTCTTTCTCTTTTTTCACTTCTATATATTGTTCTACTTATTACTGAAGTCTCCGAGAAGCACCACATGACCGTAATTAATCCCAGCACAGTTCCCCACAGCCTGCCGAGCGCACCCTCTTCCTTTTAATTATACAGGAAAAACACGCTTTACCCTGCAAATGAATCAGCCTCTGTGATAATCAGAGTATGATGTTTGAAATAATGGACCATGCTCTGCTCCACTTGTGAATACAAATTGTTTAACACCATTTGGAGGATGTTTTTACACTCACAGTGAATACGGCTAGTGTAAATGGAAGAAGCCTGTGCAGTTTTGCCTTTTGCGTCGTAAGTAAACTGCAGATTATGGCTATTAGAAACCTATTGATAGTTTGCTAATTGTAGGCACTGCTCTGTTTTTAATCTCGGGTTGTAGCGGTATGTAAATCACGCGGTACGATACAATTGCGGCGCTCATTTCACGATAATATATTACTGCAGGATTGTGGAGAGTAAAGCTGGGCTGGGCGGTATGACCAAAAATGAATATCACAGTATTTTTCAAAATTATATCGATGTCACAGTATTTGATGTTTTTGTTTTTTTCATGCATGATTCCGTGTTAACCCCATTTCCTAATAATTTAGAGAAGAATTACAGCAGTAAATTCTAGGGATGCACCGATGTGAAAATTTTAGCCGATACCGATACCCGATATTAATGCAGCTGTTGTGGCCGATAACCGATATTAACCGATTTTATTATTATTTTATTCTGAGATAACATTTTAAACAGACTGAAAATCATGCAAAATTAATTTTTGAATGTCTTTTATTTTCAAAATGTGTTTTGACTCCATAAAGCTTAACTTATTTTATTCACAAAAGCCCTGTGAGAAAGTTTAGATTAAAAAAAAACACAAGGATGATAAATCACCATGTCACTCTTAATCTGCATTTCACACGGCTCCCACATCACCACATGTACTTCAGGTTTGGGGGCCATTTTGTGTCTTGCCAAGAAAAGGAACTGCAACACATTTTGTCAAATTACAATAAACTTAAACATGGGCAGAGACAAGATAAACACAACGTTTTATAACCAAGATCCCTGTACAGCTCGACCTTATTAAGGACAGCTCCCAGTGCTCTGCCTGAAGTGTGACACAACTTTTATTTTTCAAAGCAACGTATTTATAGTACTGACAAATATCGGTCGTTAATATCGGCCGATACTGATATGTTAAAATTTGGCCGATATATTGTGCATCCCTAGTAAATTCGACTTAGTAAAATGTATCTGGGTCCAGAGCTTTAATCATCTCCTTGAAGCTCCTTTCTCAACAGGACTAAATGGAACCACATCTTTGGTGAAGTGGACAGTAACAGCGTTGGTAATATCGTTCCACCGTTTGCTTTTTCTTGTCGTAGGCGGTCCCCTTAGCAAACGCGTCTTTGAGCGACGTCTGAGTGGCGTTTTGTGTCGCGGCGTCGACTTGAACGTTCCCTGCAGACGTGGAAGAGGATGCAGATCTTAGTTTCGTGCATTCTTCATATTCCAGGACGTGTTTGTGACGGAGGTGGTGAAGCAGATCGCTCGTGTCGCCTCCTGCGGCTACAACTTTAGCCCGACAACATTTACAGAATACAGTTGTTTGATCGGCGTCAGATTTTTTAAAGCTCAAGTTCTTCCACACGACTGACACGGCTCCTATTTTCGGTACAAGTTCCTCTGTGTCTGTAACATTTTCTCCGTCCATGTTGTTCACCGCTCAACACACACTGAGCTTCCACCACTCTCACGCCGCTGCAAAACAGTCCCCCTCTCAAACAATGTCCCGCGGTGCGTCCGGCCCTAGTGGAGAGGCTAGCAGAATGGAAGAAATGCAACTTTTTCCTTTTTAAAAGCCTTGACTTGAGGATATATTCATGTCAAAGCAGTTATTTCTTTATATTTTTGGAATGAAAATGGAACAAAAGATGACGGTCGATGACATTTCCTCAGTTTTTTTTTAGCTGTTGCTGAATAAAGCGATGCATTTAAGCAAAGAAATGTAAAATCTGATATTCTGTGACAAGCCACGATATTTTGACGATATGGTATCAGGATATTTTGGTTATTGTTACATCCCTACTTTAATTTGATCTTTATTTCAACGAAATCTGACCAGAACTACAACAGGAGAGCTGATTTCAAATAACATTAGTCACAAGCTAGTTAGCATTATGCATCAGTTCTTCAGTCACTCTCACCTTTTTGGTTGAAAATTAAATTTCTAACCAGTACCATGAATGCTCGTTTTGATCAAAGGCTCATGAAAATTAGCTGGTTAAATCAATTTTGTCAAGCTTGTGTTATATTTTTTAATAGGGTTGTCAAAGTATCGAAAATCAGATGCTATTTGACTAAAACTAGATCCTCATTCACAGGACAGAAATTAAGCTTTCCTGAATCGCTTTAGAATGATCTTGAGCTGCATCAGAAAAAGTATAAGAGCACGTAGACCAGTATACGTCCATGGACCACTGTGGAACCGACCTGGACCACTGAGGACTACACAAATATAAGACCACATGGGAATAGAAAAGAAAGTACTATGATTTAATGTTGAAAATCACACTCTATAGCAGGGGTGTCAAACATGCGGCCCTCCAAGACCTTTAATCTGGCCCTCGGCTGATTTTCTATTAAAATATTTTAATTATATTTTAATTTTCTATTAAAATATCTGTAATTTTCTATGAAGTTTAGCATAGCAGCGTCTCCAGCGCCACCAGAGCAGCACAAACGCTCTTAAAGGACCATCGTTTTGACTGTTGACCGTGACATCAGCATAATGTCAAAAATGAGAAAAGTGGACGCAGAGTGCAGGATTTTCCAAGAAAAATTGACTAATTCCTATTTGTTCACGGAGGTGAATGGGAAACCTGTATGCTCGTGCTGAAATTGCATTTTTCTTAGAGTTCATCAAATTAAAAAGAATTCTGTAATAGATTTGCATTTCTCTGCACAAATATTTAGACTTATTGCTATTTTTGGGGTATATATACATGAGTTTTCTGATCCGGCCCCTTTGGGATCAAAGTAGGTTGGATACGGCCCCCGGACCAAAATGAGTTTGACACCCCTGATCTATAGTCGAAAGAAAGAAAGAAAGATCATCATGGTTTCAGAATCAGAATTGAGTCTTTTCTTTGGTATCGCATTCGGGTTTGAAATTTTAGTATCGTGGCAACACTACCTTTTAAGCAACTGTAAGTGAGTAGGCAATCTCAAAGTATCAGTAGTACATCATTTCATTTTGAGACTTGCTTTATAAGTAGAAGGTGTGAGTCTCCTATTGGTAGTCTCCAGATTCTAGAATAATAATAATGTCATACTTCAAAATGAGGGGGAAAGGGCCAGATTTCCCTATTGGTCATATTGTAAAATATCCAAAAGGTGAATCCACAAATGAACGTTGAACTTGGTATTTTCAATATTGACTAGACCTAAGATGTCAATGTAATACAACATAACTTAGCATTTTAACAATAATAATTTTAGCTGCCCCTCATCTGTATTCATTAATATTATCCATAGGGATGTAACAATAACTGAAATATCATATTGTCATAAATCTCACAATAATATCTAAGGCCATCACAATCGAATTACATTAACAGTTAAGGTGATTTTTAATATCTTTCTTTTTCTGTAAAACACTTCGAATTACTTTGTGTGTGAATTGTGCTGTACAAATAAGCTTGCCTTGGTGCAGCTATAGCTAAAAAACGAGGGAACTACATAGATCAGGGGTCGGCAACCCGCGGCTCCGGAGCCACATGTGGCTCTTTGATCCCTCTGATGCGGCTCAGTACAGAGGTCCCTCGTTTATCACGGGGGTTACGTTCTAAAAAATAACCCACGATAAGCGAAATCCGCAAAGTCGTCAGCTTTATATTTTACAATTCTTCTCCATGTTTTAAGGCTGTAAACGCCTCACCACACACATTCTACACTTTTCTCAGACTGGAATTAACGTTTTCTCACATTTCTCTCTTGTTTAAACACTCAAACTTTTATAGATTTTCAACAAAAAAGCACAGTATTAGAGAACGAAACCAAAGTATTTCATTTCGTGTGTATTTCACAGTTCTTATGACCGAGCCTCTTCGTCCTGGCGCCGCTTCGCTGTGGCGGGTTTTGTCGGGGAGAAAACTTGCAAACATACAGCACTTCAGAGTCACACTGCGATCCAACATTTATATAAATCTGGCAAACTGAACACATTCTGTACAGGAGACACGGAGGAGAATGACTGATGAATCGGCAAAGGTCTACAGTCCCTTAGCCAATCAGGACGCAGAAATGCGCGTTAATACGCTATGAAAAAAAAATCCACGAAACAGCGAGGCCACAAAGAGTGAACCACGATATAGCGAGGGACCACTGTATTTAATTAAACTTTTACTTATTTTACTTTAGTTCATTGATTTTCAAAATGTAATTCTATGGCACAAAGGCAAAAAAAAAAAGTCGTTATTTCATTTTAAATTTCAAAAGGGTTTTGTTTTCTTTACTGTGTGAAACGGGTCCACATGGCTCTTTGAGTGGAAAAGGTTGCCGACCCTTGACATAGACCATGATCCTTTGCTGTTGTCAGTGCAGATGACATGAAGAAATAAGTGTTATGAAGCACTTTTAAATCTTAATATTATTACAGTAGCAAAGGCTTTTCCAAGGCTTTTTAAAAAGGAAAAGTAGCATTTTCACAATTTTGTAAGCCAAAAAATGTCGCAATAAATATAAAATCGGATTTTGATATCGTTACATCCTTAATTGTCCTCTAGAATGCCGTCCTGTATGTTTATGTACATGTCTGGCCGAGTTCTTTCCACTAATGTAAACCTTGCAGTGTATAGACGGGTCTGTATATCGGTAAATTGATCAGGATCTCTGCACTGCGATCACCCGCTGCTCCTGATGGATTACCCCAACAGCACCGACAGAGAAAGAAACTAACCTTAACGTAAGAATAATACAACAATCATATAAGAATGTTTTTGAAGATGCATGGCTATTTTTTTCATGTAGAAGACTATTTTTTTGCCCCATTTCAGATTTAAAGAGGGGGTATTTTACTTCTACAGGGTATTAACTGCTAATACATAACATATTTATGTTACTTTTTAGTGTTTTGAAAATACTATATCATCCTGAGACCCGGCCCATTCGTGTCCTTTTTAGTGGACATTAAGTTAACCAGTCTGTCTTTTAAGTGTTTTGAGATAAACTCTAGTTTGTGGCTGCACTAAGATAAAAAAAAATAAAAATAAATACATAAATAAATAAACAAATAAATACATAAATAAATAAACAAATAAATACATAAATAATACATACAAAATAAATAAAAATAAATAAATACATCAATCAATCAATAAAAATAAATACATCAATAATACAAAACAAAATAAATAAAAATAAATAAATACATCAATCAATCAATAAAAATTAATACATAAATAATACAAAACAAAATAAATACAAATAAACAAATACATCAATCAATCAATAAAGACATAAATAATACATACAAAATAAATAAATAAATTAATTAATTAATTAATAAATATAGACGTAAGTAAATAAATAAATACATAAATAAATAATTAAAAGGGAGCCTAAAAACATTTTGAGGTGACTGTAGAGGCTTGTCAGAGAGGGGAAAAAAAAGGTTTTTGTTAACTTCACATGGATTTAACAGTCCATATGTTACAACATTATGAATAAAAATAAAATTAACAAAATGTAAATGCTAAGGTGTTCATTTACCTCCAAATAGAAAATTAAAATAATAATAATAATAATTTAGATACACTTTTTTTTTCTTCGGGTCCCAGAAGGATATACGTCAAAAACAGCTTACTTTCTTACTCAAGTTTCATTTTTGTTTTTGATGCTCTGGGTCTCACCTCCTTTTGCTCTCTGTGTTAAGTCGCTCCCCCTTCAGAGCGTTATCACAACACAATCAACGTCAATACGTTAATAAAACTACTCCACATCGCATCAGGTTTATCACGTTGCTGTGTACAGTTTTTGTATACTTATGGAGAATTGTCGTGTGGGAGCGTGGGTGACGTAGGCTTGTGGGCGGAGCCTTGTACAGAATCTTACAGCTAATGTAAGCAGGGCTTGAATAGGGCCCAGGAGAGATTGCTAAATTTCTCAAACATGTATGGATGACTCTAAAACCTTTTGAGGCATGTTTTTGAGGGAACAATGTTATAACATGGTAGAATTGCATAATACCCGCTTTTTAATGAAGAGTCATGGTCTAAATCATGCCCAAAAAAGGTGTATTGTGTAACTTTTCTGCAGGAGGGTCTGTCAAATGCTTTTCTCCATGGAGTCTGGGATGTTTCACAGTATGGCATTAAAGGTCCCATGGGATGAAATTTTCACTTTCTGAGGTTTTTGAACATTAATGTGAGCTCCCCTACCCTGTTTAGGCCCCCCCATGGCTAAAAGTTGCGAAATGTCTAAACTGAGCATTTGCGATCCACGTTTGAAAAAAAAGACAGCCCAAACGGGCGATTCTGAACAAGGGAACTTTCTGACGTCACACTCGGGGAAAGGTTTCCACCCCCGTCTGAATGTCTACCCATCGTCTCTGGAAATCACGCCCAGAGAGTTTGGACCGCAAACGAGCTACACAATGCGAGATGCGTTTTTTTATTTGCCTGGAGACACGTGAGAGTGTTTCCAGGCTCGGATGTCCTTTATCCGAGCCTCCGAACCTCCGAAACAGCAGTGGTTTACTTTTATTTTCTGTGAAAATTATTATTTTTTCATTGGAAGGTGTCTTCTATCTTCCTTCGCGCATAAAACACGGAAGTGGGTGACAGTGCACATCGCACCGCTAAACCAGGAAACAGCGGCGTATTTGGCCACACCCCCACCTGCTGCACTGGCCTGTCTCGGTCCTCCTCATTTGCATTCAAGCAACAACGCCCAGAATAAAGTGTTTCAGAGACATATTTATGACTCTGACTGTGTTCATGAGGCTCTCTCATGCACTGAGGCTTGATTTTGGAGCAGGATTCATTTACAGTATTAGGGAACCATTAAGGCGCCATATAAAAGCATCAAGAAGTACCATGTCATGGGACCTTTAAACCTTTCTATCTTCAGGGAGACCAAACCAGACTAAGACCAAGGCGACCACAGTCAGAATGTTTGGTTTTCTTGCTATTTTTTTTTAGCTATGAAACCACCTGCAATTGAATAAATGTAAAGCAGAGCTGTTTAATGTCACACTGTGGAACATTCCAGGCAGAACAATTACCTATCCATAGAAACAAGCGCATGATGGACCCCAAACCAAAACGTTCTATAGTGCAGTTACGTAGGTTAGTTTTGCTGTGGTTTCAACAGCAGATTTTTACTAAAAAAAACTTTTAAAATGTGAATGAGGCTAGAGTTTGTTGATGTATTTACCCACTGGCTGAAATGAATGTATAGTATAGAGCTTAATCCGTTCCCTTTATAACGCCGGTTGTAGGAAATTCCGATTAAGCTGAGAGTGCCTGAAGGCAGCGTGGAATGTACATTAAGCCAAACATGAGTCTCTTGTCCTTCCTGTCATCTTTCCCTTTTGGCTGTCGTCCAGGCACTTGGGAGACGCTCTGTATAACATATTATCAGCTGCATCAGTGTATATATAGCCCCACATGTAGGCCTGGCTAACCACAGCTGCACAGAGTGTGTATCAAATTGAAAATCATAGTTTCAATGGTGCAATTACAGATAGAATGTGGTTCAAAATGTAGTGGTTTAATAATAAGAAAAGTATGAAGTAAAAAAACGGATCAGATTGCACATTTGTGACCAGCCACGGAAAAAAAACAGTCACAAGTCGTCCCGGAGGTGTTTTGAGTTATTCACAGATTCTGAAAGTGTAGATTCTAAGCTTTCCAATGATGCCTTACACATGGAAATCTGAGAACATTTGAAGAATTTGTGGCCATTTGAAAGTATGTACATTCTGAAAACGACAAGCTGAGAAAAGCTGCGTTAAAGATGGTCCTGGTTTAGTCCTGTTTTAGTCTTGGTTTAGTCTTGGTTTAGTCCTGTTTTAGTCCTGTTATAGTCCTGTTTTAGTCTTAGTTTACTCCTGGTTTAGTCCCTTTTTAGTTCAGGTTTAGTCGTGATTTAGTCCTGGTTTGGTCCTGGTTTAGTCCTATTTTAGTCTTGGTTTACTCCTGGTTTAGTCCTTTTTTAGTCCAGGTTTAGTCTTTGTTTAGTCCTGTTTTAGTCCAGTTTTAGTCCTGTTTTAGTCCTGGTTTAGTCCTGTTTTAGTCCTGATTTAGTCTTGGTTTACTCCTGGTTTAGTCCCGTTTTAGTCCTGTTTTAGTCCTGTTTTCGTCCTGGTTTAGGCCTGTTTAAGCAGCCAATGCTGTTATCTGAAACATGGAGTGGCTTCTTCATGATCTCAACTAGCATATTCTGCAAAAACGAAAATCACAAATTCAGAAAAAAAAAAGAAAAAAAAAAGCCTCTAATGCGATTTTCTCGTGTTCACCAATCCCGACATGTGACCGGTTTTCCCGTGGTGAGTCACATTTTATTACAAAGTAGGTTTGTCAAAAGTATCAAAAATCAGAGAATAATTGGTATTAAAGGGATAGTGCCTTTTTTTTATGTGACTGACTTACCCCTGACAGTGCCCTCTGAGCCGAGTTCTGCCCCGGTTCTGTAGTTTCGGTAAGTTAGCGGGGACAGTTAATAAAGCTTGTTTTTCTTCTCAAAACAATATCTGTCCAAAAAGTGATATATTTGCGTCACAAAACAGTTTGCGGACAGCTTGGATGTTTACAAGTGAACAGGCCAATAATACTAACAGGCGCGCAGTGATACAACTCGAGAGAAAATAGGGCCAAGCGATTACGACTGCTGAATTTTTCGCGGACAACTGTTTTGTGAGAGGAAGAAACCGCTGGAGAGAGAGAGGAGACACAGAGAGAGAGATACATAGGCAGAGAGAGAGACAGAAAAACAGAAACAGAGAGAGAGAAAGGGAGAAACAGAGGTGAAGAGAGAGAAACATAGACAGAGAGAAAAACAGAAACAGAGAGAGAGAAAGGGAGAAACAGAGGTGAAGAGAGAGAAACATAGACAGAGAGAGAAAAACAGAAACAGAGAGAGAGAAAGGGAGAAACAGATGAAGAGAGAGAGAGAACAGACATAGACAGAGAATGAGACATAGAGAAAGACACAGAAAGAGACAGAGAAAGGAAGACACAGAAAGAGAGAGACAGAAAGGGAGAAACAGAGATGAAGAGAGAAGAGACATAGACAGAGAGTGAGACAGAGAAAAACAGAAAGAGACAGAGAAAGGGAAAAACATTTGAAGAGAGAGAGAAGAAAGTGGGGAGACCCAGAGAGAGAGACAGAGAAAAACAGAAAGACAGAGACAGAAAGGGAGAAACAGAGATGAAGAGAGAGAGAGAGAAGAGAGTGGGGAGACACACAGAGAGAGAGAGAGAGAGAGAGAGAGAGAGACACACAAAAAGAGAGAGATGAAGAGAGAGAGAGAGAGAAGAGACATAGACAGAGAGTGAAACACAGAGAGAAAAATAGAAAGAGAGAGAGACAGGGGAGAAACAGAGATGAAGAGAGAGAGAAGAGAGTGGGGAGACACACAGAGAGAGGGAGAGACGTAGACAGAGAGTGAGACATAGAGGAAAAACAGAAAGAGAGAAACAGAGATGAAGAGAGAGAGTGAGACAGAGAAAGACACAGAAAGAGACAGAGAAAGGAAGACAGAGAGAGAGAGAGATTGACAGAGAGTGAACTACAGAGAGGAAAACAGAGAGAGAGAAAGGGAGAAACAGATGAAGAGAGAGAGAGACGAGAGAGTGGGGAGAGACATAGACAGAGCGTGAGAGACAGAAAGAACAACACAGAGAAAAACAAAGAAGAGAGAGAAACAGATGAAAAGAGAGAGACGCGGAGAAACATTTTTAGTATCGTCTGAGGACTGAGATACTCTATAAAAGGGGGGAAAGGTGATGCTTTAGACAGCAAGAAGAGAGAAAGAGAGAAAGACAAAGAGAGAGAGAGAAACAGATGAAACGATGAAGAGAGAGAGCGAGAGAAGAGATTGGGGGAGACAGACAGACAGAGAGAAAGAGAGAGAGAGGCGGTGTTGCGTATTGAGCCTGTTCCTTAGAATCGAAATAAAGTTTGGACACTCTTTGTTATCAGACCGGGAGAGAGACACAGGGAGAAACAAAGTGAGACAGAGAGAAGGAGAAAAAGAGAGAGACAAAGATAAAGAGAGAGAGGTGGCTTTGAATACCAAGTTTATTCCGTAGTATCTCAGTCAAGTTTGAAATTGTAGCACCGTGAACAGTTTTGGTATCGTCCGAGGATTGACAGCTCGCGTTAAAGGGGGGGCAGGTTGTGTTTGAGACCCCATTTCCGTTCAGACGTAAATTCTTCTTACAGACTTGAACCTTTAATACGAGCGGCGGAGCGGAAGGCTGTACATTGATCACAGCTCGGCGGCTTGGAAAGAGAAAGTGAGGAGACAGACAAACTTGGCAGGAGGACTGCGCTTGCACACGAACGTAGAGGCGCTGTCCAAAATCAATCCTGCCTACGAATATTTGATTCTCCCAAATAAAAAAGGAAGGAAAAAAAAAAAGGAATGAAGCTCCGGCTGGCACACGCTCTTCACACACAGAGGAGACGAATCGGGCAGCGCGAGGCTAGGTAGTGTACTGTAGTTTAGACTGCCAACGACGGTAAAGTTTGGATCTGATCCTTTGAAAACGTTACGGTAATACTGTTGTTTTATGACAGATTCTAATAACGGATTTGAGAATTGAGTGAATTATGTTCGCTTTGTAGCTTAAGACAAAAATAAACCGTGCGTCCCATTTCTCTGTCTTACCCCTTCGTCTTACCCCTACCCCTTGGTTTTGCGCGTTCATGTGAGGGCAAGGGGAGTCCCGATTATCATTTTGATCAAAGTCTAGGGCTTTTTGACTTTCTGCTGCACTTTTAAAATCCTAAATAATATGTATTTGCCCTCTGACCAGTGAGTTGCTGGTTCAAATCACACTGTTTTTTTAATCTAAATTTTCACAACAGAGCTTCTTCGTTATGGCCAATCTTAACCTTTCAGTTACCGACAGTTAAGGGGCGACAGTAGCTCAGTTGGTAGAGCGTTTGTCCACCGATCGGAAGGTTGGCGGTGCGATTCCAGCTCCTACAGATGAATGCTGTCGTTATGTCCTTGGGCAAGACACTTCACTCACCTCGCCCTCAGTGTCTGTGAACGCCGGTATGAATGTGTGTGAATGTTTCCCTGAAGGAAAACGCTTTGAGTACCTCAAAGGTGGAAAAGTGCTATATATATCCCGTACATTTCGGACTATAAGCCGCTGCTTTATCTCACACTTCGGACCCTGCAGCTTATAATCAGGTGCGGCTTATGTATGGATTAATTCATTATCAAGACTGTGAATGTAGCGCCTAACCCTAGCCCGTTTACACACGTACCCTGGCGAAACCGAATTAATGAAGCCTTGTTTTAGCCATTTAAAATCTCCTAGAGGTATCAACAGTTCCGTGAGATTGAGTTCGAGGGTTTACTCTTAAAGCAGGGGTGTCCAAACTTTTTTCATCAAGGGCCACATATGTAAACACACAGGGCCGATCAAGGGCCACAGACTGGTGCTCAGTACAGTGAATAATTGAAATATCTGCATGTTTAACACGTTAGAATGAGCTTCAGTCTTTTATTCGTGCTAAGATCCTCAAAATCACACAATACATATTTAATATTGTCTTATCAAAGTAGATTTCCAAAAACTTGCAGTCAAAAGTTCTGCTCAAGGTAATTTGGGCCAATTCACCTGGAAGCCTGAGGGCCAAGAAAAATTTGTCTGAGGGCCACATTTGGCCCACGGGCCATAGTTTGGACATGCCTGCCTTAAAGTTAAACTTTAAACTTTATTTTAAGTCTTCCAGAGGCTACAGGCCATTTTACAGTTGTTTTACTGCTGTGTTACTGCCGTAGGCGCTGTTCGAAAAAAGCACGTACCGGTATTTACGTTAATTAAATTTTTTTAAAAATCCTTTTGTGTGCTGTCTTTCTGTGTAAATATCTGAAGTTACAATGTGGACACCTGCGGCTTATCGTCAGGTGCGGCTTATATATGTACAAATCTTAATTTAAAAAAAAAATTTGGTTGGTGCGGCTTATAGTCGGGTGCGCTCTATAGTACAAAAAGTACAGTAAATGTGACCAAAACTCACATGATTAAAAAACCCAAATCAAATGGTGATATTAATGCAATTCTTATCACTTATAATCCAACTTCACACGCTCTTTTCCAACCAACCAATTACAGGTATAATGAGAAACAGAGCGAAAAGTCACACTCCAATATTTCATTACAGACGATTACTAACAAACACATTTTCCTGGAGATGCATGGCTGCCTTGACAGATGCCTTTTTTTGTATTTACGAATCCTCTATCGGCCACTTTTCTGTACTGAAGGTGTAAATTATGATCAGAACGTGCAATGAGTAGATGCCAGACGCTGCTAACTTAGTGGGAGTCATTATCTTTTAGCTGCAAAGTCACGCGTAGGATAACTTCACCAGTATTTGAAGTGTTGGCAGAACTATTGTGAAGGCAACTGTTCGTCTGTCTGGTTGGAATCCACAGCCGTGCTAAAAAGTAAGTTCATAGAAAATAGTCGGGGAATTTGAAGGTCCTGTATTACGCAAAATTGACTCTGGTGAGCTTTTAAGTCAAAAATAAGTGCTTTAATGTCGTCACCTCATCAAAAACATATCCAGAGGGGTGTTTTGTTCCATTCACACTTGTTTATTGGGCTGTTTACAACTCCAAAGCTCATAGTGATGTCATGAAGTGGGGGTTTTCATGTTAACAGCTCCTTTTACCTTTAGCTCAGTAGAGACTGGCAATTCCAGGGCTGAAATTACCTGAATGATTCTAGTTAGGGATGCACCGATGTGAAAATTTTAGCCAATACCAATATCCGACATTAATGTTGCTGTTATCGGCCGATACCAATATTTATTTATTTTTAATTCTGAGATAACATTTTATACAGACTGAAAATCATCCAAAATGATTTTTTTAATGTTTTCTTTTATTTTCAAAACGTGTTTTGACTCCTTTTTTTTTTTTTTTTTTTTTTTTTTTTTCAATTTCAGGTTTTTTTTTTTATAGTGTAACATTGTGTTCTGCGTCCTGATTGGTTAAGGGACCTTTGCTGGGGTGACACGGGGGGGACCAAACTGTAACTAGACCAGGACCAGACCGGGACTAGACCAGGACTAAATGCCTACTAAACCAGGTCTAGACCAGGTCTAAACCTGGACTAAACCAGGTCTAAACCTGGACTAAACCAGGACTGGACCACTTCTAGACCAGGTCTAAACCAGGATTAAACCACCGCGTGCGGCTCTTGCGTTTGTTCATGTCGAACCCCCCCCCTACGAAAGTTTGAGTGTTTAAACGAGAGAGAAATGTGAGAAAATGTTAATTTGAAGGATTACTGTACTGACAAATATCAGTCATTAATATCGGCCCACTTTTACACATCGGGCCGATACGATATGTTTTTTAAAAATTGCAATATCGGCCGATATGGTAAATGGTCACATCTTTATATCGCGCTTTTCCACCCTCAAGGCACCCAAAGCGCTTTACAACAAGGAACCACTCACCCATTCACACACCGGTGTACGCAGACACTGGGGGCGAGGAGGGTTAAGTGTCTTGCCCAAGGACACAACGGCAGCATTCAACCAACCTGTGGGTCAGTGGATCTGACCGCTCAACCACCGATGTTTCTTATGTCAAGAGTGGAACCGCCAACCTTTGGATCAGTGGACAAACGCTCTACCAACTGAGCTACTGCCGCCCCCACCGATGTTAATGCCGATATAGTGTGCATCCCTAATTCTAGGGATGAAGTTTGTGTGGAGTTTTAAAACACAGTGAAGCACTTCCTGTATTACCACATGACATCACAAGGTGGAACAGACTTGGAACACTCGGTGGAACACTTGGCCAGAGAAAAGAACTGGTTTGAGAAGGGAGTTCAAGAGACGATTTTTATAAAGAAAGAGAATCCTTCCTTGAACAGAAATGGAGGTCTCAGACATCATTTGTCTCCATCTATAACTCTATCCTCAAACCTAAATCAAAACAAAGAAAACAATAGTGCAGCAGGTCAGGTCCAGAGGTGTGAAAACACCATTATGGTCCTGAATGGTTCTGCTAACAAGACCCACACTCCACTCCCACTGCAGATCTAACAGGCCCACCTAACTAACAGCAACTGTAAACAAGTAGGTGTGGTAGTTTTAAAGTAATTTCATTGTAGTTAGCGCCCCCTTCAGGCAGATATAGGCAGTGTCCACCAGCGTCTGACCAGAACTGAAGAAGCAGCTTGGATGAGCTGAGAAAAGTATTTGATCAAATAAACTTTTGTTTTTTCTCTTTTGAGTTTCTCCTTTTGCCCAGGTGGAACAGAGTGTTTTCAAGATCTCAGGTTAAATCTGCAGTTTGTTTGTGTGTTAAACGTGTGTGAATGAAACAAAACACAACTCCAGGTGTGTTTGTGATGAGGAAACGACATTAGAACCTTTCAGTAAAGCTAGTGCACTCTTTTAGGTAGCGTCAGGGAGGGCATCTGGTGTAAACTGTATTGGTAGTGACAAGATCATTCATCGTGTAAAGCTAATGACAGAGTTCTTAAGCAGGAAATGCTTTACACAAAATATGTGTTTGTTGTTCTCAGAGTAATAATACTGGACTATCTGCAATAAAAATACTAAATGAAGACTTTACTTTTTCTAGATAGGAAGACAGGAAGAGTGTGGTTAGCATGCTAGTTGTTTTTCATCTTCAGTCTGATGGCGAATTTCTTCTCTGGATGCTCAGAATGCGGATTCACTTTTAATTTTTTTTTTTTTAAATCATTTTTGTCCATTTTTTATTTGAATTGCAGATTTGAATTTGTGCTTCTTTTCTTATTGCGCTGGACTGTTCAGATTCAGACCCCACGCCCGCCAAACACATGCTTCAAGGAACATTTTATTTCGAGACAATTCTACGAAATTCTCAAAAGTAAAACTTGTTCGAAATGAATTACGTCCATCTGTTTTGGCTCCGCACGCCGATAATCCGTAAAGGAACGATTACAAATGACGGGTTATGAAATCCGGAGTCTTTCTTCGGAGCTAATTGGATTAAGCCGGGCCCACTCATGGCTGGCCTACATTCGAGCGTTTACAACATACGTAAGGAGATTAACGTGAAGAGCGCTGTTAGCATGAGACCGCGGTTTAAACGGGTAAAGAGAGAGAAGAACGGAGGAGAGAGAAGGGAGGGGGAGAGAGAGAAGAAGGGAGAGAGAGAAGGGAGGGGGAGAGAGAGAAGAAGGGAGAGAGAGAAGGGAGGGGGAGAGAGAGAAGAAGTGAGAGAGAAGAAGGGAGGGAGAGAGAGAGAAGAAGGGAGAGAGAAGAAGGGAGAGAGAGAGAGAAGAAGGGAGAGAGAGAGAAGAAGGGAGGAGAGAGAAGAAGGGAGGGAGAGAGAGAAAGAAGGGAGGGAGAGAGAAGAAGGGAGAGAGAGAGAGAAGAAGGGAGGGAGAGAGAAGGGAGGAGAGAGAAGAAGGGAGAGGGAGAGAAGAAGGGAGGGAGAGAGAGAGAGAGAAGAAGGGAGAGAGAGAGAAGAAGGGAGGGAGAGAAGAAGGGAGAGAGAGAGAGAGAAGAAGGGAGAGAGAGAGAGAGAAGAAGGGAGGGAGAAGAAGGGAGGGAGAGAGAGAGAAGAAGGGAGCGAGAAGAAAATGGGACGAGAGAGAAGAAGGGAGGGGGAGAGAAGAAGGGAGGGAGAGAGAGAAGAAGGGAGGGAGAGAGAGAGAGAAGAAGGGAGGGAGAGAGAAGGGAGAGAGAGAGAAGGGAGAGAGAGAAGAAGAAGGGAGGGAGAGAGAGAGAAGAAGGGAGGGAGAGAGAGAGAGAAGGGAGGGAGAGAAGGGAGGGAGAGAGAGAAAGAAGGGAGGGAGAGAGAAGAAGGGTGAGAGAGAGAAGAAGGGAGGGAGAGAGAGAAGAAGGGAGAGAGAGAGAAGGGTGAGAGAGAATAAGCGAGAGAGAAGAAGGGAGGGAGAGAGAGAAGGAGAAAAAGGAGAAGAAGAGACATAGAAAGAGACACAAAGAGAAAAGGTGAGAGGGAGAGACACACAGAGAGAGACAGATAGAGTGAGAGACTGAAAAAGAGAGACAAAGAAAGAAAGGGGGAGAGAGAGAAACAGAGGGACAGAGAGACTGGTAGAGAGAGAGAGAGAGAGAGAGAGAAAGAAAACAGAAATGGAGAGACAAAGAGAGAGAAATCAATGGATCAGATAGAGATCGAGAGAGACACAGGGAGAGAAAAAGAGGAAAACATGGGAGGAAATAGAGAGCAACAGAGAGAGGGGGACAGAGAGAGAGTGAGGCAAAGAGAGAGAAATGAAGAATTAGAGAGGGATAGAGAAAGAAGAGAGAGAGAGAGACAGCAGACAGAGAGAGAGACCTGCACAGAGAGAGGACGGGTCTGGATCCTAACCTTCTCTGACAGTTCGGGGTTTTCGTACCGGTGACGCTCCACACGTCACTTCAGATTTCACATTTTTTCTCGCCGCGCGCCGCAGCGAGCCGACAGCCCGTCCATACCTCAACTTTCCCACGTCCCCGCGCAAATAAATAAATAAAGCAACATAAAATAACACGTAAAAATCTACAACTCGAGCGAGGGTAGAGCAGGTCTCCCCTCTGCAAAAGTTTTCCCCCGTTTCTGAAGCGCGGAGGGAAGTATGCGCGACTGCTGCTGTTTGTTGACTTGACCTAGAAAAGGCTGGCGGCTGCTGTCTCCTCCGTAACACTCGCATACCGTACATTCATGTTTGACTTTGCACAGATCGAGATGCGCCCGAGACTCTTCACGTTTTACATAGTTTGCCAATTCAGTTCCTAGTCGGAAAAAGTTGGCTGTGCTGTTTTTTGTTTTGTTTTGTTTTTTATGCCAAAAAACGCAGTCAGGTAAATAGGCTGTTTCCCCCCGCTGATGTCATTAAGTGGGGTCCATTTTCTACAGGAGCCAGCAGCTATTGTGTTTAGCCTGATTTTAACTCGCTTCAGCTTGAGTCCAGGTGTTTCGTTTGTGTAGGAATTACATTTTCATTCATTTGAGCGGGGATCAATACTAAAAACGTCACATTGACACAACAGAAATGAAACTTTACTGGAGCTGAATCAGAACAAGTATAAGAGCGCATAGACTAGGGCTACGTTCAGTGACCCAAATCCGATTTTTTCGCCTCTACGTGACCTGTATCTGATCTTCTAATGACAGTCTGAAAGACACAGATCCGATTTTTTTCAAATGTGACCCAGGCCACTTGGACATGTGGTCCTAAAACCGATACATATCCGATCTTTTGGCATGCGACTTCAGTCTGAACGGCCAGGTCGCGTTCATCTGACCTACGCATCATCAACAAGCGAGAGTGGTACAAGTAGGCGCTCACAAATGTACACAAACCTTCTTCTCGTCGTACAAAAATGGTTTATGAAGTAGGGATGCACGATATATCGGCATTAACATCGGTATCGGTCGATATTGCCAATTTTTTTTCTTTTTTTTTTTTACACATATCGGTATCGGCCCAATGTGTAAAAGTGGGCTGCAGTCCGAAAGAGCAAAGGCAAAGAGCTGCACGCGGTGGTTTAGACCTGATCTAGTCCTGGTTTAGTCCTAGTTTAGTCCAGGTTTAGTCCTGGTCCAGTCGAGGTTTAGACCTTGTTTAGACCTGGTCTAAACCTGGTTTAGTCCTAGTTTAGTCCTGGTTAAGTCCCTGTTTTAACCTGGTTTAGTTGTGATTTAGCCCTGGTTCAGTCCAAGTTTAGGTCTGGTTTAATCCTAGTTTATACCTGGTTTAGCCCTGGTTCAGATCTGGTTTAGTCCTGGTTTAGTCTTGGTTTAGTCCAAGTCTTTCACATTGTTCTTGGGTGACTTTATTCCACTTCTGGTGCAAGAACTGAAGTAGCTCAGCTTTGTGTTTGTGTTGGAATTCAACAGACGCTGGAATGGAACGGCTGGAATACATGTAGAGATGCTGATTTCAGGAAAAAATGCAGTGGTGTTTTATTTTTTCCGGAGCTGTATGTATGTCTTCTTAAACAGATTAAATAGAGGAAGTCATGGACTACACATGGCTGTAGGATCATATGCTATTGTTCAGATTTCCTGAATTTTAATTATTTTGTTTTGATTAGTTGAATATTATGATTTTTCACCCTGACTGGAAAGATGTGGCTTTCTTTTATTTAGTTTAGATCAATTTTAAGCATAATTTACCATACTGTAGGGTCAGATTGCAACATTACACTGGCATCTACCATTTGTGATTGTTGTGTGCAATTTGTTGGTTAAATTATTTTATTTGTGGTTTTCGGACAAGCTTAAGTGTTTTTTAATCAGAAAGGCAAGAAAGAAATCCGATGTTATGACAAAACATTATTGTAGCCTTGATATTAAAGGTCCTCTATGAGGCAAAATGGACTCTTATGAGGTTTTAGTCGTGTTATAATGTTTCCTCATCAAAATCAAACCTGGAGTTGTGTTTTGTTTCATTCACACATGTTTGAGTAAACCTTTATTATCAGTCTGTCTCCGTTCCACCTTGTGATGTCATGAAGTGGCAGCTTTCAAGTTGACAGCTACTTTTTACATTTTACATTCCTGTGTTTTCTGTTTGAGAGAAGAACTCGGCCCAAATATGTAGGGTTTTTTGAATGAAACTAAACACAACTCATGAGGAAACATCGTTCTAACACAGATCAGAAAACGGCGTAATATGGACTCTTTAAGTGACAGCGTGGGATTTATTTTAGATTTCTCTGTTTTGCTTATCAGGTCAAAGTGATTTAAAAGAGCTGGCGGAGTGTCTGTGTCTGCAAATCAATCAAATGCAAATGGAGAGATTACAGTTTTTCCTTTATTCCAGGAGTCGCTCGGCATTGATCCTAATCCGCTTGTTTGTTCGATAATCCAATTATTACCTGGAATATCTCTCCACCTCCTAAAACAGGCCCTCCCTTATTCTAACGCAACATGGATTACAGCACACAACAAAGATTCAGATATGAAATGTGTGTAATGTACGCACAAAGAGACCATCGATGAAGAAATTAGTGAGTAAATATGTGAGTTCCGTATTTGGACTTCCTACCGCGAGCATCATAGCAACCAAAAATGTTGCTAACGCTAGCGGGAGCGACGTTATTAAAGTTCATATCTTCATTTACGGACAAAAATAGCGAAATTAAAACACCCGGATCACGTCGAGCGAGTTAATACGAACAATTTAAGACCAAAATGACGGGCGGGTTACAGTTTTTCAATACAAAGTGAATTGGAGCCAGAGTGGATGGAGCTGGAGGTGCACCCATGTTCACTTCCTGTTTGGAACACAGAGGCTGGAGTGTTGTCCATTTATATATAATGTACAGTCTATGTGCTTCAGTCCAGGTTTAGTTCCAAGTTTGTTGTGTTTTACGTGCAGTAAAGTCGTCGAAAGTATTGAAAATCAGATACTAATCGATACTAAAACTAATATGGAAACTAGATTCTTATTTAAGCAAGTATTGATATTGAAAAAAAAAACTAAATCAATAAAAACTGGATACAATTGGACAGTTTCGTCATATAAAATACTTTATGGCATTAAATTTTCGATCTGTATCTGCATTAAAACTGTTTTCATATATAGGGCGCACCGCATTATAAGGCGCATAGAATAGAAGCTACAGTAGTGGCTGACTACGGTAGCCATGATTAACCAATATTGATCCATATATAAGGCGCATCGGATTATAAGGCGCACTGTCGGCTTTTGAGAAAACTGAAGGCTTTTAGGTGTGCCTTATAGTGCGGAAAATACGGTATTTTGTACAGTCTGTATGCTTTAGTTCAGGTTTAGTTACAAGTTTGATGTGTTTTACGTGCAGTAAGGTTGTCAAAAGTATTGAAAATCAGATTCTAATCAATACTAAAACTAATATCGAAACTAGATGCTCATTTAAGCAAGTATTGATACTGAAAAAAAAAACCTAAATCAATAAAAACTGGATACAATTGGACAACAAATACGGGTATTTTGTGTTGAAAATATTGTGTATTGAATATTAAAGCTGCATTGTGCAACTTTTCTGGTGGACGGTCCAAATGTTATTGCTTTGTCTGGGATGTTTCACAGTATGGCATTAAACCTTCAGTCTCTATCTGCATGGAGACCAAACCAGACCAAGTTACAGCTCAGATCTGTGGAGAAAATGTCTGTTTTTCTAGGTATTTTGTACAGTCTGTGTGCTTTAGTCCAGGTTTAGTTACAAGTTTGATGTGTTTTATGCGCAGTAAAGTTGTCGAAAGTATTGAAATCAGATACTAATCGATACTAAAACTAATATCGGAACTAAATACTCATTTAAGCAAGTATTGATACTGAAAAAAAAACACCTAAATCAATAGAAAACTGGATACAATTGGACAGTTTCGTCATATAAAATAAACAAATACAGGTATTTTGTGTTGAAAATATTGTGTATTGGATATTAAAGCTGCATTTTGTAACTTTTCTGGTGAAGGGTCCATCAAATGCTTGTCTCCATGGAGAAGTTATTGCTTTGTCTGGGATGTTTCACAGTATGGCATTAAAACTTCTATCTGTATCTGCATGGAGACCAACCCAGACCAAGTTACAGCTCAGATCTGTGGAGAGAATGTCTGTTTTTTTAGGTATTTTTGTGCTATAAAACGACATGTAATTTAATAAATGTAAAGTAGAGCTGTTTAATGTCATACTGTGGAACATTTCAGGCAGAGTAATGACGTATCCACAGAAACAAGCAGGTGACGGACCCCCAAATAATAAAGTTACTGAATCCAGTCTGAAATTTTAGTACCGTGAGACTAACGTGCAGAAAATAAAATAAAAAATGACCCACCAGCAACGCCGAAAACAGCTCGACGTTATTCTGTGCTAGGAAACGAGGGAGTAGTGTGTGGAGAGGCAGATGCACCCACATAAACTCTACAGCGTATGAAGGGGAAAGGGCCACTCTGGGACTAAACGCCGCGTGAACAAAACTGCACAGGGAGGATGTATTCAAAGTCACCTCTGCGGACAAAGTTACCTCTCGGTGCTCACTCACCCCTGGTCTTTACATTAACCCCGTTCTCCTGCAAACGAGCCTGATCCGCCACACTCCGCTCCACGCTAACTGCACCAGGCATTGATTTTAGCTGAGAAATTGGATTCAAATGCCAAGAGAATACAGTGTTGTATAGGGTAATGATGCATACAGGATAGGGTGGTCAAAAGTATTGAAAATATGAACGTTGTCGGTGCTAAAACTACTATCGAAACTAGATTTTTGTTAAGTTTGAGATTGATTTCAATGACCCAGTGAACCTGAGACGCAAGACCATCCATGAGTTTCACTGGAAAAGTAAACATTTTAGCTTCATGACACTCAAACACAATTTATCTAATAAATAAAAAGATATAAAGCACTTTAGTTGGTTATTTAGTTTCATCTGTGGGAGCTGGAATCCTTTATGTCAAGAGTGGGATTTGAATCCTGTATTGTTTTGAAGTAATGCACAGCTATAATTATTAAAGGTTTTATGCATTGATAAGGTGGAGGCTTTAAAGGGACAGTGTGTAAGATTTTTACCCGTTAATTACTGAAATTGAAGATACCCATTCAAAAATACATTGTTTTCCTAGCCTTTTCACTTCCATCATGAAATCAAAGTATTCTTTTGGACTTAGATATAGTCACATAAAAGGGGGATCTTCCCCATGCAGAGGCAGCCATTTTGAATACGAGAGCCGCAGAAGGACATTTGGGCTCCGCCTTCCCCTTCGGCAAGGCTCATGGTTTTGGGTAAACAACACAAGCATGCTGCCGGATCAGACGTCGTAATGGATCTAACACGTGTTTTGGACTAAATTGTTTTACTGGATTTTATTCGCTGGATCCTTACGGACAAATTGAGAGCAAGTTTATGGTGAAATACAGAGTTTGACCTGTGCAAAGCATTCTAAGGTAAGCTAACCTTGTTTTGTGCTTTTCCGTATAAAAGCCCCATGTGCTCGGGGAGTGATTGTTGTGCCGGGAAATGAATTGCATAGTCAAAAAGAGGAGACTGTAAGGTTTCATTTGATGTGTAGAGTGTCATGGTACATGATCGGGAATGTGTGTTTTCATGAGAAAAACAAAAACAAAAAACGGGACCGCGTTTTATTTATACAGTAGCGGCGCGCGGCTCGTGCGCGGGTCCCTCGAGGTCTGCCGTAGCTAAAACAGAAAGTGCAATAGCACCATCCACCTATGCGCCACGAATCCTACACACTGGGGCTTTAATATACATCTTTTTTGGATTTCTTGACTCTTCCTGCACTTATGTTTCATCTAATGTGCCCTTTTTTATTGTTACATGTTTTAAAAGTGCAAAATAAATACAATAAATAAAATAAATATACGCCTTTTGACCGCTGTGGAACCTACCTGGACCACTGAGGGGTTACACAGATATAAGGGCACATGGAAATAGAAAAGATTTAAAGGGGTAGTTCAGGTTTTTTGATGTGAATCTGTACGGCGTCCCCTTCAGCAATGTCGTGCATTAACACTGACTTACCCCTGACAGTGTCCTCTGAGCCGAGTTCTGCCCCGGACATTAAATAAAGCTTGTTTTTCTTCTCACAGTAAAGATTCAGATATGAAATGTGTGTAATGTACGCACAAAGAGACAATCGATGAAGAAATTAGTGGGTAAATTTGAAGTTCCATATTTGGACTTCCTACCGCGAGTATCATAGCAACCAAAAAGCCAATCAGGAGTGAGGCTGTTGCCCACACCGCTGGTTTAGTAAGGAGAGGTCAACCAAACCTGTTGCTAACGCTAGCGGGAGCGACGTTATTAAAGTTCATATCTTCATTTACAGACAAAATAGCAAAATTAAAACACCTGGATCACGTCGAAAATGACGACTCTGGCAGCAGCAGGTTACGGAGAGAGGGGCGACAGTTTTTCAATACAAAGTGAATTGGAGCCAGAGTGGGTGGAGCTGGAAGTGCGCCCATGTTCACTTCCTGTTTGGAACGCAGAGGCTGTTGTCCATTTATATATAATGTACAGTCTGTGTGCTTCAGTCCAGGTTTAGCTACAAGTTTGATGTGTTTTATGCGCAGTAAAGTCGTCGAAAGTATTGAAAATCAGATACTAATCGGAATATCGGAACTAGATACTCATTTAAGCAAGTATTGATACTGAAAAAAAAAAAACCAGTCCGTCTTTCCCACAATAAAGGAATAATTTAGCTCCATAAAATGCTTCTTTAGGTCTGGCAAGTTAGCGGGGACGGTTAATAAAGCTTGTTTTTCTTCTCAAAACAATATTTGTCCAAAAAGTGATATATTTGCGTCACAAAACAGTTGTCCACGAAATATTCAGAAGTCGTAATCGCTTGGTGCTATTTTCTCTCGAGTCGTATCACTGCGCGCCTATTATAATATAAATAAATTGAATAAATAAACAAAAAATCAGCTCAACAAACCATATTCAAGTAAGAGAAAGTAAGAGAAACAAGAAATGAAGCTCGTACTAAGTCCCTCCCCCTTCAGAGCACTATCACAACACTATCACCTTAAAACGCTATGCTATTGTTTTAGACCATTTTTTATCTGCAATCTCCTTTTACAGTTTTTAAGTTTGTCTTAAAATCCTCCTACAATGTTTTCTAATTAATACGATATTTCAAATAGAAGATATGTAACAGTTCTTACATTGTATTTTTAGTCATAAATTGGACCATACGATGGCAGAGTTGGCTCTATTGCCTCACAACAAGAGGCTTCATGGTTTGGTTTTGTAGAGCTACATTTATTTTACACTATTTTCAGATCTGTTATAATGTTGTATCTTCATCACAAACCTGGAGTTGTGTTTTGTTTCGTTCACACATTAACACGCAAACCCCGTCTATGATTTCGCCGGTTGGACTTTGGGCCCGCTCCGCTTCGTTTGCTGTCGTGTTTTCTTTATCTTTTCTGCGCGTGTTCGAATGGTCTTGTTTTGCAGGCTTCAGGAGTGGAAAAAATGTGAACAGACGTGAACCTAAATGTGTCGGGTTCAGCCGGGGCTAAAAGGTGATTCATATTTTCCGAGCTACAACCCTGACACCTGTATATACGCAGATTCTGGATTAAAACTCTATTCACATGGCTTTACCACTGCTTAAGCTACTGTTTTATTTCACATGTTGCGAATCGTAAAAAAAAGATTGAACAATGGGACGGACTAGTGAGGTGCAGGTTTCACGCCGAGGCACCACGAGGAGTAATAAAAACACAAATTAAAAAGCCGCTCTGCCCTTTGTCATAACGTGTTTAGAAGGTGTAAAAATCCTCTGAGGGCTCTAAATTGAGTGTGAAATACAAACTCACAAATTTATGTTAATTCGTGTGAACTTGCAAAGTCAATCATCCGGATCAGTGTTAAGACTCTGTAAAGCGGACCCGGTTTGGCAGAATTGACATTTTCAGAGCTTCTGACCATGTTACCCTTTTGTTGTAAGTCGGGATGCACCGATGTGAAAAATTTAGCCGATACCGATATTCAGTGTTAATGTTGGTGATATCGGCCGATACCAATATTAGCCGATATTTATATATATTTAGTTATTTTTAATTCTGAGATAACATTTTTTACAGACTGAAAATCATGCAAAATTAATTTTTGAATGTCTTCTTTTATTTTCAAAATGTGTTTTGACTCCTGATTTTTTTATTATTATTATTATTTTAATAGGGTAACTTTTTTTTGTAGTGTAACTTAGTGCAACTTTTTTTTTTTTTTTTTTTTTTTTTTTTTTTTTTTTTTAATAGTGTAACGCCAAACTGGAACTAAACCAGGACCAGACCAGGATCAGACCGGGACTAGACCAGGACTAAACGCGGACTAAACCAGGTCTAGACCAGGTCTAAACCTGGACTAAACTGTGCGGCTCTTTGCCTTTGCTCTTTTCGGACTGCGTGCCACCCCCTCGGGACCGCGTCCACGATACCAGGCAAAGAGCCGCACGTGGTGTTTTAATCCTGGTTTAGACCTGGTCTAGAGGAGGTACAGTTTGGGCACGGGTCTCGTGCTTGCAGCCCCGGACGTGTTGTCTCGCGCCGGTCATGCTATCACGCTATCACGCTTCACTATTAATACATTTTGTTGAAAATCTACAAAAGTTTGAGTGTTTAAACGAGAGAGAAATGTGAGAAAAGGTTAATTCGAGGGATTACTGTACTGACAAATATCGGTCATTAATATCGGCCCACTTTTACACATCGGGCTGATACTGATATGTTAAATTTGCTAATATCGGCCGATACCGATGTTAATACCGATATATCGTGCATCCCTAGTTGTAAGTAGTTGTTGGTTGTTTCCCTTCTCATTTAGGTTGTGTCCCATTACTCCGTCTTACCTTCCCTACCTACCTTCCCCTTTATCTACGTCTTTGTCTTGCCCCTCGATACCGAGCTGAGAGGGCTCGGGGTACGAATGTTCCCCTAAGAAATGGGACACCACTCGATTACCGTTTGTGTCATCGTCCCTCGCCTCTACCTGAGCTGCCTCGTCTACAGAGGCGACAACAACTGACGCAAACAAACGTAAACAAATGTCAAGGATTATCGGGTACCTCAACTCGACTAAAAACTAGCTCATTTATACATGAAAGTTCGATGAAAACGATAACGTCGGATAAACAGACATCACTACAACAACAGTTCACTAAAAGTAACGTAGAACATAAGCGTCATAATTGTAAACCTGCTAAACTGTTAATCGATAATTACAACTGCTGAAAATACATTTATGAGACTCCTTGGTTGGTCCATGTGACGCTGCCATCCTGATCCCAAAACCTGCCTGAGCTTCAAAGTTCAAGTTCAAAGTCAGCTTTATTGTCAATTCTGCCATATGTGTTCAACATACAGTACAGTACAGAGCTTGTATTCGTACCCCTTCGTTTCAAGTGGCCCGAGCTCTTGATCAAAATTAGAATCGGGACACCCCTTGCCCTCACATGAACACGCAAAACCAAGGGGTAGGGGTAAGACGAAGGGGTAAGACAGAGAAATGGGATGCAGACATACTCTCTCGAAGTTGTATTTGGAGTGTTTTGTGCGTGTTTGCGTGTTTTTTACTGTGGTCTGTGGCAACGTCAGCTCCAGTTGGGCACTGTAGTTTTCTAACACGAACTAGATTATTTTATTAAATTGTTTTAGATTAATATTGGGATTATAACTAAAGATTATAACTTGATTCACAGGTATAGTAAACAAAAGCACAATATGTCACACAATATGTTTTGTCATGTTTTATGAACTGTGCGGTTTATGTGGCTGGGCTTGGACTGAGGACGGAAATGAGCTTTGGCTCCGATCCTGCATATTTACAAGTCCATGTTTGTTTCTTACATTATCTTGTCTTTTAATATACAGTCATACCTCACCTTACAAAAGACCCAAATAACGAATAATCCAAGTTACGAAACGCCTTTACGTAAAATTTTCGTCTCTGAATATGAAAGAAAATTCAAGTTATGCAATGCAAAATCTCAAAAATTCAAATAATGCGTGCTCGGCTTCACAGCCGCCCGAATCCCCAGAAACGTAAATACACTTGTAAATACACTCTCCAACAGGGTTTAGGGGGTATTGGGGGCCTTGGAACGAATCAGGCCTTTTACATTGCGACTCTACTTACGAAAAAGAAGAGGTATGACTGTACATTGCCCCTTAAATAAACAAATACAAATGTCTTTGTTAATCTCCATTAATAGAATAGAATAGAATGCCTTTTATTGTCACTATTCATATGTACAATTTACATCACACATACAATGAGACTGAAAGCAGCTCACTTCAATGAAGTGCTCTGTGTAACTTTGCTGGTGCAGGGCTCGCCATGGTGATGTCATTCTTTGTCTGAAATGTCCCAGAGTGTGGTATAAAGCTTCCCCATGCAGAGTAACAAGGTCAGATCTGTGGAGAGGCGAGCCAGCTCAATCAGTGCTCACAACAAGAATGCTGCTGTACAAAGGAAAGATGGGTCCGTTTAATGCTGTAATGTGGACAATTCCTGCCTAATAACATCTCCATGGAGACAAATCCCCCACTAGAAATATACAAAATGTACATATATTTATATATGTTTTTACAGCTGGCATCATTCTTGTTAAAAGTACATTGTGTAACTTTTCTGGAATGTTTGACAGTATGGTTTTAAACCTTTTATCTTCACGGAGACCAAACCAGAAGTTACAGGTCAGATCTGTGTCAGAATGTTTTTCTAGGTATTTTGAGCTATAAAACCAGCTGTAATTGAATAAATGTAAAGTAGAGCTGTTTAATGTCACACTGTGGAACATTCAAAGCAGAGCAATGCCATATGCAGAGAAACAAGATGGTGACAGAACTCCAACCAAAAAGTTACACAGTGCGCGTTTAACGCTCATCGTTATTGGTATGTTTTAAATTAAATGTTACAGTTCTAGTGCGCCAAGACAGTTTCCTCACCTTTGTATCATGTGATTATGTTTTATGAGTGATCTGTGGTGATAAAAAATCCGTCAGCCTCGGGATAACTGTGGAGACTGTGAAGCTTTGGGCTGTTCGTATTAATTAGCGACTATAAACCACTACATTATTATTACTGAAGTTAATGTTGTAAACTTTGGAGAGCCGTACGTTTCCCTCCGCTGTGATCCAAATGTCATTATTACGAGTGTTCTGAATTAACACTGAGTCAAGTGCACTGGCTCTGAGTGATGTCCCCGGGGCTCAGACAGATTCATTTGTGCTGCATTTGCTTTTCGTTATTAACAAACGATGCTATCTTCACAACACAAACAGCTCTCCAAATGGGCTTTTGTCTGTCCGTACGAAGCTACGTAGAGATTTAAGCCTGCTTGTTTCTATGGATACGTCATTGCTCTGCCTGGAATGTCCCACAGTGTGACATTAAACACCTCTACTTTACATTTATTTAATTACAGGTGGTTTTAAAGCTCAAAAATACCTTAAAAAAAAACAGGAATTCTGACTATGAGCAGGGTCGCCTCTCCACAAATCTGAAAGGTTTAATGCCATACTGTGGAACATTCCAGACAAAGCAATAACATCTCCATGGAGAAAAGCGTTTGACGGCCCATATTCTGTTATTTTCTGATTTATTTTTTATATTGTTGTTTCCTCATCACAAACAGACCTGGAGCTGGGTTTTGTTTTATTCACATTCTCGTGTTTAAAGGTTCATTTCTGTTTTCATGGAGACCAAACTAGATAGTTACAGGTCAGATCTGTGGAGAGGCCACCCCGCTCACAGTCAGAATGAGTGTTTTTCTAGGTATTTTTGAGCGATAAAACCAGCTATAATATGTGACCGACTGCGGCGAAACAGGACACAAGTCGTCCCGGAGGCGTTTTGAGTTATTCACAGGTTCTGAAAGTGTAGATTCTAAGCTTTCCAACGATGCCTCACACATGGATATCTGAGAACATTTGAAGAAGTTGTGGCTATTTGAAAGCAGCACACCAGATTTCGCAAAGGTTTTAGTCCTGGTTTAGTCCTGGTTTAGTCCTGGTTTAGTCCTGCTTTAGTTCTGGTTTAGTCCTGGTTCAGTCCTGCTTTAGTCCTGCTTTAGTCCTGCTTTAGTCCTGCTTTAGTCCTGGTGCAGTCCTGGTTTAGTCCTGGTTTAGTCCTGCTTTAGTCCTGGTTTAGTCCTGGTTTAGTCCTGGTTCAGTCCTGCTTTAGCCCTGCTTTAGTCCTGGTTTAGTCCTGCTTTAGTCCTGGTTTAGTCCTGGTTTAGTCCTGGTGCAGTCCTGGTGCAGTCCTGGTTTAGTCCTGCTTTAGTCCTGCTTTAGTCCTGGTTTAGTCCTGGTTTAATCCTGGTTCAGTCCTGCTTTAGTCCTGCTTTAGTCCTGCTTTAGTCCTGCTTTAGTCCTGGTTTAGTCCTGGTTCAGTCCTGGTTTAGTCCTGCTTTAGTCCTGGTTTAGTCCTGGTTCAGTCCTGCTTTAGTCCTGCTTTAGTCCTGCTTTAGTCCTGCTTTAGTCCTGCTTTAGTCCTGGTTTAGTCCTGCTTTAGTCCTGCTTTAGTCCTGGTGCAGTCCTGGTGCAGTCCTGGTGCAGTCCTGGTGCAGTCCTGGTTTAGTCCTGCTTTAGTCCTGGTTTAGTCCTGCTTTAGTCCTGCTTTAGTCCTGCTTTAGTCCTGCTTTAGTCCTGGTTTAGTCCTGGTTCAGTCCTGGTTTAGTCCTGCTTTAGTCCTGCTTTAGTCCTGCTTTAGTCCTGCTTTAGTCCTGCTTTAGTCCTGGTTTAGTCCTGGTTCAGTCCTGGTTTAGTCCTGCTTTAGTCCTGGTTTAGTCCTGGTTCAGTCCTGCTTTAGTCCTCCTTTAGTCCTGCTTTAGTCCTGCTTTAGTCCTGGTTTAGTCCTGCTTTAGTCCTGGTGCAGTCCTGGTGCAGTCCTGGTGCAGTCCTGGTGCAGTCCTGGTTTAGTCCTGCTTTAGTCCTGCTTTAGTCCTGGTTTAGTCCTGGTTTAATCCTGGTTCAGTCCTGGTTTAGTCCTGGTTTAGTCCTGGTTCAGTCCTGGTTTAGTCCTGGTTTAGTCCTGGTTTAGTCCTGTGGGTTCTTCATGATTTCTGCAAAAAAACGAAAATCACAAATTTTGAAGAAAAAAAACAAACACTAAAAACTCATTTATCTCGGATTCCCTAATCGCGAGTTTTGGACTAAATTGCCATGGTGGGACACATATGTTTAATGTCATACTGTGGAACATTCCAGGCAGAGCAGTGACATCCGTAGAAACAAACAGGTGACGGACAGATAACAGAGTTAATCAAACATGTGACAATGAAATAAAACAACATTATAACGTGGTTTAAAGCTCACAAGAGTCAGATTTGCGTAATAAAGGAGATTTAATGTGCGCTAGGCTAATGTTAGCGCGTGTGAATGGTAGCGCGCGCTGAGCTAATGTTAGCGCGGCGCCGGTTGATGTGCCATTCTCGCCGCTTTCTCCAACAAATGGCTTTAATCCACGTAAATTAGAAGAAGGGACACAGCAGGAGGCCGAGATTATGGGGATAAAGCACAGTCAGGGCGGAGAGACAAGCACAGAAGGAAGCGTCTGGGGTGAGGGAGGGTCTGGAGTGGCCGGGTACAGTACGGTGTCGTGTGATGTGCGAATCGCGTAAATCGAGTAAATAATGGACACACACTGACTTAAAGAGGCAATATGTAACTTTTCTGATCTTGCATTTATTCCGTTACAGGTTTAATGCGCGGAAATAATAATAAATCAGTAATCTATGTTAATACTTTACTTTGACTTATTTTGCATTTATTATCACCATTTATATTTTTTCTCTTTGTTGTTATAATTTATTTATTACTTTATTAAGTATTTTCTCTTGTGGATCAATAAAGTCTAAGAAAATATAGATAAACAATCATAAATGCCATTGTAGTGTTATGCCATGACTATTCTCTTCGTGCACGTTACCTCCACTGTAACCAAGACAAGACTGCTGGCAGACCTGCAGAGTGCACCTATATACCCCCATTCCCCCTCCCACATTACATAATTCATTCGAAAGCTCATTTACACCATTCCACTATTAAATGGCGAATATTTCTGGTGCCAAAAGGTGAACTCGCACAGCAGCTTTCATGCAACGTCAATAAATAATATACAAAGCTTCAAATATACAGAATACAAATAATTGCCCGTGCAAATTGGCTCACATGACCCCCGGAACCCACGGGTTTGCCAGATCGCACCAGATCGCGCCGCGGGAGGAGGGAGAAGGCGGCAGCGCGTGGGTGAGTGATGAATCAGGTTTAGCGTGATTTGGATGGGCAAAACTGGCGCTTCTAAGTGTGCACCTTTAGTCGCGGCAGAAAACGCTGGAGAGGTTATGGGGAGTTAGTTTATGGTTAATAATGAAAAGGGTTCGGAGCGCAACAGATAAGGAAACGGGCGCGTGCATCGTCACGTGCTCTCCCCGGGGACAACGCTCTTAGGAACGGACCTGCACCGTCACATTTTTATAAATAAACTTCCCGTTCAAAGGCTCCGCACGCCAAATTTCAAATGCGCGCGCATCGAATTGCCGCTCATAATTAATTGTGTTAATTTTTATAACGCGTTAATTTGCGGTGTAATTAATCTAATTTTATATATATATATATATATATATATATATATATATATATATACACTGTATATATATACAGTGAACCCTCGTTTATCGCGGGGGTTAGGTTCCAGAAATAGCCCGCAATAAGTGAAATCCGCGAAGTAGGACAATTTTATATTTTACAATTATTCTACATGTTTTAAGGCTGAAAACGCTTCACCAGACACATTATACACCTTTCTGAGACTGGTATTAACATTTTTCTCTTGTTTAAACACTCAAACTTTTGTAGATTTTCATTAAAATATATTAATAGTGTGGGGGGGGCACGTGACACGCGGACACGTGCGCGCGGACACGTGTGCGCGGACACGTGCGCGCGGACACGTGTGTTTGTTTTGGTACCACATATCCATGCCATGTGCGAAAGTCGAGTGGAAAGCGACCTGGATATCATTTTGGGCAAGACTCAAGCCAATGCTAACAGTGCAAAACCGCTAACAGACGCCTCTGAGCACCACAAGACCAGGTAAGACCAACCTGCGCTCACAAGAGTTGGTTGCATTTCACCCCGGCTCCAAAATCAGACCGCTATCAATGCGTCGCCAATACTCCACAGCTCTCTAGGACAGGGTCGGGTTCGTGAGGGGAAAAGACCCACTGTCTCCTCTGTGCGCGCGAGTGTCCTCCCCCCGCTGCGGCTCCCCCGGAGGGCCAGGCTCATCCATGTTCTTGGCTCTTCCATGGTCCGGTGACAGTACACCGGCTCGCACTCTCTTCCATGGCTCGTGCAAGTAAACAAAGGCCACACCTCCTGTCACCCAGGCGCTCTCGTGAAGAAAATCAGAGACTCTGTCCCTACCATCCCTGGTCTAGACCTGGTTTAGTCCTGGTTTAGACCTGGTTTAGTCCTGGTTTAGACCTGCTTTAGACCTGGTTTAGTCCTGGTCTAGTCTCTTAGCTAATCAGGGCGCAGGACAGAATGTTACACTGTAAAAAAAGTTACACTATAAAAAAAATTGGAAAAAAAAAAAAAAAAAAAAATTGGAAAAAAAAATCCGCGAAACAGCGAGGCCGCGAAGAGTGAACCGCGATACAGCGAGGGTTCACTGTATATATATATATATAAAATGTGCTCCTCACCTTCCACGGTGGTTGGTCTCTCACTCTCATCCAGCTCGGGTCCTCTACCAGAGGCCTGGGAGCTTGAGAGTTCTGCGCAGTATCTTTGCTGTTCCTGTACTGCACTTTTCTGGACTGAGATGTCTGATGTTTTTCCTAGGATCTGTTGTAGCCACTCCTCCAGTTTGGGGGTTACAGCCCCGAGTGCTCCAATCACCACGGGCACCACTGATGCCTTCACCTTCCAGGCCTTCTCCAGCTCTTCCTTGAGCCCCTGGTATTTCTTTAGTTTCTCGTGTTCCTTTTTCCTGATGTTACCATCGCTTGGTATTTCAATGTCCACCACCACGGCTCTGTTCTGTTGCTTATCCACCACCACTATGTCTGGTTGGTTCGCCATCACCATTCTGTCAGTCTGTATCTGGAAGTCCCACAGGATCTTGGCTCGGTCATTCTCCGCAACCTTCGGAGGTGTTTCCCACCTTGACCTTGGGGTCTCCAGCCCATACTCTGCACAGATGTTTCTGTACACTATGCCCGCCACTTGGTTGTGTCGCTCCATGTATGCCAGCATCTTACACCCTGCAGTTATGTGCTGGACTGTCTCAGGAGCCTCTTTGCACAGCCTACACCTTGGGTCTTGTCTGGTGTGGTAGATCTGGGCCTCTATTGCTCGGGTGCTCAAGGCCTGCTCCTGTGCAGCCAGGATGAGGACCTCTGTGCTGTCCTTCAGACCAGCCCTCTCCAGCCATTGGTAGGATTTCTTGATATCAGCCACTTCAGTTATGTTTCGGTGGTACGCCCCATGTAGGGGTTTGTCCTGCCATGATGGTCCCTCCAGCACCTCTTCCTCTGCACTCCACTGTCTGAGGCATTCCTTGAGCACATCATCTGTCAGGGCCTTGTCCTTGATGTACTTGGATTTTGGATGTTTCATCCTGGACAGTGGTTCCCACACTCACTAGTCCTCGGCCTCCTTCCTTCCTCCCGGCTATTCCTGGGCCTTTCTGTGTGGAGATCTCCCCGTGTCCGGGTGCGTTTCCTCCGGGCACTCCGGTTTCCCAAAACCATCAACCCAAAACATGCACCATAGGTAAATCCTCCAGCTTAGGTCCTGACCAAGCCGAAGCAAGAAGATCATGGAGATGGTCCCCGGGCGCAGTAATGTGCTGCTCACTGCTCCTAATAACAGGATGGGTTAAATGCAGAAATGGAATTTCCCCACTGTGGGACTAATAAAGGCATAGCTTTAAACTATGCTATAATGTTCTTACCTCATCAAAAACAGACCTGGAGTTGTTTTGTTTCATTTACATATTAGTTTGTCGACATCTCCAAAGCTCAAAATGCTCTGTTCCACCTTGTGATGTCATCAGGCTGTAGTTTTTAAGTTTACAGCTCCTTTTTTACCTTTAGTTCAGTAGAGATTGACAATTCCAGGACTGAAAGCATCCAAATGATTCTAGTGAAGATGTATGGAGTTTAAAAACACAGTGGCGCTTATTATTATTATTGTATTACTGCGTGACATCGCAAGGTGGAAAAGTAGAGAGTTTTTAGTTTGAGAGAAAAGAACTCGGATTTTTGTGTTAAACATCAAACTCCAGGTCTGTTTGTGATGAGGAAACGTTAGAACATGGATCCGAAAAATTGTCTGAAAGAGGAATGAAGAGATCCCAGAAAAAGACCAGAATCCTTTGTGTAGTTAAGATATTTTTTTGTCTCATTCAAACAGGTGTTTAAAGTGGCCTCAGAAACAAGTACAAGTGCTCGGAGGCTGGGCTAATGCGCTAACTGAAGACATGAACTTCACCCTGAGCTTCAAAGGTGGAGGAAAAAACATGACACTTACTGATGTTTTTGCAATTGAGTGTTTCAGGCAGTTATTTTAGTCTATCAGAGCATCTCCGTCTCTGCAGCCGTTCATTTACCAGCTAGACCTGTCATAATAACACATTTAGAAGTACCAAATCAGTCCTTTCTGTCAGACTGTGTTAAAACAAAGCTCAGTTTCAAGTTGAACTTGTATCTGACCTGTTGCCTATAGCTGAGGTATATTTTTATTTACTTTATTTCTAGATTTTATTTTATGACAGGTCTAGCTGGTAAATTAACGGTTGCGGAGACAGAAATGCTCTGATATACTAAAATAACTGCCAGAAACACTTAAACTCACTTAAAGAACGATCAGGTTCAGCATCTGTGCGTTTACCGTGCCAAAGTACAGAACATTCTACACATTCTGAATCCGAAAACCAACAATATTCGTACTTATGAGTGACATCACGCTGGGGGTGTTGTACATTTGTCTCTATAAGCCAGGGGAGTCAAACTCATTTTGGTCCGCGGGCCGTATCCAACCGACTTTGATCCCAAAGGGGCCAGATCACAAAACTCATGTATATACAGTGTTCCCTCCTTTATCGCGGGGGTTAGGTTCCAGAAATAACCAGCAATACGTGAAATCCGTGAAGTAGGACAACTTTATATTTCACAATTATTATACATGTTTTAAGGCTGTAAACGCCTCACCACACACATTATACACTTTTCTCAGACTGGAATTAACATTTTCTCACATTTCTCTCTTGTTTAAACACTCAAACGTTCGTAGATTTTCAGCAAAATGTATTAATAGTGAAGCGTGGGTGGGGGGGGGACTGTCTCCAGTCCCGGTGTGGCCCGGACTGGTTCTCATTCAAACACAGTGTGAGCACAGAGGGACGAGCAAGGTGCACCGCTTCCTAGTCCTAGTTTAGTCCAGGTTTAGTCCCCTTTTTAACCTGGTTTAGTCCTGGTTCAGATCTGGTTTAGTCCTGGTTTAGACCTGCTTTAGTCTTGGTTCAGACCGGGTTTAATCCTAGTTTAGTCCAGGTTTAGTCCCCTTTGTAACCTGGTTTAGTCCTGGTTTAGCCCTGGTTCAGTCCAAGTTTAGGCCTGATTTAATCCTAGTTCAGACCTGGTTTAGTCTTGGTTCAGACCTGCTTTAGTCTTGGTTCAGACCTGGTTTAGTCCCAGTCTTTCACATTTTTCTTGGGTGACTTTATTTCACTCCTGGTGCAAGAACTGAAGTAGCTCAGCTTTGTGTTTGTGTTGGAATTCAACAGAAGCTGGAATGGAATGGCTGTAATACATGTAGAGATGCTGATTTCAGGAAAAAAAAAAAAATGCAGTGGTGTTTTATTTTTGTTCCAGAGCAGTACGCTGGAAGTTGTTGTCGCCCGTTTCCAAACGTCTTCCTGTTCTGTGACGTAAGCGTGAATAGAACCTGTACATAAAGAAATAAAAAACCCACTGAACGAGAGGGTGTGTCCGAACCTTTGACACGACACTGCTTCAGAACATATAGTACTCAAGTATGACGCTGTCTCTCCCGGTCCCTGCCCACCTCTCACACAATCCAATTACGCTCTGCTTCCTCTCATTAAGCCTCTCATTAATACTGGCGGGTCTCGCAACAGCAAACAGAACACCGGAGAGGCGGAATACACACACACAAGTCCTCTCTTCAATAGGGAATCCTTTGTTCGCTCTGTAACTCCCCATGGCCCTGCGTGCTTAAGACTGGGACTGAACCTGTCACTTGAGACCGAACCACAGCCTGCGGTACGGAAATATGTGTATGTTTTTAATGTTTTAAGACTCTAAAAGTCGTCTGTGAGAAGATAACAGAGCTTATTTGGCGGTAGAGTTGTCAAAAGTATTGCAAATCAGATCATAAAATAAGTACTGAAACTAGAAACTCATTTGAGCAGGAATCGATACTAAAAAAGGCACATTCATAGCACAGAAATGAACCTTTCTTGAATAGCTTTAGAAGGATCTTGAGCTGTACCAGAACAAGTGTAAGAGCACATAATCCAACCCAATCTGCTGTATTTCTATAACACATTTGTGTCCCACCACGGACTTTGAGCCCTCAAGTCGGCATTACAGATTCCCAGAAAATGCGTTTTTTGTGTTGTTGTTTTTTCAAAATTTGTTATTTTAGTTTGTTTGCAGAATGTGCTAGTTGAGATCATGAAGAAGCCTCTCCATGTTTCAGATAACAGCATTAGTGACGTTAAAAACATACATTTTTAATTTCAAAAGGGCTTGTTTTTGCGGAATGAAACGGGGCGTGTATAAATCAACATATTTCCCGCCTAAAGATCGCTTTAACATGCGCTGCAAATACAACTTTGTGTGAGTAAATGACAAGTGGAAACAGCTCTAGCGTGGTTAAAAGCTCTGAAAAGTCCGTTTTGCATAATAAAAAAATCGTAAAAATCCCATAGACTGCCTTTGAACATTAATTCTACCACCAACCCATTTCTGAAACTTCACAGCTTTACATTATGAACTCAGACTAACTCAGGGCTCTCAAGTCTCACGCATTGAGAGTGTGACACACGCAATTCGACGTATTCACACGCGCACACGCCACACATGGCATTTCTCACGCTGATTAGTGTTTGTTTTTGTTTTTTTGTTTTTTTGTGCCCAGAAAATCGGTCTGTGTGGCTTAGTTTATGCAGGCTCCGCGCGTTTTCAGCGCCGCCCCCCGAACAGGGGGAGGGGGGGACGGCGAGCAGACGCGCCGTCCCCCGGGCACGTCCTGAGCCTCAGTCCCGGTGCCACGTCTCCTCTGAGACGCACCGACTCCGGTCCCGGTGTCTCCGTCTGTGCGTAACGTGTCCCCCCCGACGGCTTACGCGCGGAATACGCGCGGCCCAGAGCCGAACTGCCCGCGGTGAGACGCGGTGAGACGCGGTGAGACGCGGGCCCGGTGCATTGACCAGACTCTTACATGAATCCGTTAAAAATGTCCCGCTCCCTCCTCCCCGCCCCTCTCAGTGTGGTGATGATAAAACAAACTGAGAACCATCAGGTAATAACTTCATTTATAGAACTCTCATTAGTTGCTTTGTAGTTTAAGTTTGCTCTTTAGACAAACAGGGCTCTCAACACGCAATTCGACGTGTTCACACGCTCACACGGCATTTCTCACGCAATTCAAGCGCCAAAAATTGTTCACTCGCACCCCCCCCCCCCGGTCCTCCGAAATTACAGTCACACGCACGACCCCGTTCAAAACTTGAGAGCCCTGGACTAACTCAACCCAAAACTTAAAACCCTCTCGCTGTACCGTATATCCCCTCTCCTCATACAACCCGGAGGAAGACAGCATACATTTATTCCATATTCTCCTGCCTTTTCCACCGGAGATGTGCCTGTGTTCTTAAATATTCATGCAGTCTGCTCTCGATGTCATGTATTTACCCTAATCTCCACACTTCCCCCGGTGCAAAACAACAAAACCGACTGTCTACATCACGAGAAAGACGTGAAGAAGCTATGGGAGAGGTGTCGAAAGCGCGCCGCTACATAGAAAACTGCGATAGAATACTGTGGGAGAAATCGGACATCCTTGGTGAAAATGTTCTTTGAATTTTTGAGTCTTGGTTATGATTTATTGAGGGTCTGGTGTGAATTATAACGCTTCAGAGAGAGGCTATAGAATGTACGTTGGCGAATATGTGGACGTGGTGGGGCCTGAGGAAAAAAGGTTCAAGGATAGTTCACTTGACTGGTTTGTGTGCTGGATCGGTACTTTGTTACTCAAGTTAGACTCAAATCTGAGCTTTAATTTCAACGCAATTTGACCACAAAGAGCTGATTTGGCTGGAACTACAACAGGAGAGCCACTTTCGTAACGCTGGGGGTGTTCCGCATGGATGTCTATGGTGGAATTTTCAGCGGTTACCATGGAGACACAATGGACGCAGTAGCAAACACTGTAAATAAGTTTTAAGATGGTCTGAAAACACAAGAAAAAATGCAAAATTGACTGACTGGCTGGTTTGTGTGCTGGACTGGTACTTTGCAGTTTAATACGTTAATATTCCCTTGCCGCGTGACGCTATCTGTATGCACTGCTCTGTTTGAAGCTCTGTTACTCAAGTTAGACTCAAATCTGAGCTTTAATTTCAACGCAATTTGACCACAAAGAGCTGATTTGGGTGGAACTACAACAGGAGAGCCACTTTCATAAGGCTGGGGGTGTTCCGCATGGATCTCTTTGGTGGAATGTTCAGCAGTTACCATGGAGACACAATGGACGCAGAAGTAAGCACTGTAAATAAGTTTTAAGATGGTCTGAAAACTCAAAAAAACAAATAAAATAAAAAACAAAATGGATTTAAAGGAAAAGTAACGTTATTTTACAATCTGAGCCTTCTTTCGGTAATAAAACAAGTCGTTTGACTCACCCATATCACGTTCGTGTCATTTGGAGCTGTTTGAAGAAAGTTATGTTGTGGCGTTTCTGTTAGCATTTGTTAGCATTTGTATTCGGGGCATTACTTTGCGGTCTCCAAATAACACAAACTTTAGCACTTTTCAAATCATAGAAGCCCGATGTCTTAATGAAAAATTTCGTTTGAAGCAAAAGTGGCCTGTAATCCGAGGTTTATCCATAGTTTTCAGCTTTGCGTTTCCTGTTTGGGTCCCGGGAGCAATCCGCGCATGCGCACTGGCGTCCTCATCTACTCAAAACTATGGCTAAATCTCGGATTACAGGCCACTTTTGCTTCAAACGAAATTTTTCATTAAGACATCGGGCTTCTATGATTTGAAAAGTGCTAAAGTTTGTGTTATTTGGAGACCGCAAAGTAATGCCCCGAGCATATGATACAGCACCATGTTAACAGATACGGGATCATTAGTAGAACAGAACGGCTCAACATAAGTTCTGCGATACTGCTCCAATTGACAGAAAAATGCTTTGGGTGAGTAAAACTACTTGTTTTATTACCGAAAGAAGGCTCAGATTGTAAAATAACGTTACTTTGCCTTTAAAGGACACATTTTCAGGAGCCTGTGATCATTGCGAGGGTTCATGGTCGTGTTTAGGAATTTGATTTTTAACAAAAAGGTGAGAGGGACTAACTAGCTGAGTAATGCTAGGTTACAGTGACCAGATTTTCAAAATAAAAAACTGGGACACTGGGTTTGGCGCGGTTGGTAATAATAAAATGATGAAACGAGTGCGTAATTAAGGAAAATTGTTATGCACTGCCCATTCATGACTAACATTTGAGTCAGTATAGTCACATTTTCTTTGTGTTTTAGTCATTTTTAAGTTTCCTTTTCTGTATTTTACTGAGATAAATGATGATGTATGCCTCTCTTTACTGTTGGCAGGGATCTAAATGGTTAAAAATAGGACATCAGGGACATTTCTTGTATAAAACTGGGACAAATCAATGGTTTTGTATAAATCTGCTGGGACAGGGGACACTGGGCTCAAAACTGGGACTGTCCCGGGTGAATAGGGACGTCTGGTCACCCTAAGCAAGCTTGTAACTGTAATATTACGTGTGAGCTCACCTGTTGTAGTTCCAATTAAACCAGCTTTTTCAGGTCAGATTGTGTTAAAAAAAAAGCTAAAAACTCAGATTAAAGTCTGACAAAGCAACAGACAGAGCAGTGCCTACAGTTAGCGCTCACAATAATACACCTGCAGAGGGAATTCATGCAGAAAAACTACTATTTATGCAGAAAAAGTACTAGGAAACAACAAAACAGATAGATTCAACCTGTGAATCATCAGAATGAGATACAAATCAGTACGTGAACTAACACACAAACTAGATCCTCAGACCAAGGTTATAATAGCTTTGGATTTTTCATTATAGTTTAGTTTTAGTTAGTTTTGACTTTTTTTTTCTTCCTCTAAGTCAGTTAATTTTAATTAGTTTTTAGAGCAGCTGATAGTTCTAGTTAGTTTGCTCAGTTTTAGTTTAGTTTTTATTAGTTTTAGTTTTTGGGTTATACTTTGGGTTATTTGTCAAGTGCAGGATTCAAAAAGAAAGTATTGTGTTATCAAACTTACAACAATGAAATACAATTTTAAAACATTTATTCAGGTTTACCCCCACAGCAACCAAAGCAGTCCACAAGCTGCAGCCTTAAGTGCAAAAAACAAATCAAAATACACACCAAAACTTCCACATTTACGATGAAAACGAAGAGCAATTTATCTATAATTTCAGTTTTAGTTAGTCTTGTAAACACACAATACAGTTTCAGTTAGTTATTTTATATTTTTTTCTTTTAATTGTTTTTATTTCAGTTAACGGGCATACAGTTAGCGCCACACTTTCAGCAGACATCGACAACATCAGCTGCAAAGTATCAGCTGACGCGATATGGAAAAAAAAGGACTTGCCACATTACACCAGATGCCTTCCCGGCGCTCGCTGAGGTCCTCTGCGCACACTTTTGAACAGTAAAAGGGCGTCTGGCTCGTCAATGCAAAAAGTTCACCTTATTAAATATACATGGATAGAGCGTATACCTGTGAGGCCACTCTCACCTGAGCCAAGGTTAAGAGGACTCGTGTTATTTATAAACTGTGGTCACGAACAGGACGCTGGGCCATTAGTGCACAGAATGTTTTTACATAACATTTAAAGGTTCTACCGTACTTTTTGTACTATAGAGCGCACCGGACTATAAGCCGCACCAACCAAATGTTTTAAAAAATTAAGATTTGTACATACGAGGGTCATTCAAAAAGTTCTATTCCCTTGCCGCGTGACGCTATCTGTATGCACTGCTCTGTCTGAAGCTCTGTTACTCAAGTTCGACTCAAATCTGAGCTTTAATTTCAACGCAATTTGACCACAAAGAGCTGATTTGGGTGGAACTACAACAGGAGAGCCACTTTCATAACGCTGGGGGTGTTCCGCATGGATGTCTATGGTGGAATTTTCAGCGGTTACCATGGAGACACAATGGACGCAGTAGCAAACACTGTAAATAAGTTTTAAGGTGGTCTGAAAACTCAAGAAAAAAGGCAAAATTGACTGGCTGGTTTGTGTGCTGGATTGGTACATTAATATTCCCTTGCCGCGTGATGCAAGACATGTAAGACAAATTAAAAAACAACATTATTTTTGAAAGTAACAACATTATTTTTCTACATAGCATCCACCTAAGTCAATAAATACACTTCTGCGAGCGATGTTTCCACTGAAAAATTCCTTCTTGATAGAATTTTGGAGCTTGTCTAGTCATCCAGGTCACAACCTCCCTCTTCACTTCAAGTATGGACTGAAATGCGTGAAAAGTCCCTCAGTCGTCCAGGTAGAATCCATGATAACAGGAGAAGTTCAATTTGTCAACTGGACAAAGTTTGTTTGGTTGAAAACGTTTCGCCGCTCATCCGAGAGGCTTCGTCAGCTCTAATAAGAATACTGGTAAGACACTTGCTTATATCTTGCTGTAGGGAGGAGCTACCTAGCTAACTACTTTCCGGAACTATCTCATTGGTTTCCGTCTTTTGTTTCTCTGGCGTCTAGCTAACGATCCCTATTATAGACTGAAATCTTGTTCCTTTTAAATGTTCCTTCAACTTTGGAAATAAGAAAAAAAAAAACATCCATCAACATTGTGCAAATCTTCAATAATTTCTACAGGTTTCCATTGAAGTTTTGTTAGAAATGTAATGTTTGCTCGGACTTAAGATTGGCTCATTTTGGAGGGTCAAAAAAGTGGGTTGTGCAATATGTAACGTAACTCTCTGAATAACAAAGATAGAATGCAGAAACTTGTCAAATGTGTTTATCAGTCATCAGTGGTACGATTCAAGATCATTTTGTTGAACTAGTTCAACTCATTTTGAATTTATGGCATTTGTCTTAGAACTTTTTGAATGGCCCTCGTATATAAGCCGCACCTGATGATAAGCCGCAGGTGTCCACATTGTAACTTGAGATATTTACACAGAAAGATGGTACACAAAAGGATTTTTTTTTAATTTTACTTTAATTAATGTAAATACCGGTACGTGCTTTTTTCGAAGAGCGCCTACGGCAGAAACACGGCAGAAACACGGCAGTAAAACAACTGTAAAATGGCCTGTACCCTCTGGAAACCTTAAAATAAAGTTTCAAGTTTAACTTTAAGGGTAAACCCCCTGAACTCAATCTCACGGAACTGTTGATACCTGTAGGAGATTTTAAGTGGCTAAAACGAGCCTTCATTAATTCATGAACTCCCCTCACTTATTTACCGTCTGATGTCTGCTGTCTTGATAAACAATTAATCCATACATAAGCAGCACCTGACTATAAGTCGCAGGGTCCGAAATGTGAGAAAAATGTAGCGGCTTATAGTCTGAAAAGTACAGTATATTACGCAAAATAGACTCTTGTGAGCTTTAAGCCGTGTTAGAATGCTGTTACCTCCTCAAAAACACACCTGGAGTTGTTTGAGTGATCATTTCATTAGTCTGTGTACATCTCCAAAGCTCAAAATGCTCTGTTCCACCTTAGAATTTTCAACAACTCACCCTTATGTAACAGATAATACTCCCTACAACTGTATATAGCTGTGATTGGATATCTTATTTCAGACCCGGGCATTTCAAGGCCCGGGGGCCAAATATGGCCCGCGAGCCGACTCTGACCGGCCCGCGAAAGGTTGCTTGGAATTAACAAAATAAAAGTTGTAAAATTGTACATAATGCATTTGTACTGATGCATTTGTACTGATGATCATCTGTCGGACTTCACATCTCCACCTCAAACATGAACCTGACTTTGATGCACTTGTTAAAGCTCAACAGAGGCGAGATTTCTCTCACTGATCAAGAAAAAAAAAACACTAAAACATGCAAACTTTGACTTTTTTCTACACCGTTTGGCAGTTGGACAAAAACATTTTGTGACATTTCTTGTATTATATTATTTGGCAAACAAAGACACTGTGGTGTCTTAATACAAAGTTAAGAAAGTTAAATTCTGTGGGGTTAATGTGACTGAAAAAGAGTTACAAATATTTCACGTTTACCATTGTTTTGAATTATTTTACTGAATAAATTCAGTTTTTGTAAAACCTCACTCTCTCATTACTTAATAATAACACAGAACTTACAGCTTCTGTAAACAATGACATTTACTAAATGAATAACCAGAGTAGACTTCAAACTTTTGGCCCTCCACAATATTTTCTGCTTCTCATCTGGCCCCTGGAGAAAAATAATTGCCCACCCCGTCTTATTTAATATTGTATTTTATATTTTATTCCTTATTTTTCTATTTCCTTCTGATTTGTACATATACATTTATTATTTCTTTATTTTTAAATGTTTTTATGTCTCATTTGACACTGGTCTATTGCTCTTTTTTTTGCTATTTCATCTATTTTTTGTTACCCTCTGTTATTATAATTGATGAGTGAGCGACTGTACCTAAATGATTTCCCTTGTGGATCAATAAAGTTTGTCTAAGTCTAATGTCTAAATCTAAGTTAACTGCTTCTTTTACCTTTAGTTCAGCAGAGATCGGCAATTCCAGATCTGAAATCATCCAACTGATTCTAGTGAAGGCATGTGGAGTTTAAAAAGACAGTGGAGCACTTCCAGTATTACCGCATGACACCACGAGGTGGAACAGAGTGTTTTCAGTTTGAGAGAAGAACTCAGCCTAAATATGCAGCGTTTGTGTGTTAAATTTGGTATGTTTTTGATGCAGAAACGACATTATAACACATCCGAAAGTGGCGTAACAGGGGCCCTTTGAAACTAATTATAAAAAGACCTGAAAAAGAGATAGAAAAGTTAAATAGAACTGCCCAAACAGGGGTGTATAAAGTTATATTTCTGCCCTTTTGTGGTTTTGTACGTTACCTGAATCTCACCCCAGACTTTTATAGGAGTTCTGATTTAGCTCAGGCCTGATGCATTATTAAAATACTGTCTGAATACAGTTTTGGTTTTTAAAAATGAAATTCATCTCTTTTCAATATCACTCACCCCCTGGTAGAAAAGTCTGCTCTGCTCAAACAGCTCAAACAGTATACACAAGGGCTACCACTAGAACTAAAACAAAAAAAAGTGGAAAAAGTATGCAATTTTCTTACTTAAAGGGCCCGTGTTACACTATTTTCAAAGTTCTAATCTTGTTTTCTCATTGTAAACAGACCTGGAGTTGTGTTTTGTTTCATTCAAACAAGGTGTAAGGAGAAATAATAAAGGGTTACTCAAACAAAACACAACTCCAAGTATGTTTTTGAGGAGGTAACAACGTTCTCACATCTTAGAGCTCAGGTTTAAAGATCAGTTTTGCACAATTTGCCAAAAATAAAAGACTATAAAAGTATTAAAGTACTTTTTAAAAAATGTACTTAAACAGTAAAAAGGTTTTCGGGTCTTACAAAGCTTCAAATGTAGTGATTTTTTTTCAAAGATTTGCGCTGAATTTTGAGAAACGGTTGAATCAATGTTTTTTTCGTAGCTGTTGGCTTTTTATTTGTGTTTGCTCATGTAAAAACATAAACTCCTCAGGCTTTTTAGCAGGTCTCAAACTATGATAAATAAAAATTTCTACTTTTCTGTCCTGTTTAAAAATGTAGTGGAGTAGAAAGTGCAGATACCTGCTCTCAAATGTACTAAAACATACTTTAAAATGGACTTAAGTACAAATATCTAAAATTTATACTATTATTTTTCACACAGTGCAGTACTTTATGACTTTTACTACGTTACCTTCCACTACTGGTTGGAGCAATTTGAAGATTAGGGAAGCAGAAATAAATAAATAATAATAATAATACTAATCATTTTGTGTTTCGTAAATGTTTATTCATGTGACTTTAACAGGTTTATGTAAAAATTAATACAAGAAATCTTCTAATCCATCCATTTTCTTCCTCTGAACCTTTTTTTTTAAATTTGGATTATTATATTTTAATTATAGCTATATTTTAGTTATTATTATTTAGTGTCTATATTCTAGTTATTATTATTATTTAGTGTTTTATGTTTGCACCTCATCACCGAGACAAGTTCCTAGTTTTGTGAATTGCGTTCACTTGACAATGGCAATAAAAGTTCTGATTCTGATTCCGATCATCCAGGGGTGGGTCACGGGGGCAACAGTCTAAGCAGGGACTCCCAGACTTCCTTCACCCCAGACACTTCCTCCAGCTCCTACGGGGGGACCCCAAGGCGTTCCCAGGCCAGCTGGGAGACATAGTCCCTCCAGTGTGTCCTGGGTCTTCCCCGGGGCCTCCTCCCGGTGGGACATGCCCGGAACACCTCCCGAGGGAGGCGTCCAGGAGGCGTCCGGAACAGATGCCCGAGCCACCTCAGCTGCTCCTCTCCACGTGGAGAAGCAGCGGCTCTACTCCGAGCCCCTCCCGTGTGACTGAGCTCCTCACCCTATCTCTAAGGGAGCGCCCAGCCACTCTGCCGAGAAAACTCATTTCGGCCGCTTGTATCCGCGATCTCGTTGCCTGGTTTCCACCAGACCATGTCACAGTGATATATGGTCTGGGAGCACCTACTGAATATCTCGTACCGGAGGTGTGGTTTACGATCGCCAACGGCCGTTTATTGGGCATTACGAATGTCTATCATTTGGCGTATACGTAGCCCATAGCCAATCATGTCAGTTGTCAGTTCAAACTACAAGTTTTCGTTTGTCGCGTAGTACGCGTCACCATCTTTCCACCCCTCCCCGCTCTCTGATTGGCTCCCAAAATCAGGAGAGCTCGCTTAACCTAGTTGCCAGGCTGTCTTTCAGATCGGAACGAACGAAAGCAGCCTGGGATTTCCCAGGTTAACGATCTCGTCCTTTCGGTCATTACCCAGAGCTCATGACCATAGGTGAGAGGAGGACTGTAGATTGACGGTAAATCGAGAGCTTTGCCTTTAGGCTCAGCTCCCTCTTCACCACAACGGTCCGGTACAACGACCGCATCACTGCCGACGCTGCACCGATCCACCTGTCAATCTCACGCTCCATCCTCCCCTCACTCGAGAACAAGACCCCGAGATACTTGAACTCCTCCACTTGAACTCCTCCTTGCCTCAAGTGGAGGAGTTCAAAACTTGTAATTTTGTCTTCAGTTTTCCAAACATCTTTCTATTTATCTTCTCCGGGTCCAGGTCAGAGTCTAAGCAGGACTTCCCTCACCTCAGACACTTCCTCCAGCTCCTCATTTAAACACTAAAATGACTTTAATCTGCACCAGTATTGGAGGATTTTGTGAGAAAACCAGCTCCTCTCGTCCGTCCTGACTCTGCTCTCTGTATGTCGCCCATGTGTAGTCAGTGTTGGGAAGTAACTGAATAAATGTACCAAGGATAAAATCAAAAGGAATACATTACGACATTTAATCTTGTAATTTAGATTTCAAACAGCACAGAGGTAAAAATAGAAGTGGGGAGTGTGGATGATATTCCCTTCTCTTATCAGTGATCGGAAATGCACAAGAAACAAACTAATAAGCAGTTTTTTAATCTTATGTTGCGCTTTGAAACTGTAATTTAAATGCAACTCGATGTAAAAGTGTTGTAAGTGTTCAGGATATGTAAAAAATGAGGAGGACGAGGGAGCGGGCACCGTGGTGGAAGAAGGAGCGGGCACAGTGTGGTGGAGGAAGAAGGAGCGAGCACCGTGTGGTGGAGGAAGAAGGAGCGGGCACGGTGTGGTGGAGGAAGAAGGAGCGAGCACCGTGTGGTGGAGGAAGAAGGAGCGGGCACGGTGTGGTGGATCAGGCAGCGGGCACAGTGGTGGAACAAGAAGGAGCGGGCACAGTGTGGTGGAGCAGAAGGAGCGGGTACAGTGTAGAGGAAGAAGGAGCGGGCATAGTGTGGAGGAAGAAGGAGCGAGTACAGTGTAGAGGAAGAAGGAGCGGGTATAGTGTGGAGGAGGAAGAAGGAGCGGGAACAGTGGTGGATGAGGGAGCGGGCACAGTAGTGGTGGATGAGGGAGCGGGCACAGTAGTGGTGGATGAAGGAGCGGGCACAGTGGTGGAGCAGAAGGAGCGGGCACAGTGGGGGAGCAGAAGGGGCGGGCACAGTGGTGGAGCAGAAGGAGGGGGCACAGTGGTGGAGGAAGAAGGAGCGGGCACAGTAGTGGTGGAGCAGAAGGAGCGGGCACAGTGGTGGAGGAAGAAGGAGCGGGCACAGTAGTGGTGGATGAAGGAGCGGGCACAGTGGTGGAGCAGAAGGAGCAGGCACAGTGGTGGAGCAGAAGGAGCGGGCACAGTGGTGGAGGAAGAAGGAGCGGGCACAGTGGTGGAGCAGAAGGAGCGGGCACAGTAGTGGTGGATGAAGGAGCGGGCACAGTAGTGGTGGAGCAGAAGGAGCGGGCACAGTGGTGGAGGAAGAAGGAGCAGTTATAGTGGTGGATGAGGGAGCGGGCATAGTGGTGGAGGAAGAAGGAGCGGGCACAGTAGTGGTGGATGAAGGAGCGGGCACAGTGGTGGAGGAAGAAGGAGCGAGCACAGTGGTGGATGAAGGAGCGGGCACAGTGGTGGAGGAAGAAGGAGCGGGCACAGTAGTGGTGGTTGAGGCAGCGGGCACAGTGTGGAGGAAGAAGGCGCGGGCACAGTGGTGGAGGAAGAAGGAGCGGGCACAGTGGTGGAGGAAGAAGGAGCGGGCACAGTGGTGGAGCAGAGGGCACGTCGGGAGGGCAGTGCCAGTCTCCGTGTTTCCGCTGTGGGGAAGGCCAGGGTGGTCACATTTCAGTCTTCAGTGACAGAAATACAAAACAGAAACAGGATCTGCTCTGTCGGGTTACAGCGCGTTTGGTCACAATGGCATTATGGGAAAACTCTGTGAGAGAAATGTCAAACTGAAACTTTACCTGCACAGGTCACCCGCCGGAGAAAAACGTCTTTATAAGTCATTATTTAAATTAAAAAAAAACTAATTAATTTGTTGTGATGATCGGTATTTTTAAAAATTTTGTAAGAAAATGCTCACAATGTGTCAAAAACAAAGACAAGTAAAATGTAGACTGAATTAAAATAACTATTAAAACGTAAAGGTGCATTGTGTAAGTTTTCGGTTGGGGGTCCATCGCCGTTTTGTTTCTATGGAGATGTTATTTTTCTACTTCAAATGTTCCACAGTGTGACTTTAAACAGCTCTACTTTACATTTATTCAATTACAGGAGGTCTTAGAGCCTCAAAAATACCTAGAAGAAACATTCTGACTGTGAGTGGGGTCGCCTGTCCACAGATCTGACCTGTAACTTGGTCTGGTTTGGCCTCCATGAACATAGAAAGGTTTAATGCCATATTGTGGAACATTCCAGACAAAACAGTAACATCTTCATGGAGAAAAGAATATGAAGTTCCACGATGCAGCTTTAAACCAAAGTCAAACAAAGGAAATGTTCACAATTGTTTCAGAAACAGAGACAGAGGAATATAGATTAAGTCACACCACCCGCGATGTGCGGACCTCGACCGTTGCCCCCGCGACCTGAAAATACGGAGAAAGCGGAAGAAAATGGAAAAAATTTAAATTAAAATGGGGTATAATGCAAAATCAACAATATATTTTTGATCTTTCTCCCATGTTATAACGTTGTTTCCTCATCAAAGACACACCTGAAGAGGTTTTAGAATCATCCATGCATGTTGGAGTAATTTAGCGATCTCTACCTGGCTCTACTCAAACCCTCCTTAAGATGTGTGAAGAATCCCTCAGTCGTTCAGGTAGAATCCACGGCAAAAGGAGAAATTCAATTTGTCAACTGGACAAAGGTTTATTTGGTCAAACCAAATAAACTTTTGTCCAGTTGACAAACTGAATTTCTCCTTTTGCCACAAACCCTCCTTAAGTTTAACTGTAAGATTCTGTATGAGGCTCCACCCACAAGCCCACGTCACCCACACAACTCTCCATAAATATACAAAAACATAATACAATACACTACAACTTCACAAACCTGATGTGATGTGCGGCAGTTTGATTAGCAGGATGCTCTGAAGGGGGAGTGACTTAATGCCGAGAGCTAATGGAGGAAAGTGAAACATAAAACATGTTAATACGTTGTTTTCGGCGAATATACCATTTTCAAAACAAAAGGTAACACGCTGATCTAAATATGTTGTGTGTCCGCCGTTAAAACCCCAAAGATGTAAAATAATCCCTCTTTTAAAGCTGCATTGCACAAATTTTCTGGTGGAGCGTCTGTCACCTGTTTGTCTCCATGGAGATGTCATTGCTCTCCCTGGAATGTTCCATGGTATGACATTAAACATATCCATCTAGCATTTATTCATTACGGCTGTTTCTGTTGCTCAAAAATACATTAGTTCTTTCTGTGAATAGGGGCGACTCTCCACAGATCTGACCTGTAACGTAGCCTATAGTTGTCCTTCTTGAGATAGACGGGTTAAATCTTTACCATGGAATATTCTAGACACAGCAGTAATATTTCCATGGAGATAAGCAGGTGAGAAAAGTTGCGCAGTGCAGCTTTAAAGTCTGGATTCATTTTGGTCATGAAATCAACACTGAACGCCATTTTATTGTGTTTTTAAAAAGGAAAATACTGCTAATATGTTGTTTTTTTTTTACCATAACGTCCAGGCCTACAAAAACCCGCTTTCACACCAAATGAGAGACAAACCGCGATGAGATATCTTAGTCAAAAACACGACCTTTTCATCTCCAGAAGGTTAGGCGGTGAATCTGGGTTAATGTACACAGGCCCTGACACATGTTGGAGCTCCCCTCTGGGTTCGCCGTCACACACGATCAGACTCAGGGCCCACGCCTCGTTTACCATTCTACTGAGACAAACACAGAAGAAGAAGAAGAAAAAGAAGAAGAAGAAAAAGAAGAAGAGTGGAGGTGCAAAGCTACAGATACAGGGGCAATAAAAGTAAAAGTATCACATGACGAAATCTACTCAAAGGTGTGTAACTTTTCTGCTGGAGGGTCCGTCAAACGCTTTTCTTTGTAGAGATGTTATTGCTTTGTCTGGAATGTTCCACAGTATGGCATTAAACCTTTCTATCTTCATGGAAACCAAACCAGACCAAGTTACAGGTCAGATCTGCAGAGAGGCGACCCCGCTCACAGTCAGAATGTTTGTTTTTCTAATGATTTTTAAGCTCTAAAATCAGCTGTAATTGAATAAATGTAAAGTAGAGCTGTTTAATGTCACACTGTGGAACATTCCAGACAGAGGAATGACATATCCATGGAAACAAGCAGGTGACGGACCCCGAACCGAAAAGTTACACAGTACACCTTTAAGAGTAAAAAGTAGAAGTATTTTACAAGAGTGGAGGAGTTCAAGTATCTCGAGTGAGGGGAGGATGGAGCGTGAGATTGACAGGTGGATCGGTGCAGCGTCGGCAGTGATGCGGTCACTGTACCGGACCGTTGTGGTGAAGAGGGAGCTGAGCCGAAAGGCAAAGCTCTAGATTTACCGTCAATCTACGTTCCTCCTCTCACCTATGGTCATGAGCTCTGGGTGATGGCCGAAAGGACGAGGTCGAGGATACAAGCGGCCGAAATGAGTTTCCTCCGCAGATTGGCTGGGCGCACCCTTAGAGATAGGGTGAGGAGCTCAGTCACACGGGAGGAGCTCGGAGTAGAGCCACTGCTCCTCCACATCGAGAGGAGCAGCTGAAGTGGCTCGGGCATCTGTTCTGGAAGCCTCCAGATTTTGGGAGGAGGCCCCGGGGAAGATCCAGGACACGCTTTAGGGACGATGTCTCCCGGCTGGTCTGGGAACGCCTTGGGGTCCTCCCGGAGGAGCTGGAGGAAGTGTCCGGGGTGAAGGAAGCCTGGGAGTCCCTGCTTAGACTGTTGCCCCCGGATAAGAGGAAGAAAATGGATGGATGGAGTATTTTACAGAGATTTTTAGAACAAATAAAGCATCAGATGTAGAGTTTTTGAAGAAACACAACACCATAGATCAGAAAAAAGGTTTGTAGGATCTAAAGTTATTCCTCTCTTACCTTTCGCATTCTGAGCATCCTAATTATTCAGGAAGCCAGTGTGGACTTTTACCATCACATTAAAGATAACAACAACTAGCATGCTAACACTGCACTTTGTGATTTCCTGTCAAAAAACGCAGTACATAGAGGACTTATTTTGACCGAGCGTTTTATACAGTGTATCTGTACTGGGACATGACACGGGGAAACTCGAATACAGAACCTTAAGCTTTGAGAACGGGATATTTAAAGGTGCACCGTGGAACTTTTCTTGTGGTGGTGGGTGGTCGGGACAGTATGGCAGTTCATTTATAACATTTGTTTCTATTGCTCAAAAACAACTTAAAAACAGGCTTTATTACTCCAAAGATCTGACCCTATAAGTTGGCCTGGTGATATCTCCTGCTTTTCACTATGGAAACAGACAAGTTCAACGCCATACTGCGGAACATTCCACACATCTCTATGGAAATAAGCAGGTTGTTTTGTATATATTTAGTTATAAAAATTCAGTTTGGTTCAGTTTATAGCAGTGTGAACAGATGGTTTCTCCTGTCTTACTAACTTAGACAAACTGAGATAATCTGTTCAAAGGAAATGACTTGGACACAGCAGAATAAAATACATAAAATCAATCTGATCCACAAAAAAGAGCTCGCGGAAAAGTAATGACATATAAGTGATGGAAAAAAGTATTATTAACAATGCGGAAAATATCTCCGTTACTCATATGGACGTCCAAAATGGTTCTGAATGGGAGAATAAATGATAATCTCGTATAAGTAAGTACAAGGTTTCAAAGTGATTTTAGTTATTTTATTTTGTACTTCTACAGTTATACCGTCCTGGATGTGGAGCTGTATGTATGTTTACTGTTGTGTAAAGGGTCAATATTACGCTATTTTGTGATCTGCTGTGATGTTTCCTCATCGCAAACACACCTGGAATTGTGTTTTGTTTCATTCACACGTTTAACACTCCGTACACCTTCAGTAGAATCATTTGGATGATTTCAGCCCTGGAATTGCTGATCTAAACTAAACGTAAAACTAAACGTTAACTTGAAAACCACCACTACATGACATCACAAGGTGGAACAGAGCATTTTGAGCTTTGGAGATGTAGACAGACTAATAATAAAGTGTTACTCAAACATGTGAATGAAACAAAACACAACTCCAGGTTTGTTTTTGAGGAGGAAACAACCACAGACGGTATAAAGAAGTGGACTAAGTTAGTGTAACGTCACCCATGGCTCCAGTCAAATGAAGCTCATGGGGCTAGCGGTTAGAGGGGTGAATTTGGAGCCTGGTTCATATGTGACTGAGCACGGCAATATAGGACACAAGTCGACCCGGAGGCATTTTGAGTTATTCACAGATTCTGAAAGTATAGATTCTAAGCTTTCCAATGATGCCTTACACATGAAAATCTGACAATATTTGAAGAAGTTGAGACTGCACAGACGTCACCATCTTCAAAAAAAAACAACCTCAAGACCCATCTGTTTAAAGCTGCTTTTAATCTTTAAATTATTTGCTATTTTCATTCATTTTGTTTTATTTTTGACTGTCTTATGGACTTATTTTATTATATTGCTCTGTGAAGCGCCTTTGAGTGTCATGAAAAGCGCTATATAAATAAAATGTATTATTATTAAGTTGTCGCTATTTGAAAGCAGCACATCAGATTTTGCTAAGGGGTGAAAACAGCTTCTAAATTTTTCTCACTATAGCCCCCTGCTTGCCTCATTTGCATGACATTAAGCTAAGCCCTCCCCCATTTATTTGTCATATGCAGGATCAACACAAGATCAATAAAGTAATGAAATACTTAGGATCAGAAGAACTGTTGACTTGCTAAGATAGTCAGGAAGTACTAATAGCATAGCAAAGTAACCAATATAATAAAAAAAAAGAATGTAATAAAATATGTAATAAAATACCAAGGTACAGGTAGGATTAAATAAGGTATTTAAGGAGTATTTCACAGGAGGTAATACTGCTCATATGAATTTCATATTACACATAATATAGCACAGTATAATATACTATGTTTTATTAAAAAGTCCAGATAATCATTCAATAATTCAATAATACACAGGACATTTTTAAAGGTCCCATGGCATGAAATTTTCACTTTCTGAGGTTTTTGAACGTTAATGTGAGCTCCCCTACCCTGTTTAGCCCCCCCCCCCTCATGGTTAAAAGTTGTGAAATGTCTAAACTGAGCATTTGCGATCCTTTTCTGCGTTACAAAAAATCGGAGCTCAAACGGGCGAGTTTGAACAAGGCACCTTATTGACGTCAGATCGAAAAAAGAAATGCAAATGCAGTTCCACCCCCGTCTGTCTGTACTCAACGTCTCTGTAAATCACGCCCAGAGAGTTTGGACTGCGAATGCGCTAGGCAATGCGAAATGCGTTTTTTTATTTGCCTGGAGGCACGTCCGAGTGTTTCTAGGCTCGGAAGTCCTTTATCTGAGCCTCTGCAGTGGTTTAATTTTATTTTCTGTGGAAATGTGTTTATTTTTGGAACGCTTAAATGGATCAGCTGAGAGCTCAGAGCGAGAGCGAAGAGTTTGGCCACGCCCCCACCCTCTACTATAGGTCAGCTCTTTTCTCCTCATTTGCATTCAAGCAACAACGCCCATTATAGAGTGTTCAGAGTGAGAAAAATTACTCTTTCTCAGCTTATCTCTGTTTCTCATGCACTGAGTGTTGATTTTGAAGAAGGATTCATTTACAGTATTAGGGAACCATTAAGGAGCCATATAAAAGCATCAAGAAGTACCATGTCATGGGATCTTTAAATTAAAAATCACCTGTAGTGTCAATTTAATACAATACAAAATAGTATAGTATTTAGTCCTGGTTTAGTCCTGCTTTAGTCCTGGTTTAGAAACGACTTATTTATGTACACAATAGCAAAAGCAAACACTGGGTGTATGTAGAGCGGGTTAATATACGTCATCAAGCTGCGCCGCGCGATGGTCGCACTGATCAGCTGCTGCTCTCTATGAATGTATCATGTTTGTCACTACCTCACTGTAAACTACTGTTACCTGTGCAATAATCCATGTGCAATACTTAATCTACACTATATTATGTGAAATACAAAACTCATTTGAGCAGTATTACCACCTGTAAAATACTGTACTTACACCTTATTTAATCCTACCTGTACCTTTGTATTTTATTATATTTTACTACATATTACTTATTATATTGTTTACTTTTTCCCTTGCATTTTTATTGCTGTTATTAGTACTTCTTGACTATCTTAGCGAGTCAACGGTTCTTCTGATCCTAAGCATTTCATTGCATTGATGACCTTGTGTTGATCCTGCATATGACAAATAAACAATCATGAATCTTGAATCTAATATGAACATTTTAAGACCAAAATGACACTGCAGCAGGTACAGACAGAGGGGTGACAATTTTTCAATGTAAAGTCAATTGGAGCCAGAGTCGATGGAGCCGGAAGAGCCTCCGTGCTCACTTCCTATCTGGAACACAGCGGGTTATCCGTGTCCTTTTATATATACAGTGTCTGGTAATAACATTTGACAGACGTGACCTGACAGATGTCTCGCTAAGTGGTTCTGCCCGGTCTGTTTATTGTATATGTAGTTAATAGTGGAGAAGCACGCGCCCTCAAACCGCCGCTCTCTGAAGTCGGCCGAGCGCAGGATCAGAGCCAAGGCGACGACTGGCTCTGGTCCAGGTGGTTAGCACCACAGCAGCACATTCTGCATGTGAACTCCACACTCTGCACATGGCACACTACAGAGCCTCTGCACACCGCACACTATTGTATCTGACAGAGTGTAGAGCCCGGGCTCGCTCGTGCAGGAGCTGTGCACTTAGCTCAAACCACTGCTGACAGCTTATTATTTACAGTTGGGCTAATGAAATAACAAGAGGCGGGAGCAGGGCTCAAGTGGAGATGTAGATGTACAAGAGCCTGGTGCACTGGGACTCAGCCTATTCCTCTGTTTGTGCGTTTGTTTTCTGTTTGAGAGGAGCACATTTGCACGAGTGAAGGAAGAACTCTGACCAGAAGAGTTTTGTTTTTGTGCATCCTCTGATCAAAACAACATATAGTCTCTGGGTAAATGAAAGACCTTTTGTAAAGAAGACATATAGCGCTTATGTCTGCTTTAGTTATAATCTACAACACCCTTGGATCACTTTTTTTTATAAATTGGACATGTTAAATTGCATTATTCAGCTAAAAAGACTAAAACAAACATGTCCATTTCCCTGTTGGAAAACTGCGGTGCCCAGTGGGAGCAGTAAATGTCACCGATCTCCGATGGATAGGTGCAGATAAGCAGATTTTTTTGTCATTTGTATCAAAATGTTTTACTAGAATTTCTACAAAGCTGTTCTGTAGTTACTTAATAATGATAACAACAGCTGCATAACATATTTTGATGAGTTTTATCTTATTTTATTTTAGGGCCCCTTTACACGAGAACGCTTATGATTAAAAACAAAATATTTTATCGGAAATGCCTTTCGTTTAGACCAGGGGTGCTCAATCTTTTTTTGACCGGGATCTACTTTTGAGGTTGAGTTTGATGGTGTGCCGAGATCTACCAAGAGGGGGGGTTTAGACCTGGTTTAGACCTGGTTTAATCCTGGTTTAGTCTTGGTTTAGTCCTGGCTTAGACCTCATTTAGTCTTGGTTTAGTCCTGGTTTAGACCTGGTTTAGTCCTGGTTTAGACCTGGTTTAGTCCTGGTTCAGACCTGGTTTAGTCCTGGTTTATTCCTGGTTTAGACCTGGTTTAGTCCTGGTTTAGACTTGGTTTAGTCCTGGTTCAGACCTGGTTTAGTCCTGGTTTATTCCTGGTTTAGACCTGGTTTAGTCCTGGTTTAGACATGGTTTAATCCTGGTTTAGTCCTGGTTCAGACCTAGTTTAGTCCTGGTTCAGACCTGGTTTAGACCTGGTTTAGTCCTGGTTTAGACCTGGTTTAGTCCTGGTTTAGTCCTGGTTTAGACCTTGTTTAGTCTTGGTTTAGTCTTGGTTTAGTCCTGTTTTAGTCCTGGTTTAGTCTTGGTTTAGTCCTGGTTTAGACCTGGTTTAGTCTAGGTTTAGACCTGGTTTAGTCTAGGTTTAGTCCCGGTTTAGTCCCGGTTCAGACCTAGTTTAGACCTGGTTTAGTCCTGGTTTAGACCTGGTTTAGTCTTGGTTTAGACCTGGTTTAGTCCTGGTTTAGACCTGGTTTAGTCTTGGTTTAGTCCCGGTTTAGTCCCAGTTCAGACCTAGTTTAGACGTGGTTTAGTCCCGGTTTAGACCTGGTTTAGTCCTGGTTTAGACCTGGTTTAGTCCAGGTTTAGTCCTGGTTTAGACCTGGTTTAGTCCTGGTTTAGACATGGTTTAATCCTGGTTTAGTCCTGGTTCAGACCTAGTTTAGTCCTGGTTCAGACCTGGTTTAGACCTGGTTTAGTCCTGGTTTAGACCTGGTTTAGTCCTGGTTTAGTCCTGGTTTAGACCTTGTTTAGTCTTGGTTTAGTCTTGGTTTAGTCCTGTTTTAGTCCTGGTTTAGTCTTGGTTTAGTCCTGGTTTTGACCTGGTTTAGTCCTGGTTTAGACCTGGTTTAGTCTAGGTTTAGACCTGGTTTAGTCCTGGTTTAGACCTGGTTTAGTCTTGGTTTAGTCCCGGTTTAGTCCCGGTTCAGACCTAGTTTAAGATAAGATAAGATATGCCTTTATTAGTCCCTCAGTGGGGAAATTCCAGTGTTGCAACGCACAGATCCCGGTTTAGACCTGGTTTAGTCCTGGTTTAGACCTGGTTTAGTCCAGGTTTAGTCCCGGATTAGTCCCGGTTTAGACCTGGTTTAGTCCTGGTTTAGTCCTGTTTTTTCTTTTCGTTCTTTTACCCTCTGTTATATATTGTATTTTATGAGTGAGCTACCGAACCCAAAACAATTTCCCTTGTGGATCAATAAAGTTTGTCTCAGTCTAAGAATTCCACACACTTTTGCGTCACCGTATGCACGCAGATTTCGTCCCGAAAACGCTCATCTAAACGCGGAATAAAATGTGAAGACGCGACGCCACTTTTGCGTCTTCTGTTCAGACCGTCATCATATAAACGTAGCCTTAGTTTTAACAAAATAAATGCAGTTTTCAGTCTTTACACTGGTATCGGGTCAGAGCAGATACTTATATCCATAGTATCGGAAGTGAAAAAGCTGGATCAGTGCATCCCTGGCCTTTACTCTTTAACTTTTCTCTCCACTACACACAACACACTCTGAATACAGTTCCCCAAAGGTCAGCGTCGAGAGTCTGACCTCACGAGTGCAAAAGTCCGACCCGAAATCTACTCGTCAAAGGCCAAAGGTCAAAGGAGGCGCTTCGTATACACACAGCGCACACCCAGGCTCTATGTGTGCGCCGTCACGACCTTTTCCAGGGCCCCTCCGCCGGATTACAGCCGCAGATGGTCCCGGGACGAACAAAGCCACACCTGCTGAGGGACGGGGCCAGTTCTGTTCTCTTTAAATCACACACTAATGACAGATCAGTACGACAAAGGTGCTACTACTACACAATACCTTTGAGTACTTAGCCTTTGAGTACTTAGAAAGATGCTGGTCTTGGATATCAGCGCAGACTTTTCTTAATTATTTGTAAAGGGACAGCACGTCGTAATGAACACTGAAAATGTAAATATATCCTCCTGGGACCCGAAGAAAAAAAGTGTATCTAAATTATTATTATTATTATTTTAATTTTCTATTTGGAGGTAAATGAAGACCTTAGCATTTAGATTTTGTTAATTTTATTTTTATTCATAATGTTGTAACATGACCTCTGTAATGGACTCTAATAGAGTTAAAGCCATGTCAAGTTAACCTAACCTAAATATTTTTTCAGTCGGTTTTACAGTCGGCTCAAATTTATTTTTTGACTTTTTAAAGTATTATTTATTTATTTATGTATTTTTATGCATTTTTTTTATATTTTAATAATTTTTGTGTTTTATTTATTTACTTATTTATGTATTTTATTTAGATATTTTTATTTTTTATGCATTATTATTATTATTATTATTATTTATTTATTTTTATGATAGTGCAGCCACAAACTAGAGTATATCTCAAAACTTAAAGGTCCCAATTTTCACTTTCTGAGGTTTTTGAACGTTAATGTGAGCTCCCCTACTCTGTTTAGCCCCCCCCCATGGTTAAAAGTTGTGAAATGTCTAAACTGAGCATTTGCGATCCTTTTCTGCGTTACAAAAAATCGGAGCTCAAACGGGCGAGTTTGAACAAGGCACCTTATTGACGTCAGATCGAAAAAAGAAATGCAAATGCAGTTCCACCCCCGTCTGTCTGTACTCAGCGTCTCTGTAAATCACGCCCAGAGAGTTTGGACTGCGAATGCGCTAGGCAATGCGAAATGCGTTTTTTTATTTGCCTGGAGGCACGTCCGAGTGTTTCCAGGCTCGGAAGTCCTTTATCTGAGCCTCTGGACCTTTGAACAGCAGTGGTTTAATTTTATTTTATGTGGAAATGTGTTTATTTTTCAATGGAACGCTTCAAATCTCTCCCCCCATGCAAAAACAAGGAAATGGATCAGCTGTGGGCTCTGAGCTCTGAGCGGAGAGTTTGGCCACGCCCCCACCTTCTACTATTGGCCAGCTGTTTTCTCCTCATTTGCATTCAAGCAACAAAGCCCAGAATAAAGAGTTTGAGAGAGATATTTATGACTCTTTCTCATCTTATATCTGTTTCTCATGCACTGAATGTTGATTTTGAAGAAGGATTCATTTACAGTATTAGGGAACCATTAAGGAGCCATATAAAAGCATCAAGAAGTACCATGTCATGGGATCTTTAAAAGATGTCCACTATAAGGACACAAATGAATGGGCGGGTCTCAGGAGGATATAAAGTTTATAACCAACGTGGATAAATTACGTCTCAGTTTCTCAGGTTGGGGTCAAATCATCTACAGGACAGGAGAAAGTACTGCAACAATCACACAAAAGTACACAACACCTCATTTCAGACAGTTCATTTGACAGTAAAGCTGCATTGTGTAACTTTTCTGGTGAAGGGCCCATCAAACGCTTTAATGTAAACCTTTCTATCTTGATGGAGACCAAACCAGACCAAGTTACAGGTCAGATCTGTGGAGAGGCGACCCCGCTCACAGTCAGAATGTCAGAATTTTTGAGCTGTAAAACCACCTGGAATTGAATATAATATAAAGTAGAGCTATTTAAAGTCACATTGTGGAACATTTGACATTACATTACAGCAGTGACATATCCATAGAATCAAGGAGGTGGGGAGCGAAACCAAAAAGTTACACAATGCACCTTTAAGTTAACGTTAAACCAAACCAAGCCATAGTTTGGAAATCGGTATTGGGCCTGAAAAAGTTGCTTGCTGTATATGTTTTGTTTTTGTTTTCACCACAATTTCAAAGCAAATTGGATGATGACGTGTGTTATGTTGTTTTGACCATTTCACATGTGAACGCAACACAAAATTACACACAATATCAGGAAATGAGAGATCCACATCCTGAGAAAATACGTTTATTTTGATTTTTTTGTGAGATGCCAACAAAAACATGGAACAAAGGGAACAACAAAACAAACGTGTAGCTAATTTAAATGGCCTATATTCCATTATTTTATGTTCTAATGTTGTTTCCTCGTCACAAACAGACCTGGTTTTGTTTCATTCATGTTTAACACACAAACCCTGCGTATTTAGGCTGTGTTCTTTTTTTAATTTTTTCGCCAATCGCCAATCTTTCCTGAATTAAAGGTAAAAGGAGCTGTTAACTTGAAAACTACCACTTCATGACATCACAAGGTGGAACATTTTGAGCTTTGGAGATGTAGACAGACTAATAATAAAGGATTAGTCAAACAAAACACAACTCCACGTCTGTTTTTGAGGCGGTAACAACATTATAACATAACTTAAACCTCATAAGACTCATTTTGTGTAATCTAGAACTTTTAAGATGACTAGCTTTATATAAAACTATTTACTGAAAGTTAACAAGGGGAAGTTTTTAAAATTTTTAATGTCTCAAATTCAAGGTCACTTTGTGCGTCGTTTACCTGCTGTGACTCTTGTAGCTCGTTGTCAAAGAGTTCTGGATTCGTGTGAAGTCACTGGCAGCAGCGTTCACCGGGGAGCGCTAGCAAAGAGCTAGCACCCCGGCCTCATTCCAAACCGTTTTAACATCTTCCGGGCGGTGTTTACGTTGGTGGCAGTAGCAGATTAGTGCGAGCTCTCTAAAGTGTAAAAACATCATGCGTCTAATTGTTTAGAGAGAGATTTTCCTGAAATATTATGCTTACTTGGGTTAGCGGGTTAGCGCTTTAGCTTTTGTTTGAGCTAAAAGTGATTAGCATCTGATTAGCAGTTGTCAAAAAGTGAAATAGCAGTTTTGTGTTTTTTTTTTGTTTTGTTTTTTTTTGTTTGAGATATCGCCATTGTTAAGTTAAAATGTTATAAATTGAGAACATTTTACTTTATTTGAGGAGATTCAACTTAAAATGACGTACAAATAGAATCATTGTGTTTTAGACATTAGATTTTGTTTATTTTTTTTATCTGAAGCATAACACAATGTATTTTCAAATGTTGACTAAAAAACCCTTGTTTCATTACTTGTCAAGTGAAATTTACTGAGTTTTAGACTTAGACAAACTTTATTGATCCAAAATGGAAATTATTTGTTTTTGCGGTGTACAGAAAATATGTTTTTAATGATAATTAAATGGAATAATTGTGTTTTAGATATGAGAATTTGTTTATTTTAAGTTGTTGTTTTTCTTATTTTAAGAGTAACACAATGTATTTTCATATTTTTAACTTAAAAAAAAGCCTCGTTTCAAGCCGGTCTTTCATCAAATCATGATGAAACTTTCTTAACTCCAGTTATTTAAACTTGGCTAGATTTGAGTTTTTGCCATGTGTAAAAGCAGTTTTTAAGTCTTTTAAACATGGAATATTTTGTTATAACTTTCCGAGAAATTAAAATAACGTTAATGTGAGATCAGAGGAACTTGTTTAACAGCACAAAAGAATCACTTTAGTCCCACAAGTGGAAAGTATCTTGGATAAATGTGTATTGAACGGTCCTGAATGGTTCTTTTGTTTAGAAAGTGAAGCTGTGAGGGACACTGGGTCAGCTGATGGTCCAGATGAGACGTTTGAAGATTATTTTTGTTTATGAATTTTGTGTTTTTTATATAATTTTGATCATTTTATGTATTTATTACTATTAATAACAAAATAAATATAAGACATAACAAAAGATAAAACTAACAAACATACAAAACAACAAAATAATAAATAATAATAAATAAAAGGAACTGTGTGGGGGAGGTTTGGTGTAGTAGAGTTTCTCAATACAATGTTTGCATGTGTGTTTATTTACATTTAAGGGCTGTTACATCATATTTACATTTACGTATTTTCTGTTCCCTTGTATATTTTATTTTGTTTTCTATTTATTGACGGGCGTCGTGTTAAGTGCCTTCAGTAAATAAGCTGGTTCTGTGATATAAGAATTTAATTATTAAAGATTCTATCAAACACTAGTCTCTCATTGGCATTTCGTTTACAAATGGATCAGTATATGGACTGCACCGACTCTTAACACGTGCTGAGAATGTTTTAATACCAACACAAAGCAGGATTTAGATAAAAACTGTGAGAATGCACATTTGTATGTTAAAAATGGAGGTCCTCAGACACGATAGTTTTAGCCTCAAGAGGTTCAAAGTCACATGCTTATCAATAAAAAAGAAAACAAGATTCAATTAAAAAGAAAATGTATGTATAATAAATTAATAAAGAGCCTCCATTCTATTTTGAAGCAGTCTGGTGTCTGGGAAATCTAATTGAATTTAGAAATGGGTAAACCGTTTCAACCGTTGCAAATAATATAGACCAATACTTAAATGCAGCATAAATAATAGAATTTATTTAGCGCCCAAATCAGTGTTTGAGTTAACATAATGATTCCAAAGTTCAAAAAGTTCAAAGTCAGCTTAATTGTCAAAAACCATATGTACAGGTTGCACACACAGGATTTGAAATTGCAGCTCCCCCTAGGCCCACAGTGAACATAAAACATCTGATAAACAAGACAATAAACATCATGACTAAAACATCACATATACCTGTAGCAAAAGTACAGTAAACTTGTATATAATACAAATTAAAACACTCAATGTGGAGTGTAATAAAGCTCAAATGGTGCCATTGTGTCATTTGTCATTTAAGCAGCAGTGTCAGTGTCCCATAGATTTTGTTAAGCTTATGGTGGCACAAATGATTTTAACTGTATTTATTTATTTAAAGGGATAGTGCGGTTTATATATATATATATATATATATATATATATATATATATATATATATATATATATTAAAGGTCCCATGGCATGAAATTTTCACTTTATGAGGTTTTTGAACATTAATGTGAGCTCCCCTACCCTGTTTAGCCCCCCTCCCCCCTTCATGGCTAAAAGTTCCGAAATGTCTAAACTGAGCATTTGCGATCCTTTTCTGCGTTTGAAAAAAACACAGCTCAAATGGGCGATTCTGGACAAGGCACCTTATTGACGTCAGATCGAAAAAAGAAATGCAAATTCAGTTCCACCACCGTCTGGATCTCCACCCCCTGTCTCTGGAAATCACGCCCAGAGAGTTTGGACTGCGGAGGAGCTACGCAATGCGAAATGCGTTTTTTTATTTGCCTGGAGGCACGTGCGAGTGTTTCTAGGCTCGGAAGTCCTTTACCCAACCCTCTGGACCTGTGAAACAGCAGTGGTTTAATTTTATTTTCAGTGAAAATGTGTTTTTTTTTATTGAAAAGCCTCTCCTTTCCTCCTTCGCGCTTACACACGCGGAAGTGGGGCCACGCACAGCGCACTGCTAAAACAAGGAACCAGCGGCGCATTTGCCCCCCCCCCACCCCCCCACCCACTCCTCTAACCAATTGTTCAGACAGAGAGATTATGACTCTGACTCTGAGTGTTGATTTTGAAGAAGGATTCATTTAAAGTATTAGGGAACCATTAAGGCACCATATAAAAGCATCAACATGTACCATGTCATGGGATCTTGAACAAGGAAACTTTCTGACATCACATCAAAAATGCAGCTCCACCCCCCGTCTGTGTTTCCACCCCGTCTCTGTAAATCACACCCAGAGAGTTTGGACTGTGAATGAGCTACGCAATGCGAAATGCGTTTTTTTATTTGCCTGGAGGCACATGTGAGTGTTTCCAGGCTCGGAAGTCCTTTATCTGAGCCTGTGGACATCTGAAACAGCAGTGGCTTAAATTTATTTTCTGTGAAAATGTGTTTTTTTCATTGAAACGCCTCTCCTTTCTTCCTCGGCGCTTAAAACGCGGAAGTGGAGCCAGCACACAGCGCACCGCTAAAACAAGGAACCAGCGGCACATTTGGCCCCCCCCACCCGCTGCTCTGACCTGTCTCTGTCCTTCTCATTTGCATTCAAGCAACAACGCCCAGAATGAGGTGTTCAGAGAGTTATTTTTTGTGGTATGTGTCTTTCTCATGCAGTGAGTGTTGATTTTGAAGAAGGATTCATTTACAGTATTAGGGAACCATTAAGGAGCCATATAAAAGCATCAAGAAGTACCACGTCATGGGACCTTTAATCTGTATGGGTTTCCTTCTAAAGGTTCCGTGTGTTGACGCCGGCTTACCTCTGACAGTCTCAGCTGATCCCGGTTCGACTCGCTTTCTGGAGCCCACGTAAATAGGTCCGGTAACTTCCCTGGAACATGAAATAAAGCTTGTTTTTCTTCTCAAAACAAAACATTTGTCCGAAAGGTGATATATTTGTGTCCCAAACGGTTGTCCACGAAACATCCAGCAGCGTACTTAGCGATCGCTTATTGTGTCTGTCGATTCGTATCACTGCGCGCATATTAGCTGTATTAGCCTGTTAACCTTTAGCGGAAGTGTACGGCAGATGCGGTCCGCCGTAAGGGGAAGTTTACATGTGAACAGGCTAATATAGCTGATATGCGCGCAGTGATACGAATCGACAGACACAATACGCGATCACTAAGAACGCTGTTGGATGTTTTGTGGACAACTGTTTGGGATGCAAATATATCACCTTTCGGACAAATGTTTTGTTTTGAGAGGAAAAACAAGCTTTATGTCATGTTCCAGGGAAGTTACCGGACCTCCCTACCTGGGCTTGAGAAAGCGAGCTGAACCGGGATCAGCTGAGACTGTCAGAGGTAAGCCGGTGTCAACACACGGAACTTTTAAAAGGAAACCCATACAGATTAACATTTTTTTTAGCACTATCCCTTTAATCTCAATCAATTTGTCAAGTATAACTGTCTTTATTTAATCTTATTTAATCCAGGCATAACCAGTGTAGCCTCTTTTATGAGTTTATGATAATACATCGAACAACAAAGTCTAATTTTAATATGCAACGGTTATTTTTAGACTGCGGCGGGTGCACATAGTCTCCATGGGAAACTCTTCACTCATCTTGAATAGCCACAACCAGCTGTTACCACATGGTTCTCATCCAGGATGGTCTCTGATTGGACGAACCACCACCCCTTTTTTGTTGTCATCCAAACAAAACAAAAAAAGAACACTTTGTGAAGTTAAAGGCATTTTCCTGAACTAGAATGCATAAAAGTTGGATACAGCCCAATTTCATTTTATACAATTACCATTAAAATACAGATACGTATAAATTTAGGCAACTTTTATTGTTTTTGTATGCTTAAATTTGACTTTTTGCAACTGCGCTCTCCGCATATGTCGTTCAAAATATTTAAAAGTGAAGTTAAAGGCATTTTCCTGAACCAGAATGCATAAAAGTTGGATACAGCCCAATTTCATTTTCTAAAACTACTATTAAAAAACAGATTTGTATAAATATTTAAGCAACTTCTATTGTTTTTTCATGCTTAAATTTGACTTTTTGCAACTGCGCTCGCCGCATATGTCGTACAAGTACAATATTTAAAAGTACGCACATGTTGCTGGCGGGCTTGGGTGGTATCACCAGGTCTGGTTTCGGGGTGCCGAGGGGACGGCTGGCTGGTGCTTAGGGGTGTGGTCCGGATGGCCGCCTGGATCCGGGGTTCTTTGGGGTTTTGTATGGTGGATGGGGGCACCTGGAGGGGGGCGACGTTATCTAGGTGCACCTTTAGTTATTACTGTTACTGCTGTTGCAGTGGGATGATTGCGGATGGTCTGGACCTGGACCCTCTCCCAATGTTTTGGATTGTTTTTAATGCATCATTTCTTAGTCAGGGCAAGCTGAATACCTACACCTAGGCTGCAGGACAATGTCCTCCTTCTTTTAATGCATCATTTCTTAGTGAGGGCTGAACACCTACACTTAGGTTTGCAGGACAATGTCCTCCTTCTTTTAATGCATTTAGACACATTATAAATAGCATACACATTATATACAATATAGGGCAACATAGGATATGAAGAAATGTTCGGAGAGGGGGGAGAAGTGGATTTTAAAGTGGGGCGACGGCGGTGATGGTGATGGACGGAAGGTGTGCTTGGGTGCTCGTCCCTCTCTAGGTGCTGTCCCTGTGTGGTCCTCTGGAGGATTCCTGGGTGCTGGCGGTGGTCCGGTTTACGCTCTGGGTCTGGCCGGTCGTCCCTTTGTGCCGCCTGGGGCGGGTCCTGGGGGTTTTTCCGCTCGGGTTCGCTGGCTGCCTTCTCGGTTGTCCAGTGCATGGATGGGGGGTGGGTGGACGCCAGTGTGGGAAGAGAGTGGTGATGGTGATGAGGAAGGGACGCTGGTACAAACGAAGGGGAAAAAAAAAAAAAAAAAAAAAGTCACGGAAGGAGGGTTTGGGGAAAGGAAGGAAGGAGGGAAAGGAACAAAATGTATGCCCTGTCTAGGCTACCCCACTATGGTGGGACACAGCCTTTGTATATAGATAGATAGACGCACATGACATTTACTTGGAGAACTTTGTTTTAGCACTACTACTACTCCAAATCCGTCCAAATATTCAGTCCCACCGGGGTCTCGGCCCGGTGTGTGTTTCTCTGGATACGTTGTGTTCTACATATGGCCATTATTATAGAGTGGGTGGATTGACCGAAGTGTATAGTGAGTTTTTGTTTAATTTATGCTAATGCAGCTCGCGCAGTCTGGGAGTTTGCAAAGTCTGTTCGCTCAAATTTGTTTTTTGTGCCAGTGGAGATGTACTATTTTAAAGAAGACATATTGTGCTTTTGTGACACCCGTGAATCATTTTGTAATAGTTTGGACATTTTAAATCACAATATTGATTTAAAACGGCCTAAAGGTGCACTGTGTAACTCTTTGGTTGGGGCGTCACCTGTTTGTTTCTATGGATATGTCATTGCTCTGTTTCGAATGTTCCACAGTGTGACATTAACAGCTCTACTTTACATGTACAGCGGTCCCTCACTATATCGCGGTTCACCTTTCACGGATGTGTATTACCTGTAAATATTCAAATTCAAAACATTGAATCTTACGTGTATCACAGATTAAGAAAATAAAATAGTACATATAGAAGAGAACAGAATAAGGTCGTTTTCACACCTGCCGTGTTTGGTTCGCTTAAAATGAACCAGAGTTCGTTTGCTCCTTTGATTCGGACTTTTGGGCTGGTGTGAATAAAAACCAAAAGTCTCGATCCGGAGCAAACAAGCGAACCGAGACCACCTAAAAAGGTCGGTCTCGGTCCGGTTCCATACGAATCCTGGTGCGTATAACTATAACATAAAACTTAAAGCTCCTATATTTGCCCAAAATTGATTCCTCTGAGCTTTTAGTCAGGTTATAATCCTCCTCCTCAAAAAAAAACAGACCTGGAATTGTGTTTTGTTTCATTCACAGTAACAGAGTAACACTTTATTATTAGTTTGTCTGCATCTCCAAAGCTCAAAATGCTCTGTTCCACCTTGTGAGGTCATGAAGTGTTAGTTTTCTTAGCTTTTTGTTCAGGAGAAATGGGCAATTCCAGGACTGAAATCATCCAAATGATTCCAGTAAAGGTGTATGGAGTTTAAAAACACAGCAAAGCACTTCCTGTATTACCACATGACATCACAAGGTGGAACAGTGTTTTCTGAGTGCTGAGAGAAGAACACAATCTAATAAATCTGCAGGGTTTGTGTGTTAAACGTGTGAATGAAACAAAACACAACTCCATTTCTGTTTGTGATGAGGAAACAGCATTAGAACATAGATCAGAATATAGCGTAATACAGGCCCTTTAATGCACAAGCTTAATTGCAAATATATGAACAAAACACGGTGAAAATATTCCAAAAATGGTGCAGAAACAATGCAGAGAGGACAAACGGGCTTATATAAGAGCCGCAGACGGACTCCCACTCACAGCTCGTGCACTGAGGTCTTCTGGGTAGAGCGGAGGTGCCCATGAAGAAGGTGACCCTGGCATACATGGGGCAGACTGTACCTGAGCATACAGAAATGTGAGATTTCCTCCTCGCCTGGCTCGTGTTTCACGCCTGTTAAGGTTACAGTAAGATCTACTTTGGGTATTACATGTTTGACCTTAGGAATGTATGAGAATTTAAATTTATTTGTGTTAGGGATAAATCAAGGTGTTATATTTTATAGAAGTATATCAAAAGTATAGAAAATGGTATACTGTAGTATACTGTCAAAGTATATAAGTATACTGTCAAAGAACCCAGAGTGCCGAATCTGGCCCCCGGGCCCCTGATCCAAATGTTTCTAGTGAAGGTCTTTGGAGTTTGAAAACACAGTGGAGCACTTCCTTCCGTTTGAGAGAAGAACTCAGTTTAAATCTGCAGGTTTGTGTGTTAAATGTGTGAATGAAACAAAACACAACTCCAGGTATGTTTTTGTAGTAAACAACATTATAATATAGATCAGAAAATGGCGTAATATGATGGATTTATGCCCTTTAAATCCACCAGAAAAGCTGACGAACCCTTTGTAAACCTGAATGTATGATGGGTCTTACTGGATGTTTATAATAAAGATAATATTTGGTTTAAACGTTGGAGCTCCGGGGCCGTGGCAGGCTGTTATTAACTGGTGAGGAGGATTATTGTCATTGGAAACTCCTGTCATTTAAAGCCGCCGTGCAAAGGTCTGTGAGGGACTGTGTTTATACAGGAGGAAAGCAATGTACACTTTGTTATGCGAAATCAATTTTAAAAGGCTCGTATTACGCTATTTTCTGATCTGTGTTATTATGTTTACTCATCACAAACGGAGCTGGAGTTGTGTTTTGTTTCATTCACATGTTTAACCAACAAACGCTGCAGATTTACACTGAGTTCTGCCCTTTTCTCAAACTGAAAACACTCTGTTGAAACTAAACTTAAACTCCCAACACCTTCACTAGGATCATTTGGCTGATCTGAGCCCTGGAATTGTCGATCTCTAGTGAACTAAAGGTAAAAGGAGCTCTTAATTATGAATGAAAACTACCGCTTCGTGACATCACAAGGTGGAACAGAGCAATTTTGAGTTTTGGAGATGCAGACAAGCGTGTGTGAATGAAACAAAACACAACTCCAGGTTTGTTTCTGGTGAGGTAACAGCATTACAACACACCGTGGAACTTTTGTGTTCGACGGTCCGTCAAAAAATGCGTTTCTCCGTGTAGATGTTCTTGCTTTGTCTGGAATGTTTCCCTTTCTTTCTTTAAGGAGACCAAACCAGACCAAGTTACAAGTCAGATCTGTGGAGAGGCGACCACGCTCACAGTCAGAATAGTTCTTTTTCTACGTATTTTTGAGCTCTAAAACCCTTTGTAACTGAATAAATGTAAAAGTTAGAGCTGTTTAATGTCATACTGTGGAACATTCCTGGCAGAGCAATGACGTATCCATAGAAACAAGCAGGTGACCGACCTTCAATCATGAAGTTAAGAGTGAATTTTGCATAGTATAGGACCTTGAATGACTCCAGACGTTTCAAAAACCCACCAAAACAAGCTGAGAATTCGAAACAGTACCTTTAAAACCCATTGAAATTGAATAAATGTAACAGTTAGAGCTGTTTAATGTCATACTGTGGAACATTCCTGGCAGAACAATGACGTATTCATAGAAACAAGTAGGTGACAGACCCCCAATCATGAATTTTGTGTAATATAGGACCTTGAATGACTAATAACCTTTCAAAAACCCACCAAAACAAGCTTAGAATTAAAAGCAGTACCTCGTGTTACCTTTACAGTAAACGACTCAGTACAGAATGCCTGTTTTTCTACGTATTTTTGAGCTCTAAAACCTGTTGTAATTGAATAAATGTAAAAGTTAGAGCTGTTTAAAGTCATACTGTGGAACATTCCTGGCAGAACAATGACGTATACATAGAAAAAAGCAGGTGACTGACCCCCAACCATGAAGTTAAGAGTGAATTTTGCGTAATATAGGACCTTGAATGACTCCCGACGTTTCAAAAACTCAAAAACCCACTAAACAAACCTGAGAATTCAAAGCAGTACCTCGTGTTGCCTTTACAGTAAACAACTCAGTATAGAATGCCTGTTTTTTGACATATTTTTGAGCTCTAAAACCCGTTGTAATTGAATAAATGTAAAAGTTAGAGCTGTTTAATGTCATACTGTGGAACATTCCTGACAGCGCAATGACGTATCCATAGAAACAAGCAGGTGACAGACCTCCAATCATGAAGTTAAGAGTGAATTTTGCATAGTATAGGACCTTGAATGACTCCAGACGTTTCAAAAACCCACCAAAACAAGCTGAGAATTCGAAACAGTACCTTTAAAACCCATTGAAATTGAATAAATGCAACAGTTAGAGCTGTTTAATGTCATACTGTGGAACATTCCTGGCAGAACAATGACGTATTCATAGAAACAAGTAGGTGACAGACCCCCAATCATGAATTTTGTGTAATATAGGACCTTGAATGACTAACAACATTTCAAAAACCCACCAAAACAAGCTTAGAATTCAAAGCAGTACCTCGTGTTACCTTTACAGTAAACGACTCAGTACAGAATGCCTGTTTTTCTACGTATTTTTGAGCTCTAAAAGCCGTTGTAATTGAATAAATGTAAAAGTTAGAGCTGTTTAATGTCATACTGTGGAACATTCCTGGCAGAACAATGACGTATACATAGAAAAAAGCAGGTGACTGACCCCCAACCATGAAGTTAAGAGTGAATTTTGCGTAATATAGGACCTTGAATGACTCCCGACGTTTCAAAAACTCAAAAACCCACTAAACAAACCTGAGAATTCAAAGCAGTACCTCGTGTTGCCTTTACAGTAAACAACTCAGTACAGAATGCCTGTTTTTCGACATATTTTTGAGCTCTAAAACCCGTTGTAACTGAATAAATGTAAAAGTTAGAGCTGTTTAAAGTCATACCGTGGAACATTCCTGACAGCGCAATGACGTATCCATAGAAACAAGCAGGTGACAGACCTCCAATCATGAAGTTAAGACTGAATTTTGCATAGTATAGCACCTTGAATGACTCCCGACGTTTCAAAAACCCACCAAAACAAGCTGAGAATTCGAAACAGTACCTTTAAAACCCATTAAAATTGAATAAATGTAACAGTTAGAGCTGTTTAATGTCATACTGTGGAACATTCCTGGCAGAGCAATGACGTATTCATAGAAATAAGCAGGTGACCGACCTCCAGTCATGAAGTTAAGAGTGAATTTTGCGTAATATAGGACCTTGAATGACTCCCGACGTTTCAAAAAACTCCCAAACCCACCAAAACAAGCTGAGAATTCAAAGCAGTACCTCGTGTTACCTTTACAGTAAACGACTCGGTACAGTGGGTGTCTGCCTCATATTTACACTGTCTGCTCACGCTTACATAATCCAGTGCCCTCCTTCTCGTTCGCCATCTCTCCACCTCTCTCCACCACGCCAAGCTGCTCGTTACATAAACAATCTTTGAACCGCTCCAACCTCACCCTTTCTTTTTTTTTTCCCTTTCCAAATGCCAAGGTGCGCGTTACGTAAACATCGTGGAGAGCTACTGTACCGTGTTGCCATTTTCATTTTTTCGTTTCGCTTCTTTCCTCTCCTCAGAAGTCAGAGATGGTTCTCGCTCATGAAAGGCCAAGGCTGCAGCACTCGTCTGAACGGGAGATAAGAGCTGCTGGAATCAAGGAGTCCTCTGTCTGCGGTTTTACACACAGAGGAAGAGTGTAGTGCGGTGGGCGGTTGGCAAGGAGGGCAGTGTAAATACAAGCTTACATGCTCGGCGTTGTCAGCCGGCGCTGCACGCATGATTGAGACATTGTTTGGCCCCCGCACAAGAGCCCTCTCTGTGGTGCGAGTTGTTTACGGTCATGCTAATGTGCTTTCCGGGTCGGGGAGTTCACGGCGAGCCCCACGTGGCCGGCGAGCTGTCAAATCCTACTGTACGTCCGTGATCCGCGCGTAATGATGTTAGCGGAGCGGGCCGCGGAATAGCCTCGAATCTAACCCCTTTTGTCTCCCGCTAATTTGCCTCTCTCTCTCCGAACGTGGTCGCGGAGTTGCCATGGCGACTAATTGTGCACGCTCGGCTGGCTCCTGACCCCGTTTTTGTTGACCCGTGTCGACCCGCTTATGGTAGATTGAGAACGTAATGTTATAGCGGCTCGGAATAAGTTTGTGCAAAGAACTAAAGTGCAGCCGAGGTGGGAAATGTGCGAACGAGAAATCAGACGGAAGAAATGATTAGAAAAGTCGTTTAAAGGGCCTGTATTACTCTATTTTCTGATGTTCTAATGTTGTTTCCTCTCCACAAACACACCTGGAGTTGTGTTTTGTTTCGTTCTCACATGTTTAACGCACAAACCCTGCAGATTTAGGCTCAACACTCAGTTCCACCTTGTGATGTCATGTGGTAATACAGGAAGTGCTCTACTGTGTTTTTAAACTCCATACACCTTCACTAGAATTATTCGGTAATGGTAGCAGTTTTATAATAATAATAATAATTCATAGCATTTATACAGCGCCTTTCATGACACCCAAAGCTCTTTACAGTTCATTGTTCATTCACTCCACACTTGGTGGTGGTGATACTTTCTGTAGCCACAGCTGCCCTGGGGCAGACTGACGAAAGCGAGGCTGCTAATCTGCGCCATTGGCCCCTCCGACCACCTCCAACACTCACGCGCACTCCACTTTCATACTAGGCGAGGTGGGTTGCCCAAGGACACGACATCAGCATTCATCGGTATGAGCTGGAATCGCACCGCCAACCTGTGGGTCAGTGGATCTGAACGCTCACAAATGATGTTTTTGCCAAGAAGGTTTTTTTGTTTTTCTTGGAATCTTGGTTCTATCTGGTTCTATGCCAAAGTTATAAGCGTTTTCATGTTTTTGTGCACGAAAACGGCTTTTCCCTACTGCGCAATTAGACACCACCAACCTTCAGACCTTCAGTGGACAAACGTTCTACCAACTGAGCTACTGTCACACTGCCTGACAAAAGTATTAGGACGATTGTGTATTTCTGAACTTAAATAATGATAACAAGACGTATTGGTAATGACAACAAATCAATTTATTGATATATTAAAGCAGATTTCATCATGTGTAAAGGCATATTAATGCAAAAATGTAACAATATCAAGATAAATAGCTTTTTCATCGAAATAAACACCTTTGGCCTTAATCACAGCTTTACAAATTCTGTCTGTCCTTTCAGTCATGCAGATGGGGGGGATTCGAGAACTCTAGGATATGAGGTGATTTTAAAATATTATTGATTGAGTGTTCAAACTGTTATTTTCCTAATGAAAGGATGCTATGAAAACATGAGTAATATTCGTCCACAAATGGATTTGCGCACAATGATCTGAAAATATGAGAACGTGTGATAATATAATTAAATAAATGTGATGAAACAGTATTAAAGGCAAATTAACGTTTTTTTACAATCTGAGCCTTCTTTCGGCAATAAAACAAGTAGTTTTACTCACCCATAGCAGTTTGCTGTCAATTGGAGCAGTATCGCAGAACTTATGTTGAGCCGTTCTGTTCTACTAATTATCCCGTATCCGTTAACATGGTGCTCGTATCATATGCTCGGGGCATTACTTTGCGGTGTCCAAATAACACAAACTTTAGCACTTTTCAAATCACAGAAGATCGCTGTGCCAGGGAAGACTTTGAGTGGATTCCAAAACGTCCTGAAACCCGATATCCAGCTATAGTTTCATTTGATGACGTCATCAGAGAGGACAGTGCGCATGCGTGAACTCAGCTGTTTTGTAAACACAGCTAGTCCGAAAGAGGCTAACACCGCTCTGAACTGTTGCGATATCGGGTTTCAGGCCGTTTTGGAATCCACTGAAAGTCTGCCCTGGCACAGCGATCTTCTGTGATTTGAAAAGTGCTAAAGTTTGTGTTATTTGGACACCGCAAATCAGTGCCCCGAGCACTCACGCTAACGGATACGGGATCATTAGTAGAACAGAACGGCTCAACATAAGTTCTGCGATACTGCTCCAATTGACAGCAAACTGCTATGGGTGAGTAAAACTACTTGTTTTATTGCCGAAAGAAGGCTCAGATTGCAAAAAAACGTTAATTTGCCTTTAAGTACACCACATTTAAATAATGCTTGATACATTGAAAAGTTGGCTCAGTACCCCAGCATCACAAATTATTAGTGAATGAATCAAAACACAACTCCAGGTTTGTCACAAGAATGGATTTTTTGCGTACTGTAGAACCTTTTGAAGTTGTTTATGTTAGAATTTCAAGGTTTTCTGTGAGACAATAACTGATGATACAAGTGAAGTTGGAGTTTTTAATATTGATCGACACCGCAGTAGACACACACACACAATACCTGGAACAGAAGTCCGCATTAGATCTCGGAGTACAGAATGTTTTTAAGAAAGAATAAATGTATAATCAAAGAAAAGCGTTGCACAAAATTGCATCAGTTTCAGTTAAGACTTAACAATGGCGATGTCTGATTGCAGCAGATGTTGGAATTAGAAGTCCCAGATGTTACAGAAAGAAAATTTTAAATTGGAAAAGCTGTCGTATGTTTTATTTTATCGTCGAAATGCGCCGCTTAAACTGTTAAACATCAGATCCAAATGAACGGAGATGCACCTGCACTGCCCGTCAAAAGTTTGGACCCTTTTTCATGTTTCTTCTTTATTTCCTCTCCTCTTTTCCACTCTTTTCTCCTCCCTGCTCCTCTGTCTCCTCTCCTTGTCTTACCCCTCTCTCTCTTCCTTTTCTCTCCCTTTTCCTCTCTCTCTCACTCACCTCACCCTCTTTCTTCCTCTCTCCTTCCCCCACTCCCCTCTCTCTCGCTCTTCTTCCTCCCTCTCTCCTCCCTTTCTCTCTTTCCTCTCTCTCCCCTCTCCTCCTCTTACCCTTCTCTCTCTCTCACTCACCTCACCCTCTCTCTATTTCCCTCCCTGTTTCCTCTCCTCTCTCCCCCTTCCTGTCTGTCCAACTCCCCTCTCTGTCCTCATCCTCCCTTTTTCTCCCTTTCCCTCTCTCTCTCACTCACCTCACCCTCTTTCTATTTCCCTCCCTGTTTCCTCTCCTCTCTCCCACTCTTTAGCAACTCCTCTCTCTTCTCTCCTCTCCTCTTCCCCTTCCTCTCCCTCTTCCCCTTCTCTCTCCTCTCTTTTTTCCACTGTTTTCTCCTCCCTTCTCCTTCATCTCCCCTTTCCCTCTCTCTCTCTTTATATATATATATATATATATATATATATACATATATATATATATATATATATATTTTTTTTTAAATTGTATTTCTTTCTTTATTAGACCGTCACATTTCTCATCTGTTTTTAAAACTCTTTACACATTTTACAGCAGCGAGTTTCACATTTCAGACAAAAGACACATGTAAAACAGTCTTGATTCCACATGACGGAACCAGAACTACACCAAGACTAAACCAGAACTACACTAGGACTAAACCAGAACTACACCAGAACTACACCAGGACTAAACCAGAACTACACTAGGACTAAACCAGAACTAAACCAGAACTACACCAGGACTAAACCAGAACTAAACCAGAACTATACCAGAACTAAACCAGAACTACACCAGGACTAAACCAGAACTATAACAGAACTACACCAAGACTAAACCAGAACTACACCAGGACTAAACCAGAACTACACTAGGACTAAACCAGAACTAAACCAGAACTACACCAGGACTAAACCAGAACTAAACCAGAACTATACCAGAACTAAACCAGAACTACACCAGTACTAAACCAGAACTACACCAGGACTAAACCAGAACTACACCAGGACTAAACCAGAACTGAACAAGAACTACACCCGGACTAAACTAGGACTGAACCAGATCTAAACCAAGACTAAACCAGAACTAAACCAGAACTACACCAAGACAAAACCAGAACTACACCAGAACTAAACCAGAACTACACCAGGACTAAACCAGGACTAAACCAGAACTACACCAGGACTAAACCAGGACTAAACCAGAACTACACCAGGACTAAACCAGAACTAAACCAAGATTAAACCAGAACTAAAACAGGACTAAAGCAGAGCTGCACCAAGACTAAACCAGAACTACACCGGGACTAAACCAAGACTAAACCAGAAGTACACCGGGACTAAACCAGGACTAAACCAGGTACAGTAGTTGACCTTTACACAAAATGTGACTTCTTCCACGTCGATATCAGATGCTTTTGTTTTTATTCTAGAACTTTCCTCACTTTTTGACTCTATCACACCCTGACCTCTGACCTCCGCCTGACCCGTGTTGACCCGTTTACCGTCTCCACACCGCTGCTGTTGCCGTAGTAACTTCTACCAAAGTTCAGGAAACGAGAATAGCCCGGCGCAGATTATCAGTCGCAGTGTTTCCGGATTCAAATAAATCTTGGTCTTAAATAACGGTCTTTTTCAGGACTTTGCTGATTTTGCAGTCTCCGTCCCGCTGCAGCTGAGAGTCTGAGATTTCCGAACCATTTGGAGAATTTTCCCAGTGTGACATGGGAATTACTGTGTGGCCCGTTTCAGCGCGAACATCTGTCCCGTGGTCTGGCCTTGTGATTTTAACTGGGTACAATGGATGGTTTCAGTTTCATTCTGTTCTATCCTTTAAAGATCCCATGACATGGTACTTCTTGATGCTTTTATATGGCGCCTTAATGGTTCCCTAATACTGTAAATGAATCCTTCTTCAAAATCAAGCCTCAGTGCATGAGAAAGCCTCGTGAACACAGTCAGAGTCATAAATATGTCTCTGAAATGCTTTATTCTGGGCGTTGTTGCTTGAATGCAAATGAGGAGGACAGAGACAGGCCAGTGCAGTGGGTGGGGGTGTGGCCAAATACGCCGCCGTTTCCTGGATTAGCGGTGCGATGTGCGCTATCGTCTGTGTTTTAAGCACGGAGGAAGATATGAGACGCTTTCTATAAAAAAACACATTTCCACAGAAAATCAAATTAAACCACTGCTGTTTTAGAGGTCCGGAGACTCGGATAAAGGACATCCGAGCCTGGAAACACTCTCACGTGTCTCCAGGCAAATAAAAAACGCATCTCGCATTTCGTAGCTCGTTTGCAGTCCAAACTCTCTGGGCGTGATTTCCAGCGACAGTGGGTAGACATCCAGACGGGGGGTGGAAATTCATTTGCATTTTCCCTGAGTGTGACGTCAGAAAGTTCCCTTGTTCAGAATCGCCCATTTGGGCTGTCTTTTCAAACGCAGAAAAGGACCGCAAATGCTCAGTTTACACATTTCGCAACTTTTAGCCATGGGGGGGCTAAACAGGGTAGGGGAGCTCACATTAACGTTCAAAAACCTCAGAAAGTGAAAATTTCATGCCATGAGACCTTTAAAAATATTCAACTTTTCAGTTCGGCGTCCATCGCTGTTTTGTTTCTGTATATCTGTCACTGCTCTGCGTTTGTACGGAGCACCAAAAATGACATGATTAGAAATAAATAAATACATAAATGTGGAAAAATATTAAATTAAATGTACACATAATAATAATAATAATAATAATAATAATAATAATAATAATAATAGTAATAATAATAATTCAAAGAACAAATAATAATAATAATAATAATAATAATAATAATAATAATAATAATAATACAAAAATGTACAATCAAGCATTTTTTACCTTTTTTTTGGAGCACCAAAAATGACATAATTAGAAATACATAAATAAATAAATGTTGAAAATGATTCAATTAAGTGTATAAATAATAATAATAATAATAATAATAAGAATAAGAATAAGAATAAGAAGAAGAAGAAGAAGAAGAAAGGAATACAAAAATGTACAATCAAGCATCTTTCAGCTTTTTTTTTTCACCAAAAGTGACATAATTACAAAAGTGACAAAAGCGACAAATGTTGGAAAGTATTAAATTAAATGTATTATTATTGCTATTATTATTATTATTATTATTATTATTATTATTATTATTATTATTATTATTATTATTATTATTATTAATAATAATAATAATAATAATAATAATAATAATAAATACAAAAATGTACAATCAAGCATCTTTTAGCGTTTTTTTTTTGAGCACCACAAATGACATAATTGGAAATAAATAAATGCATAAATGTTGAAAAGTATTAAATTAAATGTACAAATAATTAAAACTTTTTTAAAAAGTAATAAATTAATACAAAAATGTACAAACAAGCGTATTTTAGCTTTTTAATCCCTAGGAGGGGCTAGGTCATTAAGGGATTTATAGATGAGGCAAGCGAGTTTAAAAGTTTTACAATTTTCAAAACTTAAAAGCTGGTATTTCTCTAAAAGTTAGTGAACTGTTTTGGTTTTGATTGTAGTGATGTCTGTTTAGCTGACGTTTTCATCGAACTTTCATGTATAAATGAGCTAGTTTTTTGTCGAGCTGAGGTACCTGATAATCCTTGACATTTGTTTACGTTTGTTTGCGTCAGTTGTTGTCGCCTCTGTAGACGTAGCGGCTCAGGTAGAGGCGAGGGACGATGACGCAAACGGTAATCGAGTGGTGTCCCATTTCTTAGGGGAACATTCGTACCCCGAGTCCTCTCAGCTCGGTATCGAGGGGCAAGACAAAGATGCAGATAAAGTGGAAGGGGTAAGACAGAGTAATGGGACACAACCTTAGACTTAGACTACATTCACACTGCAGGGCTTAATGCTCAATTCCGATTTTATTGTGAAATCTGATTTTTTTTCCGAGGTCGTACACATTTTCAATTAAACACGACTTGTATGTGATCTACAGTGTGAACTTTAAACGCCCCAAAAGTGTCCCGCATGCGCCTTGGAGGACACGACGACGTCACATGCAGCGAGCGTGCTCAATGTTTACAGAAGTCGCCTAAAGTTGCTGTCGTACCGGAGCCAGAACATGTACAGCTTATTTGTTTTCACCCTCGCTGTGTTAAAGAGAGATTTTGCAGATCTTTCCTTCCTGCTGCTGTCAGACTGTACAATGATCAATGCTAGTCATGTTCATCTCCATAGCAACCATGTGTCATCTCCATAGTAATAATTACATGTGCAATATTATTTAAAGTCACTTTACCTGCTACTTATTTTTGTAACTACCACTGTCCATCACTGCACTGTACACAATCATCTGAGTCACTTTATTCTAGGGATATTATATATCACTGAACTGGAGTCACTTTAACTGCTCAGAATCAAAGACATTTATTGTGCAGCGTTCCTGTGCCTTTTAACCTTACACTGTTGTGTTTTATAGTTGATTGTACAGACATATTATTATTATTATTTATCTTAATTTTGATGCATGCTCATATTTTCCTACTGTTTCTGAAACTTGCGTTGTGACACTGCAATTTCCCCATTGTGGGACAAGGATTTTAAGGAGGAGACGGAGAAGGAGAAGGACGAGGTTTTTGGCCACGGCATTTTGTGGGGCAGTTGCAGCAACGTCCGTAGAAATGAACGTGTTGGTGCGGAGTCGCAGACAAAAGTGGTGGGATTGCTACGTGCTTCGCCGCTTCACTGACACAGAGTTCATATACTATTTTCGCATGACGAGAAGAACGTTTGTGTACATTTGTGAGCGCCTACTTGTACCACTCTCGCTGGAAGAAACACGCCCAGGTCAGATGAACGCGACCTGACCAGACTGAGGTCGCATGCCAAAAGATTGGATATGTATCGGTTTTAGGACCACATATCCAAGTGGCCTGGATCGCATTTGAAAAAATCGGATCTGTGTCGTTCAGACTGTCATTAGAAGATCAGATACAGGTCGCATAGGAGCGAAAAAATCAGATTTGGGTCACTTCAGGCTTCAGTCTGAATGTAGCCTAAGACTTAGACAAACTTTATTGATCCACAAGGGAAATTGTTTGGGTACAGTAGCTCACTCATCAAATATATATATAATATTACAGGGAGTAGAGAGTCCTGGTTCAATCCTTGTGTAGTCCTAGTTTAGTCCTGGTGTAGTCCTAGTTTAGTCCTGGTGTAGTTCTAGTTTAGTCCTGGTGTAGTTCTGGTTTAGTCCTAGTTTAGTCTTGGTTTAGTCCTGGTGTAGTTCTGGTTTTGTCCTGGTGTAGTTCTGGTTTTGTCCTGGTGTAGTTCTGGTTTAGTCCTGGTTTAGTTCTGGTGTATTTCTGCTTTAGTCCTGGTGTAGTTCTGGTTTAGTCCTAGTTTAGTCTTGGTTTAGTCCTGGTGTAGTTCTGGTTTAGTCCTAGTTTAGTCTTGGTTTAGTCCTGGTGTAGTTCTGGTTTAGTCCTAGTTTAGTCTTGGTTTTGTCCTGGTGTAGTTCTGGTTTGGTCCTGGTTTAGTTCTGGTTTGGTCCTGGTTTAGTTCTGGTGTATTTCTGCTTTAGTCCTGGTGTCGTTCTGGTTTAGTCCTAGTTTAGTCTTGGTTTAGTCCTGGTGTGTCATCATATATATATGGTATATATATATATACATATATATATGTGTGTGTGTGTATATGTGTGTGTATATATATATATATATATATATATATATATATATATATATATATAATAAATATAATGGGGTAAGAAAAAAATTGATGGAATAGCAAAATAAAGGGCAATAGACTGGACTCAAATGAGACATAAATATAAAAATAATTAGATATTATAATAATAAGATAATACATGTATATGTACAAATCAGAATAAGCTGTATATGTCCTTGTGTTGTCCTTATGTGAGAACTCCAAACACACTGGTCGATCAACAGATTTATCCAAACATTTTTTTTATTTTTTCTATTTACTGATTTTTTTTTTTTCAATTTTCTGTCCCAGTTTTCAAAGGAAATCAAACTGTATTTATGTGCGTGTTGAAAAGAGCTGCGGCCTCTTTATAAGATTCCTCGTTCTATTGGAGAAATTCTTTTCAGATGTTTCCGGATGTGGTCGATATTTGTCCAGATTCGACAGCCAGCAGCGCAGCGGTGGACCGGTTCAGCCATGTGGAAGTCTGTTCGCTGCGTTTTACTCAAGGAAGTTCGGTGAAGGTGAACCGTTTCTGAAACACAGAAAAGAATTTATGGATTAATACCACATGCTTTAGTCCTGGTGTTGTTCTGGTTTAGTCCTGGTTTAGTTCTGGTTTACTTCTGGTTTTGTCCTGGTTTAGTCCTGGTGTAGTTCTGGTTTAGTCCTGTGCAGTTCTGGTTTAGTCCTGGTGTAGTCCTAGTTTAGTCCAGGTTCAATCCTTGTGCAGTTCTGGTTTAGTCCTGGTTTAGTTCTGGTGTAGTTCTGGTTTTGTCCTGGTTTAGTTCTGGTTTAGTCCTGGTTCAAGCCTTGTGTAGTTCTGGTTTAGTCCTGGTGTAGTTCTGGTTTAGTTCTGGTTTAGTCCTGGTGTAGCTCTGATTTAGTCGTGGTGTAGCTCTGATTTAGTCCTGGTGTAGTTCTGGTTTAGTCCTGGTGTAGTTCTGGTTTAGTCCTGGTGTAGTTCTGGTTTAGTCCTTGTGTAGTCCTAGTTGAGTCCTGGTTCAATCCTTGTGTAGTTCTGGTTTTGTCCTGGTTTAGTTCCGGTTTAGTCCTGGTGTAGTTCTGGTTTAGTTCTGGTGTAGTTCTGGTTTTGTCCTGTGTATTTCTGGTTTAGTCCTGTTCAATCCTTGTGTAGTTCTGGTTTAGTCCTGGTTTAGTTCTGGTTTAGTCCTGGTTTAGTTCTGGTTTAGTCCTAGTTTAGTCCTGGTGTAGTTCTGATTCTGGTGTAGTTCTGGTTTAGTCCTGGTGTAGTTCTGGTTTAGTCCTGGTTTAGTTCTGGTTTAGTCCTGGTTTAGTTCTGGTTTAGTCCTAGTTTAGTCCTGGTTTAGTCCTGCTGTAGTTCTGGTGTAGTTCTGGTTTAGTCCTGGTGTAGTTCTGGTTTAGTCCTGGTGTAGTCCTAGTTTAGTCCTAGTTCAATCCTTGTGTAGTCCTGGTGTAGTTCTGGTTTAGTCCTGGTGTAGTTTTGGTTTAGTTCTGGTTTAGTCCTGGTGTAGCTCTGATTTAGTCGTGGTGTAGCTCTGGTTTAGTCCTGGTGTAGTTCTGGTTTAGTCCTGGTGTAGTCCTAGTTGAGTCCTGGTTCAATCCTTGTGTAGTTCTGGTTTTGTCCTGGTTTAGTTCCGGTTTAGTCCTGGTGTAGTCCTAGTTGAGTCCTGGTTCAATCCTTGTGTAGTTCTGGTTTTGTCCTGGTTTAGTTCCGGTTTAGTCCTGGTGTAGTTCTGGTTTAGTCCTTGTTTAGTCCTGGTTTAGTCCTGGTGTAGTCCTAGTTGAGTCCTGGTTCAATCCTTGTGTAGTTCTGGTTTTGTCCTGGTTTAGTTCCGGTTTAGTCCTGGTGTAGTTCTGGTGTAGTTCTGGTTTAGTCCTAGTTTAGTCCTGGTGTAGTTCTGATTCTGGTGTAGTTCTGGTTTTGTCCTGTGTAGTTCTGGTTTAGTCCTGTTCAATCCTTGTGTAGTTCTGGTTTAGTCCTGGTGTAGTTCTGGTTTAGTCCTGGTTTAGTTCTGGTTTAGTCCTGGTTTAGTTCTGGTTTAGTCCTAGTTTAGTCCTGGTGTAGTTCTGATTCTGGTGTAGTTCTGGTTTTGTCCTGGTGTAGTTCTGGTTTAGTCCTGGCGTAGTCCTAGTTTAGTCCTAGTTCAATCCTTGTGTAGTTCTGGTGTAGTCCTGGTTTAGTCCTGGTGTAGTTCTGGTTTAGTTCTGGTTTAGCCCTGGTGTAGCTCTGATTTAGTCCTGTGCAGTTCTGGTTTAGTCCTGGTGTAGTTCTGGTTTAGTTCTGGTTTAGCCCTTGTATAGCTCTGATTTAGTCCTGGTTTAGTCCTAGTTTAGTCCTGGTGTAGTTCTGGTTTTGTCCTGGTGTAGTTCTGGTTTAGTCCTGGTGTAGTTCTGGTTTAGTCCTGGTGTAGTCCTAGTTGAGTCCTGGTTCAATCCTTGTGTAGTTCTGGTTTAGTCCTGGTGTAGTCCTAGTTGAGTCCTGGTTCAATCCTTGTGTAGTTCTGGTTTTGTCCTGGTTTAGTTCTGGTTTAGTCCTGGTGTAGTTCTGGTTTAGTCCTAGTTTAGTCCTGGTTTAGTCTTGGTGTAGTTCTGGTGTAGTTATGGTTTAGTCCTAGTTTAGTCCTGGTGTAGTTCTGATTCTGGTGTAGTTCTGGTTTTGTCCTGTGTAGTTCTGGTTTAGTCCTGGTGTAGTTCTGGTTTAGTCCTGGTGTAGTCCTAGTTGAGTCCTGGTTCAATCCTTGTGTAGTTCTGGTTTAGTCCTGGTGTAGTTCTGGTTTAGTCCTGGTTTAGTTCTGGTTTAGTCCTGGTTTGGTTCTGGTTTAGTCCTAGTTTAGTCCTGGTGTAGTTCTGATTCTGGTGTAGTTCTGGTTTTGTCCTGGTGTAGTTCTGGTTTAGTCCTGGCGTAGTCCTAGTTTAGTCCTAGTTCAATCCTTGTGTAGTTCTGGTGTAGTCCTGGTTTAGTCCTGGTGTAGTTCTGGTTTAGTCCTGGTGTAGTTCTGGTTTAGTCTTTAACCTTTGACCTCATGTGGTATTAAACCATAAATTCTCATCTGTGTTTCAAAAACAGTTCTCCTTCAGCAAACTGAAGTCATTTTAATGTTCAAATTTCCTTCACTCGTCTGAAAACACCGTTAGCTCGGTTAAAAGATTTTTGCAAATTTTGTAAACTCAGAATTTCCAGTAAGGATTGCGTTTTTTAATTAAACAAAACACAACTCCAGATTTGTTTGTAAGTCGGAAAAATGAACATTTAAAACTGTAAATGAAAGTATAATATTTAGCCCCTTTAAAGGTGCAAAGACGTAGACGACGGGAGCGTGACGTCCCATAACGTTTGCCATATTTGGAATTCAGACCGAGTATCCTAGCAACCAAAGAGCCAATCCGGAGCAAGGGAAAATAGTGAAATAAACAATAAACATCAGGATCATGTAAAGTTAATAAGAACATTTTAAGACTAAAATGAGAAGCCTGACAGAGCTGCAGCCTCTTTATAAGATTCCTCTTTCTTTTGGAGATATTCTTTTCAGATGTTTTCAGATGTGCTCGACATTTGTCCAAACCCAACAGCACCTCGGCGAGGCACCGTTTTAACCGAGCGAGCAGTGTTTTCAGACGAGTTAAGGAAATTTGAACTTTAAAATTCAGTTTGCTGAAGGAGAAAACCAGAACTAAACCAGGACTATACCAGGACTAAACCAGGACTAAACCAGAACTAAACCAGGACTAAACTAGGACTAAACCAGAACTACACCAGAACTAAACCAGGACTAAACCAGAACTAAACCAGGACTAAACTAGGACTAAACCAGAACTACACCAGAACTGAACCAGGACTAAACCAGAACTAAACCAGGACTAAACTAGGACTATACCAGGACTATACCAGGACTAAACCAGGACTAAACCAGGACTAAACTATAACTAAACCAGAACTACACCAGAACTGAACCAGGACTAAACTAGGACTAAACCAGAACTTCACCAGAACTAAACCAGGACTAAACCAGGACTAAACCAGGACTAAATTAGGACTAAACCAGGACTAAACTAGGACTAAACCAGAACTACACCAGAACTGAACCAGGACTAAACCAGAACTAAACCAGAACTGAACCAGGACTAAACCAGGACTAAACTAGGACTAAACCAGAACTACACCAGAACTGAACCAGGACTAAACCAGAACTAAACCAGGACTAAACCAGAACTAAACCAGGACTAAACTAGAACTAAACCAGAAGTACACCAGAACTAAACCAGGGCGAAACTAGCACTACACCAGGATTGGACCAGGACTAAACCAGAACTAAACCAGAACTAAACCAGGACTAAACCAGTACTACACCAGGACTGAACCAGGATGAAACAAGGACTATACCAGGACTAAACCAGAACTAAACCAGGACTGTCCCAGGACTAAACCAGAACTACACCAGGACTAAACCAGAGCTACACCAGGACTAAACCAGATTGATCGATGGATCCGGAAGCGCGCCCATGCTCACTTTCATCGTTTTTTTTCCGTGTTGGTTTATATTTACCGTCTACACCGAGAACAAACCAAAAACGACCCACAACAGAAAGTTACAGAGTGCAGCTTTAGTCCCGTCGAAGGAAACTCCAGTGGCCGAATGTGTCGTTTTGGGGCGTTTTCTTTAAACATGAAAGTCGAGTGAAAACAATGAGACGGGAGTTTGTGGAGGAAGAGGAAAAGCGCCGGGAGCTTTGAAGTGCCGGGACACGGGGCTCACGGAAGCAGCTCGACGTGGAACTGCTCCAGCTCCGTCTGATTCTATTTAAAGTGACAAGTTTTTGTTATTTTCTTATTGTTATTAAAGGAAAGTATGTGCGGTTTCTGGAAAAAAGTTGAGAAAAAGAAGTGACGGTGACTTGTAAAACGGAAAACTTGTGTGGTCTGCAAGGAAGACATTATCTGTGACAGTTTGAACCTTCATGACAAAATAAAGGTTTTATTAGTTTAATCATAACCATAATCATAAGATGAGAAGTTTTGGCCCTTGGTGACACTACGGTTGCTCGGTAAAAGTTAATGACTTACATCTACGTAAGAAATAATTTTATCAGGAAGTAAAATTATTTAAAAAAACAAACAACAAAAAAGGAAAATCTTAAATATAATGGAGTGAGTAGTCTGAACCAGGACTAAACCAGAACTACACCAGGACTGAACCAGAACTACACCAGGACTGAACCAGGACTAAACTAGGACTAAACCAGAACTACACCAGGATTGAACCAGGACTAAACCAGAACTACACCAGGACTAAACCAGAACTAAACCAGAACTACATCAAGACTAAACCAGAACTACACCAGGACCGAACCAGGACTAATCCAGAACCAAACCAGAACTACACCAGGACTAAACTAGAACTACACCAGAATTAATCCAAGACTAAATCAAAACTACCAGGACTAAACCAGAACTACACCAAGACTGAAAGAGAACTACCAGGACTAAACTAGAACTAAAACAGGACTAAACCAGAACTACACCAGGTTTGAACCAGGACTAAACCAGGACTGAACCGAGACTAAACCAGACCTACATCAGGACTAAACCAGAACTAAACCAGGTTTGTTAGCATTGCAGGCTAGTATTTTGCATGTCATCTTTCTGATTTTCCTTTGAGGAATTATTTCTACGTAAAGGAAATAATTTTATCAGGACGTAAACTTATATTTAAAAAAATAAAATAAAATGAATGAATAATGAAAAAATAATGAAAAAAAAAAATAATGAAGTGAGTCTAACTTGTGATTTGTATTTTTGCATTGTGGTTCATGGTGTAACTTTTCTGGTGGAGGGTCTGTCAAAAGCTTTTCTCTATGGAGATGTTATTGCTTTGTCTGGAATGTTCCACAGTATGGCATTAAACTTTCTGTCTCCATGGAAACCAAACTAAACCAAGTTACAGGTCAGATCTGTGGAGAATGTGTGTTTTCCTGGGTATTTTTGAGCTATAAAACCACCTGTGATTGAATAAATACAAGGTAGAGCTGTTTAAAGTCATACTGTGGAACATTTCAGGCAGAGCAATAGCATCTCCACAGAAACAAGCAGGTAACGGACCCCAAACAAAAAGTTAGTGATTTTTGAGAGTTGTTTTACCGGATACAGGCTAACGGAGGTGCGCTCTTTTTTTAGCTTGTGTTTTCGCCGCTGTCTGCACTTTTTTAAAAGCTCAAATTATTCTCCTTTTGTCTGAGCTCTGCGCTTTTGTCACATTTAAACATTTTTAACACTGAAAATTCCTGTAACGTTTTGCAGACTAAATATAACATACAAGTTTTTTTTTTGTTTTTTTTTACACCAGACCTAAACCAAGACTAAACCAGAACTACACCAGGACTGAACCAGGACTAAACCAGGAATAAACCAGAACCAAACTAGAACTACACCAGGATTGAACCAGGACTAAATCTGGACTTAAGGCAAGACTAAACCAGAACTACACCAGAACTACTCCAGGACTAAACCAGAACTACACCAGGATTAAACCAGAACTACACCAGGACTGAACCAGGACTACACCAGGACTAATCCAGGACTAAACCAGAACTACACCAGGATTAAACCAGAACTACACCAGGACTAAACCAGAACTAATCCAAGACTAAACCAGGACTAAACCAGCACTACACCAGGACTAAACCAGAACTATACCAGGACTAATCCAGAACTACACCAGGACTGAACCAGGACTAAACCAGAACTATACCAGAACTACACCAGGACTAAACCAGAGCTACACCAGGACTAAACCAGAACTACACCAGAACTCAACCAAGACTAAACCAGAACTACATCAGCACTAAACCAGAACTCAACCAAGACTAAACCAGAACTACATCAGCACTAAACCAGAACTCAACCAAGACTAAACCAGAACTACACCAGGACTAAACCAGAACTACACCAGAACTGAACTGGATAAAACCAGAATTACACTAGATTTAAAAACGGAAATTGGAGCTTGATTTGTCAGAACATAGAAACACAAGAAATAAGATCTCCGTAGAAGCAGGTTTATACGATTGGAGTTTTGAACTATGCAAACTGTCTTAAACTTACTATTTTACTGCATTTGGAGTAACGCCCACTGAAGCGAATGAGCTACTGCCGTTTCTTGTGTATGCGCAGTATGTGGAGCTCTTTAAATAAACACATTTACAGTGTGCGCGTTCATCTCTGCTCTTCATTATAAGCGAAGTGTGAGTCTGGGTTGCTCGCGCTCAAATTAACAAGTCCGACGCACTCCACTAACGAGATGTTCCACACAAGGTACGCCACCGCCACGCCGACCGCACCAAATGAATCTGATTAGCCCTGTCAAGTATGTGAGTGATACGAACGCGATATCAGCTCCTCTTTTGTACAAGTCTGTTTCTATAAATAAACGTAGGGACGCACCGATATGATACTGCGCCGCGAAAACTACAATCCAGCAAAGTTAGCGTTACTTGAATTAAGAACGTTTTATCAGGATTTGTGTTCATGATATGGGTTAATTTCAAAAATGATCTACCAATGGAACAAACCTTTTGGTAGTTAAAATATGAAAATCCATCTTGCTACACTGAATTTAGAAAAACAACAAAATAAGAAACAAACCCAAGTGTGATCGTGTGATTACATTAAGGCAGAGCTTTTCATTTAATAATAAAAGGTGTTATTGCTTTGCCTGGAATTATGAGCAGCAATTCAGTGCACACATTTTAGATTTGTCCCATTGAAGGACCTGTAGGCAACTTGGCAGTGGCGTCACTTCCACCTGCGTCGCTGATCAAACAGGTGAGGTGAGCGAATCGCTGCCAGGGCCTTTGAACGGCAAGTTTATTTATAAAAAGAACAAAAACGGGACGATTAACAAGAACGCCGTGATTTGGAGCTTTTGTCAAAAAGAATTTTCCGATCACCGAAGCTGCTCCAGCCTGACGGATCATTTGAACGATAAACACGTCCGGACAAGTTCCATTGTTACCGGTGATAGTGCACACTTCACCAAAACACCAAACCAACAAACCAATAAACAATCAAAACACCAAACCAAAAATCCACCAAACCAACAATCCAACAAACCAACAAAACACCAAACCAACAATCCAACAAACCAAAAAAACCACCAAACCAACAGACCACCAAACCAACAAATCACCAAACCAACAAAACACCAAACCAACAAATCACCAAACCAACAAAACACCAAACCAACAAATCACCAAACCAACAAAACACCAAACCAAAAAAAACACCAAACCGACAAACCAACAAACCACAAAACCAACAAACCAACAAACCACCAAACCAAAAAACCAACAAACCAAAAAACCAACAAACCACCAAACCACCAAACCGACAAACCAACAAACCACCAAACCACCAAACCAAAAAAACAACAAACTAACAAACTAACAAACCAACAAACCAACAAACCAACAAAGCACCAAACCAAAAAACCAAAAAACCAAAAACCAACAAACCAACAAACCGCCAAACCGCCAAACCACCAAACCACCAAACCGACAAACCGACAAACCGACAAACTGACAAACTGACAAACTGACAAACCGACAAACCGACAAACCAAAAAACCACCAAACCACCAAATCAACAAACCACCAAACCACCAAACCAACAAACCACCAAACCACCAAACCAAAAAAACAACAAACTAACAAACTAACAAACTAACAAACCAACAAACCAAAAAACCAAGAAAACAAACCAAGAAAACCAACAAACCACCAAATCACTAAACCAACAAACCAAAAAACCAACAAACCAAAAAACCAACAAACCGACAAACCACGCTTGCAGAACTCTCTCTCTCTCTCTCTCTGTCTCTCTCTCATGAGATTAAAAATGTGATTTATTAGATTAATTAATTACAAATCCTGTATTTAAATAGATTATTTTTTTAATCGCCTGACAGCACTATTTGAAAATCAACTCTTTATGACATCGCAAGGTGGAAAATCGAATGTTGCTTGGATTAAGAAAAACACACGTGCTTCGTTGGTAGGTCAGATATTCTTTTTTGCAGTGTGGTGGTGGATATCAGCAAAGAAATTGACATTTTCCTCATTAAATATTACTCAAACACACAGAAATCACTCCAAACGCAGCTTCAGGTGAGTAAATAGTGAGGGGGAGCAACTATAACATTTTACAGAATAGGTTTGCTTTAAGGCCAATAGCCGAAACGCTAAAAAGTGAAAATATCGGTTAACTGGTGTATCTAGTGGAAACATCTGGTTGAATATTCCAGGCAAAACAACCAAAAAAAGTTAGAAAAGTTACAGCAGCAAAGACGATTACGATGGGATGAATGAACGGTTTTGGAGCTTTTTTGTGTTCACAGCTCTCGTTCGGGGGGAGGAGGAAAACACTGTTCTGTTCAATATTTCGTTGGCTCATTGACTCAGCGAGTGAAACCCGTCTCTTGCCAAACAATTATACAATGCGGCGTTATTACATAAGACACTGTTGCAGTCGTGGCACATTTCGCTTTCTGCTCCAAACCAAAAACTATTAGGCAACTATGAGTCCTGGAGGTTTTTTTTTTTTTTTTTTTTTTTTTTCAGAAATAGTAGGAGTATAAAACCATGTGTACGTTCAACTATTTGCAAAACAATAAATGAAAAGTTAAGATTTTCAGTGTGAGGAGCTGAAATGTCGTGATCTAAAACATTTATACATAAATTAAAGGGCCCATATTACGCTGTTTTCTGATCTGTGTTATAAGTGAAGGTAAACGACAAAAACACCTGCTGACAAGACAAGTTTAATGCCATACTGTGCAACATTCTAGGCCAAGATCTCCATGGAGACAAGGTCCTACAGATACAAAATGTAGTTAGAATGTTGTTTCCTCATCACAAACACACTTGGAGTTTTGTGTTCAAACAACTCACAATCCCTGCGTTTTTTTCTCTCAAATGGAAAACGCTCTGCTCCACCTTGTGATGTCACGTGTTATAATACAGGAAGTGCTCCATTGTGTTTATAAACTCCGCACACCTTCACTAGATAATCAGGAAGTGCGTGATGGCATGCTAGTTGTTGTTACATTTACTCTGATAATCAGGAAGCGTGTGATAGCATGCTAGTTGTTGTTACTGTTACTGTCTGATAATCAGGAAGCGTGTGATAGCATGCTAGTTGTTGTTACCTTTACTGTCTGATAACCAGGAAGTGTGTGATAGCATGCTAGTTGTTTTTACTTTTTCTGTCTGATAACCAGGAAGTGTGTGATAGCATGCTAGTTGTTGTTACTGTCCGATAATCAGGAAGTGCGTGATAGCATGCTAACTGTTGTTACCTTTACTGTCTGATAACCAGGAAGTGTGTGATAGCATGCTAGCTGTTGTTACCTTTACTGTCTGATAACCAGGAAGTGTGTGATAGCATGCTAGTTGTTGTTACCTTTACTGTCCGATAATCAGGAAGTGCGTGATAGCATGCTAGTTGTCGTTACCTTTATCATCCGATAATCAGGAAGTGCGTGATAGCATGCTAGCTGTTGTTACCTTTACTGTCCGATAACCAGGAAGTGCGTGATAGCATGCTAGTTGTTTTTACTTTTTCTGTCCGATAATCAGGAAGTGCGTGATAGCATGCTAGCTGTTGTTACCTTTACTGTCCGATAATCAGGAAGTGCGTGATAGCATGCTAGTTGTCGTTACTTTTACCGTCTGATAATCAGGAAGTGCGTGATAGCATGCTAATTATTGTTACTGTTACTGTCCGATAACCAGGAAGTGCGTGATAGTATGCTAGTTGTTTTTACTTTTTCTGTCTGATAACCAGGAAGTGTGTGATAGCATGCTAGTTGTTGTTACTGTCCGATAATCAGGAAGTGCGTGATAGCATGCTAGCTGTTGTTACCTTTACTGTCTGATAACCAGGAAGTGTGTGATAGCATGCTAGTTGTTTTTACTTTTTCTGTCTGATAACCAGGAAGTGTGTGATAGCATGCTAGCTGTTACCTTTACTGTCCGATAATCAGGAAGTGCGTGATAGCATGCTAGTTGTCGTTACTTTTACCGTCTGATAATCAGGAAGTGCGTGATAGCATGCTAATTATTGTTACTGTTACTGTCCGATAACCAGGAAGTGCGTGATAGCATGCTAGTTGTTTTTACTTTTTCTGTCTGATAACCAGGAAGTGCGTGATAGCATGCTAGTTGTTGTTACTGTCCGATAATCAGGAAGTGCGTGATAGCATGCTAGTTGTTGTTGTCGTACTGTCACGGGTAAACTCCGGGCTGGTCTCAGAGATGTGAGAGGTGCTTAAACTCACCGCGGTGAATAATTAAAGTCGCTCTGAACACAGGAGTTCAGTGAGGGAGAACTTTGGACCACTGCAAACTGTTTAAAATGAACTCATTTTCAGGTTTTCAGTTTTAGGTTTTAGTTTTTCAGACAGTAAAAATCAGAGACAGCACCGTAAAGGGCCCATTTATGGTATTTTAGAGGGACAGATAATACTCCCTACACCTGTACTCACCCTTATGTAACAGCTGTGATTTTATATTTTATATTATTACTTATTTTCCTATTTTATTTGGACTTGTACATATACACTTATTATTTTTATAATTGTCTCATTTGACACCGGCCTCTTGCTGTCTTTTGTGCTCTACCATCTATTTTTGTTATTATATTATATTGTGATTAGTGAGCTACTGTATCCCTTGTGGATCAATAAAGTTTGTCTAAGTCTAAGTCGACCTTCCTTGTTGTTTTTTTAGCTAACTCGAGCTAACAGCCCTCTTGCTTCGATTCCCCTCTAAAATACAGGTCGGCGTTGCGTTTTCGCAGTCTCACTGTGCTTTCATAAGACCGCGCTGTGACCTACATAGTTCTCTGAGGGAGGGAAGTCACCTTGTAAGGCTGGATACGCTTTATGTGCTCTGCTATTATAGTGCATTGTGGAACTTTTCTGGTGGAGAATCCATCAAATACTTTGCACTTTTCCACGTTTCTATGTTATTGCTTTGTCTGGAACGTTTCACAGTCGGGTATTAAAACTTTCTACCTTCAAGGAGACCAAACTGGACCAGGTTACACATCAGATCTGGGAAAACGCGACCTTACTCACAGGAATTCTTGTTTTTTTAGGTATTTTTGAGCTGTAAAACCACCACGTAGATCTATTTAATGTCATACTGTGGGGTGACCAGATTTTGAAATCAAAAACTTAAAACTTTCTACCTTTGAGGAGACCAAACCAGACCAAGTTACAAGTCAGATCTGGGAAAATGCGACACCAGTGACAGGAATGTTTGGGTTTTTAGATCCGTTTAATGTCATACTGTGAATAGGGTGACCAGATTTCGAAATCATAAGTGAAAAGCCCCTAGTTTGGGGTGGTTGGTAATAATAAAATTAGGAAACTTAAGATTTGTGTAGAATCCCTCAGTCGTCCAAGCTGCTTCTTCAGTTTTGGTCAGACTACTATTTTATATATCTAATAATATGGTATTATATGGTATTTTTAAAGTAATTTCATTGTAGTTAGCGCCCCCTTCAGGCAGATATAGGCAGTGTCCACCAGCATCTAACTAGAACTGAAGAAGCAGTTTGAATGAGCTGCGAAACTTTTGCCAAAATTTGGAAACACCTAATTAAAGAAAATTGTTATGTACTCAGTCCATTTATTCATGAGTCAGTACAATCACATTTTCTTTGCATTTTGGTCATTTTTAAGCAGCTTTTCTGTATTTTACCCAAACAAATGACAAGTTATGCCTCCCTTTCCTGTTGGCAGGTATCAAAGCGGTCAAAAATAGAGACACCTGGGACATTTCCTGCATAAAACTGGGACAAATCACTGGTTTTGGATAAGTCTGCTGGGACAGGGGACACGGGACTCAAAACTGGGACTGTCCCGGGTGAATAGGGACATCCGATCACTCTGCTGTGAAACATTCCAGGCAGAGCAATGACGTATCCACTGAAACAAGCAGGTGACGAATCCGCAAACCAAAAATTTACATAGCGCAGCTTTAAAAAACTGCATCTTTCTGGACTTCACAGGGGCCGATACTTCAAAGTGTGGATTTTGGCTGTGAACGCTCAGGCGTGTTTATCTTGGTCGTAGCCGTACACAGGAGCAGGCTCGGAGGGAAGTGCTCACTAACGGTTTGATGTAGAAACAGGGATCACGCTAACTCCTCTTTAAATATTGGGACAAATTGCGCATTATTTTCTCCTGTTTGCAGAGATAAAACATGTCGGTAAGCGTGAATAAAGCAAATTCGAAATAATCTGTATCAGCATTGGCAGGGGTGTAGCACAAAATTCTGGGGCCTGGGTAAAAATTATGTCAGTGGGCCCCTATTATATGTTATCTTAAAATAAAATAGCATATTACAGATTTAGTGAAGGGCCCCTCCATGCTCTGGGCTGGGCCCTGGGCATGGCCATGAAAAAAAAAAAAACATATTGGTCGATCTCTTGAAATAATATTGCTTTTATCCCCGGAATGGATCTAAATGTTGAACACATACTTAAAACTACAACAAACATGCACTTAAATGACACTGACACTGCTGCTTAAATGACACTGACACTGCTGCTTAAATGACACTTAAAGGACACTGACACTGGTGCTTAAATGACACTGACACTGCTGCTTAAATGACACATTACACTGCTGCTTAAATGACAATTAAAGGACACTGAGAGTGGTGCTTAAATGACACTGACACTGCTGCTTAAATTACACCTACATTACACTGCTGCTTAAATGACACTTAAAGGACACCAACACTGGTGCTTAAACGACACTTAAAGGACACTGACACTGCTGCTTAAATGACACTGAGACTGCTGCTTAAATGACACTTAAATGACACTGCTGCTTAAATGACACTGACACTGCGGCTCAAATGACACTTAAATGACAATGCTGCTTGAATGACTACTTAAATGACACTGCTGCTTAATGATACTGACACTGCTGCTTAAATGACACTTAAGTGACACTGCTGCTTAAATGACACTGCTGCGTAAATGACACATAAATGACACTGACACTGCTGCTTAAATGACACTTAAATGGCAGTGCTGATTAAATGACACATAAATGACACTGACACTGCTGCTTAAATGACACTTAAATGACACTGCTGCTTAAATGACACTGACACTGCTGCTTAAATGACACCATTTGAGCTTTATTACGCTAAGTTTACTGTACTTCTGCTACGGATATATGTGATATGTTTTAGTCATGGTGTTTATTGTCTTGTTTATCAGATGTTTTACGTTCACTGTGGGCCTAGGGGGCGCTGCAATTTCAAATCCTGTGTGTGCAACCTGTACATATGGTTTTGACAATAAAGCTGAACTTTGAACTTTGAATTCAGCTGTACAATACAACTTTCTGTAAATGATGGACACTATTATAACATGGTTAAAAGCTCTTAAAAGTTGATTTTACATGATATCGCTCCTTAAAACATCATTTGAAAAGTATGAGGAAGGTTTTAGGCTTTAAAACACAATTTGAAATGAAACAAAACACTTCTCCATGTGGTCTTATATCTGCATAATCTCTCAGTGGTCCAGGTAGGTTCCGTAATGGTCCATGGGCGTATACTCATCTATGAGCTCTTATACTTGTTCTGAAACAGCTAAAGCTTCAGGAAACGTTTATTTCTGTCCTGTGATTGTGACTTTTTTAGTATCGATACCTTCTCAAATAAGTATCTAGTTTCGATACTAGTTTTAGCACAGATTAGCATCTGATTTTCGATACTTTTGACAGCCCCGTTTGTCGCCTTTCTCCAGTTTCATCCTCAACTTTGCTCCTGTGCTCTCCGCTGGTGTGAACTGACCAGTGTTGGGGGAATATCGAGCTAAAGCAAGTTACTGAAAAACACATCTTGACACGATTGGATTTGCACGCACACACACATATACACACGCACGCACACAAACACACGCACACACACCCGCACACACACACACTCGGGCTCGCTGCCAGAGATCCAGTCAGACAAACACCTCACCAGAGACCCCTGCGAGCGTCCGACAAATTGAATGAGTTCAGATGAACAGGAGGGATTAGATGAGTGCTCGTGATTGTATCCCCCGGAGGGACCTGTGTGTGTGCATGTGTGTGTGCGTGTGTATGTAACTGTGTGCGTACATCCGTGCGTTTGTGTGTGTGTATCTGTGTGCGTCTGTGCATCTGTGTGTGTATCTGCGTGCGTTCGTGTGTGTGTCTATCTGTGTGCGTCCATCCCATCCGTGCGTGTCTGTATGTATCCGTGTGTGTGTGTGTGTATCTGTGTGCGTCTGTGCGTGTATGTATCCGTGTGTGTGTATGTATCTGTGTGCATCCATCTGTGCGTGTGTGTATCTGCATCCGTGCGTGTGTGTATCTGCGTGCGTCCATGTGCGTGTGTGTGTATGTACCTGTGTGCGTCCATCCGTGCGTGTGTATCTGCATCCGTGCGTGTGTGTATCTGCGTGCGTCCATGTGCGTGTGTGTGTATGTATCTGTGTGCGTCCATCCGTGCGTGTGTGTATCTGCGTGCGTTCATGTGTGTGTATCTGTGTGCGTGTGTGTGTATCTGTGTGTGTGTGTGTGTATGTATCTGTGTGCGTCCATCCGTGCATGTGTGTATCTGTGTGCGTGTCTGTGTGTGTGTGTGTATCTGTGTCTGTCCATCCGTGCGTTTGTGTATCTGTGTGTGTGTGTATGTATCTGTGTCCGTCCGTGTGTGTGTGTCTGTGTGTGTATGTATCTGTGTCCGTCCATCTGTGCGTGTGTGTATCTGCGTGCGTTCATGTGTGTGTATCTGTGTGTGTGTGTGTGTCCGTGTGTGTGTGTATGTATCTGTGTCTGTGTGTATGTGTATGTATGTATCTGTGTCCGTCCATCCGTGCGTGTGTGTATGTGTGTGGGTGTGTGTGTGTGTGTCCGTGTGTGTGTGTATGTATCTGTGTCTGTGTGTATGTATGTATCTGTGTCCGTCCATCCGTGCGTTTGTGTATCTGTGTGTATCCGTGTGTGTGTCGGGCGCACAGTTGTGTGACCGGAGCTCTAAGGAGAATGTTAACCAGACAATCACCTCCGTGTTATTGATCGAAATGAGACTTGGATAATTAGGCGCGGAAAAGGAGGGGCAGCCCGGGCCACTCTGATGTTTTGATACAAGCTGTTCTCGCACTGTACCCGTGTGACTCCGACTTAATATAACATGCAGTTTAGGGACAGCGCCACCTACTGTTTTGTTTTTTGTTTTGTTTTTTACATTACCCTTCATTCATTTACTTCAGTCCATGGCGCGTTCGTCTACCCAAATTTGTGGCAAACATTTGATCAACTGTACTTGGTTTTACTGAAAAATTTGTCCAGATTTTTATCTTAAATTTTCTTTCAAATAAAAACAAAACAAACAACAACAAACTTAATATTTAAAATGTATGTCTGGTTTAAAAAAAAACTCTCGAGACTTACCCAGAAAGCAAATTCATAAACGTTTATTTAAAAATCCAAACCATGAGTCCGAAACATGTTTAGTTTGAACTTTTAACCCCGCCCACTTCAGTTTTTCCCATGATTCTTAGCAACAATGCGTCTGATTGGATGAAATCTGGTCACCCTGTCTATAGCTTCAGTTATAATTATTACCTGCGAAAATGCGGTGTAAAATGAATAGATTCTATTTTTAACTCTCAATTGTTTTCCCAGAGCAAAGTGTGATGTAAAGAGCCTTTATCTACAAGAAGAAATTAAAATCAGGTACAGAGCTTTAGAGAAGACGTGTTGTTTTTGTGTCTGTGATATAGTTATAATCTGCAACACCTATGGATCGTTGTGCTATAATTATATTATATTCATCTAGAACAGGGGTGTCAAATGCGACGTTCACACTGCAGCCTGAAGTGACCCAAATCTGATTTTTTTGCCTCTATGCGACATACTGTATATCTGATCTTTTAATGACAGTGTGAACGACACAGATCTGATTTTTTCAAATGCGATCCAGTTCACTTGGATACGTGGTCCTAAAACCGATACATATCCGATCTTTTGGTATGCCACTTCAGTCTGAACGGCCAGGTCGTGTTCATCCAACCTGGGCGTGTTTCCTCCAGCGAAAGTGGTACAAGTAAATGTACACAAAATGTTCTTCTCATCATGCGAAAATAGTATATAAACTCTGTATCAGTGAAGCGGCGAAGCACGTAGCAATCCCACCACTCTTGTCTGCAACTCCACACCAACACATTCATTTGTACGGACGTTGTTGCCACTGCCCCACAAAACGCCGTGGCCAAAAACCTCGTCCTTCTCCTTCTCCGTCTCCTCCTTAAAACAAATAAGCTGTACATGTTCTGGCTCCGGTACGTCAGCAACTTTAGGCGACTTCTGTAAACATTGAGCACGTTCGCTGCATGTGATGTCATCGTGTCCTCCAAGGCGCATGCGTGCATGCATGCTTTTGGGGCGTTTAAAGTTCACACTGGAGATCACATACAAGTCGCATTTAATTGGAAATGTGAACGGCCTCGCAAAAAAATCGGATTTCACAAAAAAATCGGAATTGAGCATTAAGCCCTGCAGTGTGAATGTAGCCCGGGGGCCGTATCCAACCTACTTTGATCCCAAAGGGGCCGGATCAGAAAACTCATGGCAAAATAGCCCAAAAATCGCAATAAGTCCAAATATTTGTCCAGAGAAACACAAATCTATTACAGACTGCTGTTTCTTCAGTCCGAGCAATAATTCGTTTATCTTCTGTCTTCTCAATTCTCCGTTCAAGTTATTGTTTTGTTCGAAATGCCGTGTCTCGTAGTGGCGTTTAAGATTATATTCCTCGAGCACCGCCACTTGTTGCAAACACACCGAGCGTACAGGTTTCCCATTCACCTCCTGAACAAATAGGAATTAGTCCATTTTTCTTGGAAAATCCTGCACTCGGCGTCCACTTTTCTCATTTTTGGACATTTTGCTGATGAGGGTGTCACGTCAACAGTCAAAACGGTGGTCCTTTAAGAGTGTTTGGAAAGAGGCAAGACGAAACGCGGTGAAGCTGCAGATTAGCGATAGTGACTCTACTTCCTGTGTACTGTATATTTTATGCTTTAAAAATCATGTATCTGAAGTTTTGCACCACATTTCACAAATAATAATAACACAGATTTGTCTTGTATCTAAACTAGAAGTGCAGAGCTCTGATCTTTTGAACACTTTAGAGTCTCAAAGCGACTTGTTTTACAGTAAACGGGAAACAGCTGACGCGATCGCACTCACAACGTTATATCCTGTGGTCCGCAGTCATGTCCCGCTGCTGTATTTGTGGTCGGAGATTTTACGTCTCATAAGATTCTTCCTTGTGTGTGTGGTGTGCGCGTTTTGTTGCACATTTAAAAATCTTTTAAGACTGAAAAATCCTGCAGTGTGTGGCAGCCTACCAGAGTCTACCAGAAAAGTTCCACAGTGCACCTTTAGCGGCTCTGAAAAGTCAACTTGGCAGAATGGATTCACTTTAATACACATTACATTTTTCAGTTAGCGCCTTTTCCGTGGAGCTGACAGGTCTTTTCGCATTGCCGTTAATCCGGGCATTATTACGAAACACCTTGCCTGATTTGAATAGCTCCATAATGAGTAAATCTAAACACCACATATTTTAACGGCAAAAATTTAACACCTGCAGTGTCCATTCAACACTTGTCAAATACGGTATACATTAGCACTAGGAATCATTTATCATTCAGTAGAACCACAAACCGCCCCGTCATCGTCGTCCACATCCATCCATCCATTTTCTTCCGCTTATCCAGGGCAACAGTCTCAGCAGGGACTTCCTTCACCTGTCTCCATCCTCCAGTCGTATCGTCAAGTCTTCTGTGAGACTTTTGACGGTACGATTTCACGATATTACGTTTATTCGATTAATTTATGATTTTCCATACATTAATCAATAGGGATGTAACAATAACTGAAATATCGTGAAATCGTGTATATCGTGTATTGTGGTATCGGAATCTGCATTGCGTATCAAACCAATTCCTTAGTATCGAAATTGAGTTTGAAAATTTTGTATGGTGACAACACTACATCTGTTTTGGGAAGGAAAAAGAAAAACGGCATGCAGACTTAGACGCAAAAGTGGCGTCGCATCTTCACTTTTTATTCCGCGTTTAGGCGAGCGTTTTCGTGAGGAAATCTGCGTGCATACGGTGATGCAAAAGTGTGTGGAATTGGATTGGGTATGCATGCCAGGCGGCTAGGTGGCGCTGTGATACATTACCACTATGTCCGCGCGCATGCGTAGAATCTTCCTTCATTTATTTACTTAATTTAATTTATGGCAAAAGGAGAAATTCAATTTGTTAACTGGACAAAGTTTATTTGGTCGAATACATTTCGCAGCTCACCCAAGCTACTTCTTCAGTTAATTTAATTTACTTAACATTTTAATTTAATTACATTTATTTAACTTAATTTACTTTATAAATATAAATATCCAGAAATGGTGACGTAAACACGTACGCAACGTCAGCAGATTTGACCAGAGTTTTGCGTCTTGGGCAGTGTAGACGAAAACGCTACGGTGGAGCGAATTCAAGTTTTCCACTTTGGAGGGCGGTTTCAGTTTTTGGCGTTTTTAAGCCCCCAAAACCCCGTCACCGTCTAAACAAAAGGCACTTCTGATAAAATATTTTGTCATTTTTACCCGTAAGGCCCTTAACATTCAAATGCAAATACACAATTCGACATTACACAGTGAGTATTATAAGGAACTGGGTCAAATGACTTGGGTTAGAAGGACTGGATTAAAGGTCCTATATTATGCAAAACTGACTTTTGTGAGCTTTGTTATAATGCTGATACCTTATTCTTATTTCATTCACACGTGTTTGAGTAACCCTTTATTATTAGTCTGTCTACATCTCCAAAGCTCAAAATGCTCTGTTCCACCTTGTGATGTCATGGGGTAGTAGGTTTTCACATTTAAAGGCATTTGCATACAGTACACTTAAAATAAGAAGCAAAAATTATGTTGCTTGAATTAGGAAAAAATAAATAAGATATGAACTTGAACTATGAACCAAGATACTACTTTTTAGTGTGTGGTAATGCTATTTGCTAGAGGAAAATTTGACCATAAACTATGGTCTAAACCAAACAAATGGTACCCCACACATAGATTTGATTAGAAAATACACTGAGAACCATTGATTGGATACAGACAATTAAGATCTCTTGAATTGTATGTGAAGTTAAGTCCTATAATACACACAATTGATTCTTGTGAGCTTTAAGTCATGCTATAATGTTGTTACCTAATCAAAAACAGACCTAGAGTTGTGTTTTGTTTCATTCACACATGTTTGAGTAACACTTTATTATTAGTCTGTCTACATCTCCAAAGCTCAAAATATTCTGTTCCACCTTGTGATGTCATGAAGCGATAGTTTTCAAGTTAACACCTACCTTTTACCTTTTGTTCAGTAATGTTTAGAAAATCCAGGGCTGAAATGAAGTGATTCTAGTGAAGGTCTGTGGAGTTTAAAATCACAGTGGAGCGCTTCCTGTATTACCACATGACATCACAACGTGGAACAGAACTTGTGTCTTAAACAATGTAAAAAAACAAAACACAACTCCAGATCTGTTTGTGATGAGAAAACATTATAACATAGATCAGAACACAGCGTAATATGGGCCCTTTACATGGACTAAATCATAATTGTTATTAGTCATTCATTTATTCATTACCGACGTGTTAATTTTCCATCTGGTGTATGGGCGTGTGATGTTGAATTTTCAATATAGCGCAAGAATAATATTAGCATAATTCTGACCCCGGAAAAATATACATTCAGAAATTGCAGCATACAGTGCAACGCCTTGGTGGAGGTCTGTGCGTCCTATCCATAGACGTGTTATAGTAGACGCGGCGTTCGATGCTAATGCTGCTAATGCTGCAAGATATATCGGCATTAACATCAGTATCGGCCGATATTGCAAAAAATTTAACATATCGGTATCGGCCCGATATGTAAAAGTGGGCCGATATTAACGACTGATATTTGTCAGTACAGTAATCCCTCAAATTAACGTTTTCTCACATTTCTCAGGGCTGCGAGCACGAGACCTGTGCCCAAACTGTGCCTCCTCTAGACCAGGTCTAAACCAGGATTAAACCACCGTGGTGGTTTAATCTGTGGACGCGGTCCCGAGGGGGAGGCACGCATTCTGAGCAGTCTGAGCAGGCAAAGAGCCACACACGGTGGTTTAATCCTGGTTTAGACCTGGTCCAGTCCTGGTTTAATCCGCGTTTAGTCCTGGTCTAGTCCCAGTCTGATCCTGGTCTAGTTCCAGTCTAGCCTCCCCCATCTATAACACTATAAAATAAATGAAATTGAAATTAAAAAAAAAAAAAAAGTCAGGAGTCAAAACACGTTTTGAAAATAAAACAAAACATTCAAAAATTCATTTTGCATGATTTTCAGTCTGTATAAAATGTTATCTTAGAATTAAAAATAAACAAATATGGTATTGGCCGATATCAGCAACATTAATATCGGATATCGGTATCGGCTAAAATTTTCACATCGGTGCATCCCTACTGCTTATGCTATCGTCCACTTAGCAACTCGGCTAGTTCAGGAAGATTTTGGAACGCATTAGCATCAGTTAGCATTAGCGCACAAAACGAACAGGCTAATCCGCGGGGTGAGAGCCGGTGCCAAACCATCACCACATTTAGGTCAGAGCCTCGTTAAAAGTCCAAGTCGCATGCGTAAACCGTTTGGCGTTAATTTTAGATAATAGGGCTAATTAGCGTAACTGTCGTCTGAGCTAATGGCTAACAGACTTAACGACCACCAAACCTGCTCTTTCACGTGTTACTGGAGAGAAAACCAGATAAATAACATAAACATAGTGAAATAAGCGTTTTCAGTTTCGATACCGATAACATTACTTAGACTTTAAGTATCTGCCGATGTTCGATATTAACCGATACCAGTGTAGGGACAGAAAATGGCACTTTTTAACTTTAAACTTTTTACACAAGATTTAATTTATCCTTCAAATCACTACTGAACAGCTTTGTGTGAATTAAAGTTCAAACATTATGAGGCGTTCTAGGTAGGGGTACATCAATCCAGCTTCTTTCTCAGTACCAATACCGATCTGCCGATACCCGATATTATCCGGTAGAAGGGGAGAGACTGAAAACAGCATTTATTTCCTTTAAACATAAACAAAATAAGACAAAAGTGATCCATATGTGAGACTTTCTGGGCCGACTATGACCTGGAAATATTCTTTTTATATCCAACCAGGATATCAACTGAACCGATATTTGGAAGCCGATATCCAGCAAAATTTTTTTGTATTTGTGCTGATTTTTGATACCAGTACCGTATCGGTGCAAGCATTTTATATACTTTAAAGGTACATTTTTGACTTTTCTGGTGAAGTGTCCCTCACCTGCTTCTCTACATGAAGATATTGTCTAGAATGTTCCACAGTATGGCATTACACTTATATATCTCTACAGAGACAGAGTTACAAGTCAGATCTGTGGTGAGGCGAGTCCACTCAGAGTAAGAATGCAAGTTTTTATGTCAATACAAACCCGTGTTATTGCGTAAATGCAAGACGGATACGTTTAATGCCACTCCGGAGGGGTATTCCACGAACGCGGCTAAGCGCAAAGCCCGACTTTATTCGGCAGTCCGCGCTAGTTTTAGTGAGAGTTCGGCTCCATGACTCTCGCTAACCTTAGTCCCCGCTGAGATACTGGGGCAGCATGGTTTCCCCGGCTAGCCTGGTCCGGGACAGGCTAAAGACGAGGCTTAAACAGGCCGTGTCGCAGAGAATACGTACCGGAAGTAAACAGAGTGTCAAAAAACAGGTCCTCACACCTCCAGCATGACCGTGAAGATCTGTGTTGTCCGAAAACAGTATCAGCAAAAAAAAAAAAAAATTACCTTAGGTTCTTGGTCAGTTTTGACAAATTTACAGTTTACAGTTTTGACTGCGTGAAGAGTCCCTCAGTCGTCCAGGTAGAATCCATGATAAAAGAAGAAATTCAATTTGTCAACTGGACAAAGTTTGTTTGGTCGAATACGTTTCGCTGTGTCTAACCAGCACTAGAACCAGAACTGACGAAGCCTCTCGGATGAGCGGCGAAACGTTTTCGACCAAACAAACTTTGTGCAGTTGACAAATTGAATTTCTTCTTTTATCATACAGTTTTGACTGTTATAGGACTTAACTTACGTATTTAAGCGCTCGGCGATCTTCTGCCACGCCATGTCTCTGGCCTTGGTTATTGCAAATGTGTTGTAGAGTTCCAAAAGCAACTTCTGTTCTGATGCGCTGAAATAATCGGCCCGAATCTTCGACATGATCGCGTTTTCGACAGTCGCTTGTTCTCGGCTTCTTACGTTCCCCGTGCACACGTCTAGGCCAGGACAGGTTAGGGGCGGCTGAAATGTGTTAGTGGAACGACTTCAGGCTTTAGTCTAAGTTGCCGCTACTTCAGGCGAGGACTAACCACTTAGGCGCCGCTGTGTTTAGTGACATTCGTGGAATACCACCCAGGACATTCCAGATCAAAAAAATAACATCTCCATCCACCAGAAAAGTTACACATTGCACCTTTAACATGGGGATTGCCTTCGCTGTTCGTTTGTATGTGAAGGAGCGCTGGATCTGCTGTTTACACATGTCTTGTCAGCTTACGTCAGGCTTTAAAATGTGGTCTCCATCAATAAAACACAGCGTATGATCTGAAGGAGCACTCCCTGTGGGCGAAGTCCTGTCACCTACCTCATGGGCCTCATGTATATATCCTCCTATATGAATCCAATATTAATACATGTAGCTTTTAATAACGCTAAATATTTTAATAAGCCCTGAACATGGTGATTCGAATGCGCAAGGGACTCCTCACTGATCCGGCTATTTCCATTAACAGCCAGCATAAATAAAACACCATTGAACCAACTCCAGTCTGACTTATTTATAGCACTGGGAGTCAAGGGCAGCGTGTAAGTAGCAAACAAAGTACGAGTTTATGTAGTGATTGGACGACCCCGAGGTTTTACAGTAAATATTTGTGTAAATCAGGGCGCGTACCACTTGCGTTTCGATCATTACGTTTGATGGAGTCTGAATAAGACAGTGAGATGTGGTCTGGTCTCGTGCTGCATTTATGACACTCATGTAAAATTGATTCAGGAGGTTACTGAGTGCGATGAGCTCTACTGTTAAATGTGGGTCAGACAGTTCGGAAGTTGTTTACGCTTAAAGCCTCACTGTGGAATTTTTTTAGACAAAGAGGAGACTAAGGAAAGTAGTAGAAAATAGTAACGTAAGACGAAAGTTCTGAACCAGTTGGATTGGATTTTGGCCGGAGGGGAGGGAGTTGCAGTAGTCTAAAGGACCTGTTTACGCGAGAACGCTTACGGGTAAAAACGGCAAAATATTTTATCGGAAGTGCCTTTCGTTTAGACGGTGACGGCGTTTTTGGGGCTTAAAAACACACACAAAAAACTGGAACCGCCCTCCAAAGTGGAAAACATGAATACGCTCTGCCGTAGCGTTTTCGTCTACACTGCCCAAGACGCAAAACTCTGGTCAAATCTGCTGACGCGTACGTCATGTGAAGGCGGAAGTTAGGATTTGGAATTTTGAGTGTTTTTATTGCAAAACTTAGAAAAATATGTGTCCTTACTGGAGATTGGGCGATATGGGTTTTCAAAACTATTTAGAATCCCGAGAAACCGATATTTTTGAGCCGATGTGAAGCAAATATAGACAATTTTTCAAAAATTTTCTAATTTAAGTTCACTACAAACTCACCCACAGCCCTTTTGTCCACAAATCTATAAGAGACCTTTTTTTTTGTTTGTTTTTAGTTTTATCTTTGCCGATAGCCGATACGCTGAAAAGTGCAAATGTTGGCCAGTCGATCAATATGTGGCCTCTTCCTGCTAGTTTCCATGGTAACATTGTTCCTCTGTCCATAGTATTTCACAGTATATGGCATAAAATTATCTCCATGGAGAATATTCCAAAATATGGTTTTACTTTTCCATTTCAGAATCATGCAGGGTTTGTTCCACCTCTATAAAGTTAAACTGTTTTCCCTTAAAAGTATGTTGTTTGTGCAATTTATATATCATATTTTCAGTTAATTATGTATATTGTTGATTACTTATATAATATACTGTAGTTGGAAAATTATGGAAACCGACAGAGGCCATGTTCGTAATGATTATTTTCCACCTTAATAACAAGAAAATGACACAATTAATTCGTGATCTCAAGAAAACAAAGAGTTTTTCCGTGATCTCGAGAAAACACTGTATCTCCGTCGGTAAAGACGAAGCCGGGCCAGTCTTCTGCGGAGGTGCCGCGGACTAATCTTGAAATTATCCCGAATTAAAAGACGTAATGCAATCTCCCCCTGGGTCAACCCCTGATCAAAATATTGCCTCATCAGCTGATCGATTTTTATTCCAGACATTCTAATGACCAAAAACGAGTCTATTCAGAATGACAAATAGCCCCGAAGTCAGCCTGACCGCCGGCCAAAAAACCTGGACTAAACCTGGACCAAACCTTGACCAAACCTGGACAAAACCTGCACAAAACCTGGACTAAACCTGGACTAAACCTGGACTAAACCTGGACTAAACCTGGACCAAACCTTGACCAAAACTGGACAAAACCTGGACAAAACCTGGACTAAACCTGGACCAAACCTGGACCAAACCAGAGTCGGCCTGTCACAACGTGGCCGTAGATGTTTCAGTTGTTTTCTCGAGATCACGAATTAATTATCTTGTTATCTCGGGATAAAAATAAAGAAAAAATATTGCTTATGAATATGGCCTCTGTCGACTTCTGCAGAAAATAGAGAAGCATTGACAGCGATTTCGGGCAACAAACACAACCAAAAAGAAAAATAACAGCCAAAGTTGTATTTTATGTTTTTTTTTAAAAAGATACATACTGTGTCTTTAAGATGAGGTTATTATAAAATCCTCATCCGTTTCCTTTCATTTCCGTAGAAGTAGGTCAGTCCATTACGTTGTCCCGCTCTGCTCTGTACAGTCTTGATCACCATTGTGCTGTTTTAATTTATGCGCCGCTCCCCTGACCTCCTGACGACCATGAAGGCGAACGCGCGGAGGCAAAGCGCCGCTAGCCTGATTCACGCTAACAATAGACATAAGTCATGCTTTTATTGATGACCTTTGACCTCTCTTTATCATGTCCAGCTCGTCATGTGGACTATGGCTAATTAGCGCTGCCTGTAGAAAGACGGCGTACATCGTGCAGCGAACAATTCACGTCAGCTACAATACGGCTCTTGATTATCTTAAGATGACCTCTGACCTGTGTGGCTGTTCAGTACATTACCTGGAGCTCATTATTTTAGTTTGTCAAGGGCAAAAGAGTGATTGTTGTTAAGCTTGTGTCTTTATTGAATTTGGATAATTGTCGATATAATTCTGTTACTGTCCAAGCGTGGTTGTAAATAATTAGCATACTAACTTCTGGACGTCTTTACTGCCGCTTAATGTTGCGTGGGTTATCGAAACTGTATGGCAAATTTAAATACTACTACTACTACTGTGGTAGCAGCATGAAGACATGTACGGATAAAGTTATTTTGTAATTATTATATACACCTGGTCAGCTTGTGAAAACAAAAAAGAAAATGACAAAGTGTTTGTAAATGTGTGCATTCTGTCACCATGATAACAGCTGAAGATTCTACCATAGTGATACAAAGTGGTTTCATCCCGTCTAAATTCTGGTGATTTACGTGAATTTTTCTTGTGTTTTGTCTGTGCAGTTCGCCCATGAGACAGCCCTCGTCCACAGCTAAAGTGTGCCTGGTCTGTGGAGATGAGGCGTCGGGCTGTCACTATGGAGTGGTCACGTGTGGGAGCTGCAAAGTCTTCTTCAAACGAGCCGTGGAAGGTACGAACCAAACTCAACACGCCAACACTGTCAGAAGGGGTTCATAACATTGTCAAATAATACAGATTATTTGTTTTTTGTTTGTTTAAAGGTCCAATATTATGCAAAACTGAGCTTTAAGACATGTTATAATGGTGTTACCTCCTCAAAAAAATACCTGGAGTTGGGTTTTGTTTCATTCACACATCCTTTATTATTAGTCTGTCTACATCTCAAAGATCAGATTGTTCTGTTCCACCTTGTGATGTCATGAAGAAGCGATAGTTTTCAAGTGTACAGCTCCAATTTTTTACATTTTGTTAAGTCCATCCATCCATTTTCTTCCTCTTATCCGGGGCCGGGTCACGGGGGCAACAGTCTAAGCAGTAACTCCCAGACTTCCTTCACCCCGGCCACTTCCTCCAGCTCCTCCAGGGGGACCCCAAGGCGTTCCCAGGCCACCTGGGAGACATAGTCCCTCCAGCATGTCCTGGGTCTTCCCCGGGGCCTCCTCCAGGTGGGACATGCCCGGAACACCTCCCAAGGGAGGCGACCAGGAGGCATCCGGAACAGATGCCCGAGCCACCTCAGCTGCTCCTCTCGACGAGGAGGAGCAGCGGCTCTACTCCGAGCTCCTCCCGTGTGACTGAGCTCCTCACCCTATCTCTAAGGGAGCGCCCAGCCACTCTGCGGAGAAAACTCGTTTCAGCCGCTTGTATCCGCGATCTCGTCCTTTCGGTCATGACCATAGGTGAGGGGAGGAACGTAGATTGACGGTAACTTGAGACCTTTTGGCTCAGCTCCCTCTTCACCATAACGGTCCGGTACAGCAACCACATCACTGCCGACGCTGCACCGATCCGCCTGTCAATAATTAATAATAATAATAATTCATAGCATTTATATAGCGCCTTTCATGACACCCAAAGCGCTTTACAGTTCATTGTTCATTCACTCCACACTTGGTGGTGGTAAGATACTTTTGTAGCCACGGCTGCCCTGGGGCAGACTGACGGAAGCGAGGCTGCCAATCTGCACCATCGGACCCCCCGACCACCTCCAACACTCACGCGCACTCCACTTTCATACTAGGTAATGTGGGTGAAGTGTCTTGCCTAAGGACACAACCGTTTTTGCAACTGGCGCCCCCCTGTGGCACCTGGAATTCCCAGTGTCTCCCATCCAAGTACTAACGAGCCCGGCCTTGCTGAGCTTCTGAGATCTGACGGGATCAGGCTTTGACAGGCAGGTATGGCCACAATCTCAATCTTTTGTTAAGTAAAGATTGTAATTCCAGGGGTGAAATTATCCAAATAATTCTAGTGAAGGTATATGGAGTTTAAAAAAACATTGGAGCACTTCCTGTATTACCACATGACATCACAAGGTGGAACAGAGTGTTTTCCGTGTCCTAAATCTTCAGGGTTTGTGTGTTAAATGTGTGAATGAAACAAAACACAACTCCAGGTCTGTTTTCGATGAAGAAAAGACATTATAAGATCAGAAAATAAAGTAATATGGGCCCTTTAAAGTAAATGTGACTGAGTACAACCTTATTTGTTATTTGTAAAAAAAAAAAAAATTGAGTCTCCAAACAAACACAAACTAGTCTTGGTGCTTAACTATCCCACAGCTGCTGTTTGACATGTGTCCAACCATATGCCAGACTTCTATGTAGACTGTTTTTCTTACAGATGTTCAATCAAACAGACGTGAGTAAATAATCATCTCGTTTTACTTTTAGAGCAGCTGCAGGAAATGACACAAATGTGCAAATGGATGAGTTCATTACTTGTGTTCTAAAATACATATCACGAAGAAACTGAATACAAGTATGTTTCAGCAATTTTCTCCACATTCTGGGCTGGGATTGGATTCTTGAAGTCCAGGCTGGGCGGTAGGCCTGATCAGTTTTAAAGGTCCCATGACATGGTACTTCTTGATGCTTTTATATGGCTCCTTAATGGTTCCCTAATACTGTAAATGAATCCTTCTTCAAAATCAACACTCAACACTCAACTCACTGCATGAGAAACAGAGATAAGATGAGAAAGAGTCATAAATATCTCTCTCAAACTCTTTATTCTGGGCGTTGTTGCTTGAATGCAAATGAGGAGAAAAGAGCTGGCCAATAGTAGAGGGTGGGGGCGTGGCCAAACTCTCCGCTCAGAGCTCAGAGCTCACAGCTGATCCATTTCCTTGTTTTTGCACGGGGGGAGAGATTTGAAGCGTTCCATTGAAAAATAAACACATTTCCACATAAAATAAAATTAAACCACTGCTGTTCAAAGGTCCAGAGGCTCAGATAAAGGACTTCTGAGCCTAGAAACACTCGGAAGTGCCTCCAGGCAAATAAAAAAACGCATTTCGCATTGCCTAGCGCATTCGCAGTCCAAACTCTCTGGGCGTGATTTACAGAGACGCTGAGTACAGACAGACGGGGGTGGAACTGCATTTGGATTTCTTTTTTTGATCTGACGTCAATAAGTTGCCTTGTTCAAACTCGCCCGTTTGAGCTCCGATTTTTTGTAACGCAGAAAAGGATCGCAAATGCTCAGTTTAGACATTTCACAACTTTTAACCATGGGGGGTGCCTAAACAGGGTAGGCGAGCTCACATTAACGTTCAAAAACCTCAGAAAGTGAAAATTTCATGCTATGGGACCTTTAAGTAGAGCAAAAAAAGTCTTTTAAAGTGGTGCAAGATCAGTCTTTTATGGCTCAAGGGAGCTTGATTGTTTTTATTTTATAACAAACGTATAAAATACAACACAACTTAAACTTAACTTAAATATCGTGATGCTAAATATAGCAATGCTAATCGCGGTAGCCTTTCTGTAGCGTTTGTAATGTAAACTAGCCTTATGCTAACAGTTTGTCAGCTTGGCCCGAGTATCACTTTTACTAGAGGTTTCACCAGACTTTCTCGCCATACACTTGTCATGCAAATGCAAGTGAGGAACTTTCAAGTGGCGGTATAAATTGGTCGTGTTTCCACTGGATGTGGCGACTTTAGCACGACATGTTTAGCGCAGCACCTGTTTCGCGCACGTCATCAAGCTGCGCCGCAAGATGGACACACTGATCAGTCGCTCCATGCCGACTCGCTCCTTTTATCTTATTTTTATTTTATTTTCAATCACTTTTTGCACTTTTTGCACTTGCACCTTTGTACATTGTACCTTGTATTTTTATTACATATTTTTATTATATTGTTTACTTCTTCCCCTGCACTTTTGTAACACTTTTTTTACCATGTACTATTATTGCGTGTTATTAGTACTTCTGACTATCTCAGCGAGTCAACGGTTCTTCTGATCCTAAACATTTCATTGCATTGTTGACCTTGTGTTGATTCTGCATATGACAAATAAACAATCTTGAATCTTGAATCTTTTTGATGTTCGTCTGCAGCCTCAAACCTGAAATACTGCCAAATGACCGACATGTTTTCTTTGGGTTCAAAACCCCTGACGCCGCTTCTGGTCCCACTGAAGCCTTTTTCTGAAACAGATGACCAGCTACACTGATTGGAGTGGAGAACACGTGACCTGTCCACGCTCAGCACGCCACTTCTGATTGGCGGGTTTAGCGGCGTGGCAGGGAGGTGGGCCAGGCGACATACATGTGTGAATTAGTTGACGAAACAAAACCTGAGTCAGTTAGGAGCACTGCAAAAAATGATTTTTAATTATTTAAGCCACTTTAATTATCCCAAAATTGTGTTGTCTGAGATCGCAATTTTCGATAGATCGTTCAGCCCTACTGGATGGTATAATTCCCTCGTGGTTATGGAAATTTGCCCTGGAAATTTGCCCTTTTCAAATTTGCCTTTTTCAATTCTAGTTGTTCCAGTTTCCGGAATTCCTTGACACACTCACTGCGTGCACATGGACGAGTGTAATCCGATTGCAAACGGATTGGGATCGTATCGAATTCAGGTGCACAGGCCGATTGGAACCCCTGGCTTAGGCCGATAGTAATCCACTTGGTGCCGCCTTGTGCACGATATCGGATCGGATTGGCGTACTGCGCATGCGTGTGAATTTTCGCCAGGGATTTCACCCAGAAGTGTCAAGAGGCGCCGACGCCGTCATAAGTAGCGATTGTTCCCGGACGAAATCATGGCTGTGAAGAAAGAATGCACAACACGTACACCAATGCTGCTCCGTCAAACTCCTCGAGCGCCATCTTTGTATACCGCCACATAGTTTGTTGTGTTTTTATTGAGTAGCCATCACCCGGAAGTAGTTGGACTACAGCGCCACATAGCGTAGCGGAGCCGGCCAGGTCTCTGACCATTATCCGATTACACGAGCTTCATGTGCACTGGGATCTAACGACAGACCACCCGCCGAGTAACGGGATCGGATTTGGAGAAATCCAATCCGATCCTACCATGTGCACGCAGTGATTGTTGTCCGTGACTTGAGCGTAATAGTCCAGAGGTTCATTTGGTCTTCCGATAATTTATGTTATGAGGTTCTTTCTTCAGACCAGTTTGTTTTTCATACCTGACAGTTTCGACTGCTCACTGCCGGTCTGATGTTTCCCGGTTAGCTGATTTATCCCAGTTTTGGCGCTGTCTTCCTACCGGTGGAGGCTATAAACTATAGGAGGTAGGAGGAGGTGGAGGTATTTCACATAAATTTTTATCGTCTTTCATCTGATAATAAATTACATACTTTTATTTTTAAAGATCATTCCACGAACATGTGTTGTGAATTAAAATATTACCGAAGTCTAGTTTTAGTTATAATTTTAATCTATATATGAAATTAGAAAATCTTGCCCAAGAATATAACAACGCCATCTGTAATCCATAAACCATAAACCCCCAAAGAACTACCATTTCTTTTTTGTGATTTTATTAAAAATTAGAGGCAGTATTATGGGTGTAATATCCAAAAATCATCAAAATCATGTTTGAAGAGGTTTTAGATGTTATCCATGCATGTTTGAGTAATCTAGCAATCTCTCCTGGACCCTATTCAAGATTCAAGATTGTTTATTTGTCATATGCAGAATCAACACAAGGTCAACAATGCAATGAAATGTTTAGGATCAGAAGAACCGTTGACTCGCTGAGATAGTCAGAAGTACTAATAACAGCAGTAATAGTACATGGTAAAAAAAAAAGTGTTGCAGAAGTGCAGGGGAAGAAGTAAACAATATAATAAAAATATGTAATAAAATGTAATAAAAATACAAGGTACAATGTACAAAGGTGCGGGTAGGATTAAAGGGATATGCCACCCCCAGGTCAAATTTGGGCATCTCCCCACAGTCCAGAGACTAAAATAAGTGGTGGAAAGCGTTTTCCTGGTCACCCAGCCATTGTCTGAGTCTGTCGCCACTGACCGCCGCGGTATCTGCTGCTCCTCCGCCTTAGACTGGAGTCTAACGGCGCCAGAGAAAGATTTCGGCCAAAAGGAATTAATTTGCTCGATGCGTTTCCCAATTACTTTGTGTGTAGTGCGCATTCATATCGAGTGCAAATAAATGTGCAAATCAACACGGAGAGCTTGCCTTGGTCATTTTGGGTGGGAACTATTTTTCAGTGCGGAAAAATAAAGCCAAATCATGCAGCACGCTGCCAGGGGAATCCCAGTTACGCAGCAGGAAGGGAGTTCCCCTGTTGCACAACGTGGTGCGTGATTCGGCTTTATTTTTCCGCACTGAAAAATAGTTCCCACCCAAAATGACCAAGGCAAGCTCTCCGTGTTGATTTGCACATTTATTTGCACTCGATATGAATGCGCACTACACACAAAGTAATTGGGAAACGCATCGAGCAAATTAATTCCTTTTGGCCGAAATCTTTCTCTGGCGACGTTAGACTCCAGTCTAAGGCGGAGTAGCTGCAGATACAGCGGCGGTCAGTGCTGACAGACTCGGACAATGGCTGGGTGAGCAGGAAAACGCTTTCCACCACTTATTTTAGTCTCTGGACTGTGGGGAGATGCCCAAATTTGACCTGGGGGTGGCATATCCCTTTAAATAAGGTGTAAGTATTTCACAGATTGCACATAATATGGTGTGGTATAAGTAGGTGTTGCATGTGGATTTCGGTTATTGTAGCCACAGATTTGCACAGGTAACAGTAGTTTACAGTGAGGTAGTGACAAACATGATACATTCATAAAGAGCAGCAACAGTAAACATAATTATGCATAATGAAAAGTAGTTTATTGCAGTACAGGTTACCTCACCTTACGAAATTAATTCGTTCCAGAAGTGGTTTCGTAACGTGATTTTTTCGTAAGTAGAGTCGCAATGGGGGACTCGGGCTGCTGCGAAGCCGAGCGCGCATCCGAGCGTGCATTATTTTAATTTTGGAGATTTCGCGTTTCGTAACTTGAATTTTCTTTCGTATTCAGAGACGAAAATTTTACGTAAACGCGCTTCGTAACTTGGATTATTCATTAGTTGGGTCTTTCGTAAGGTGAGGTATGACTGTATTATTGAGAGTTCAGTATTATTTAGGGTATTACCCAGAGTTCAGTAGTCTGACAGCTTGGGGGTAATAGCTGTCTTTGAGTCTTTTTGTGCTGGCAGGCTCCTGTATCGTCTACCAGAGGGTATCAGATGGAAGAGTCCTTGTGCCGGATGAGTATGGTCCTTAGTGATGCTGCGTGCCTTACGCAGACCCCTGCAGACCCTCCTTACGGTTCACAGTCAGATTTTGTACAAGGCTCCAATCTGTGGAGAGACAGCTCCATTCACAGTCAGAATTTCTGTTTTTCTAGGTATTTGTAAAGTATGGGGGGTGGATCTTTGTTGGGAGGGAACACTAGAGACAGACTCCGATTAGAGAATCTTGATCAGTTTTAATGAGTTTTAAATTGATCATATCATTAGGATGGTGTATGCAGGAATGTGTGGTCTGGAATAAACAGAAAAAAAAACATAAAACGTGTAATGAGTGGATATTATAACAATAAGTATACGATTAATATTAAGTATACATAGTGAATACACACAGGACATGTATACAGAGGGAATGGGCAATAAACTTACTGTAGGTAGCTGAATGTAAAAGAGGTAAACACAGAGCAGAAGAAGTCCGGTCGTCACGTGACAAAGGAGAGGCACTAATTAGGTGAAAGATTATGTGGAAAAAAAACAGGATTTTAGTCAAATATATTCTGAAAAGCACACTCAAAACGGTAATAATACAGATTAGTCAGTCATGCACGCTCATATTTTCCTACTGTTTCTGAAACTTGCATTGTGACACTGCAATTTCCCCATTGTGGGACAAATAAAGGATTATCTTATCTGTCAGTCAGTCATAGTTTGCTTTATTGTCAAAAAACAACCATATGTACATGTACATAGAGTGAATTGCGTCCATCGCGCTGTGATGATTAAACATCATCATAGAATTACTTGTACATCAAGTAGGGCTGTCAGTTTAACACGTTAATTAGATTAATTAATTACACTGCAAATGAATGCCTTATAAAAATTAACGCAATTAATTATGAGCGGCAATTCAATGCACACACATTTTAAATTTGACGATCAACAAGAACGCCGTGATTTGGAGCTTTTGTCAAAAATAATTTTCCGATCACCGAAGCTGCTCCAGAATGACGGATCATTTGAACGATAAACACGTCCGGACAAGTTCCATTGTTACCGGTGATAGAGCGAGCGTAAGCGCACTTCAACAAACCACCAAACCACCAAACCAACAAACCACGCTCGCATAATCTGGGAAACGAAAGAACAAAGCGACCGCAGAAAAACCGACAAACTCAGTCGCAAAGTGGGTTCGTTCGTTCGTTCGCTCGATCGTTTGCTCACTCACTCTTTCTCTCTCACACTCTTAAAATGCAATTAATTAGATTCATTAATCACAAATCCTGTAATTAATTAGATTATTTTTTTTAATCGCCTGACAGCACTAATTTCAAGTAAGACACATGGAACAAAGAACACCGTCCTTTCTCTCCCACTTCTGCGTTGAAGCAGAGCAGAGCACAGCGCCCCCTGGACGTGCACTCACAACGCTCGTGATGGGGCGTTCGTGGGAACTCTGTAAAAGTCAGTGTCAACTGCATAGGCTTTCGGACAGTATTTTTGAGCTATAAAATCGCCTGTGATTGAATGAGTGTAAAGTAGAGCTGTTTAATGTCACACTGTGGGACATTCCAAGCAGAGCAATGACATTTCCACAGAAACAAGAAGATGACGGACCCCCCAACCGCAAAGTTACACAGTGCAGCTTTAAATAATATCGAAAACTGATTGAAAACTATAGATACACGTAGGTAATACAAAGGGGAGCATGAGTTTTTCCTCTGTGAGGCTGGAGTCGTGGCATTACTCAAAAAAACAATAAAAACCGTAAAAGATCAACGTAAACATGCCCCGAGCCAGCACTGACTCAGCCTGGAGGCGTATCCCAGATCACGGTTTAATACGACGGTGATGTATGGAACGTTGGCGTCGGTGATGCGTTTAAGGGCTTGGCGCGGTTTGAAGTTCTATATTTTTATTACAGCTCGTGCCCGGTTTGAATTCATATAAACTATTATTGGGCTGTTAAATGCATAATGTAATTCAACTCAAAGTTCATTATATTTTATACGGTATTGTGAGGTGAAGTTCATTGTGTCCCCACGGTGACTTTGTGTTAAAACATGTCTGTCCTACTGTATTTTTCCATTTTTAATTGTTTTTATACCAGTTCCAAACATGATTTTCCTTTAGTTTTACCTTTGTTTAAATGTGCGCTACGTAACTTTTTGGTTCGGGGTCCATTCGGGGTCATTGCTGCACCTGGAAAGTTCCACAGTATGGCATTAACCAGCTCTACTTTTAGGTTTATTCAGTTACAGGTGGTTTTACAGCTCAACAATCCCTAGAAAAACAGAAATTCTGACTGTGAATGGAGTAGTCTCTCCACAGATCTGACTTGTAACTTGGTCTGGTTTGGTCTCCATGAAGATAGAAGGGTTTAATGCCATACTGTGAAACATTCCAGACAAACCAATAACAGAGAAGGATTAGACGGAGCCTCCACCAGAAAATTTACACAATGCACCTCCAAATTAATACAATACTTCTTTGTAATAACCCATTTTCTTCGACTAAGGATAATATTTCTCACCAAAAATTACAAGTCTTGCAGGCAAATCGCTAAAGAAAAATTCGATTCTCTCATCTGGACAAAAGAAATACAAAAAAACGACAGCGAGTATGCTAACAGGTGTGAGTTTATCCATCTGCAGCCTGAACGATAACGCACAAATATGTCACACTTCACACTTAGCTGGGTCTACTGCACTACACTAACAAGTAAAAATACTTAAAAAAATAGCTGCGTTTTAGTGAGGCTCCTCCTTTCAGGCAGATGTAAGGCAGTGTCCACCAGCGTCTCACCAAAACTGAAGTAACAGATTGGAAAACTTCTGTCCATTTGGCAGAATCCAGTTTTGTTATGGATCATACTTGGACAGCTGAGGGATTACACAGTCATTTTAGCCTAGGACTGTATTACATATTCTGTAACATCTGCTCTGACAGGAATGCTCCCCAGTGCGGCATTAAATTCTGTGGTATGCAATTTGGATAGGTTTGGATAGGTTTGGATAAAAGCATCATCCCTGTATAAAACGCCTGGACAAAGTATAACAAAAAGTGGAGTAAAAAGTTTATTCTTACAGCTATTGATTCCCAATTTGAAATTTGAGAGGTCAACAACTTATTGTATTGAAAGATAGTGTATTTTAGGCCTCTATGAACAGCAGCTATAGACACCTTTTATATTTACAAAAAAAATTAGGCGAGGATTTAAAAAAAAAACACTTTTTATTTGGTGTTCCAAGGTGTGTCACTTTTTTCCAACCACATTTGGAGTGAATGTAAATGCTGAGGGTAAAATTAGAGAATGTTACCTTTACACAGAGACCAAACAATTGTATATAATCCATATACTTACAATAACATAACAGGTATGGTTTTAACTTGGAGAGGTCTTTTTAGGGACAATTGCTCAAAAAAGGCCCTCCATTCTTACTTTGAGCAGGCTCGTCTCTCCACAGACCTAACTTGTAACTTGGTAGAACGCTTATCTCCATTTAGAAAGGTTTAATCAATGAAGCATGTGTAAATGAAACCAAAAAAACACAACTCCGGGTATGTTTTTGGTGAGGAAACAACATTATAACACAGATATAAAACAGTGTAGTATGGGCCCTTGAAGGTTAAGCTGAAGGTTCACTGTTACCGTCCCCGTAGAGACGTTTCTCCTCTGTGTTTGACCCATGTTTGTGAAGAGGGAACAGCATTATAACATACTGAGTAGCATAATATGGGCCTTTTAAAGTGGTTACCATATAAAACTGTCTATCCGTACTCTCCTCGGCCTAAAAACCCTTGAATATGTCCCATTAAAAGCACAAGGGCAGCTCCGCACGTGAGCATGAAGTCATGAAGTCCGCCGGTGACGCGAACCGCGCTTTACCTCACACGACCTCAACTCCAGCTGCTGCTAAGGTGCTAACGCCCGCTATCGTACGGCACTGGAAGGGACACGAACAGGATACAGGAGGGGGTGGGAAGGACGGTAAAAAGTCAGACAGAGAGATAAAAAAAGAGGAGGAGGAGAGGAGAGAGAAGTGATGTGTCAGCAGAGAGGTGGAAGTCAGACGTGAGGAGACGTTTTATTCCTGGACTTGGAGAAGGAGGAGTCTGTAGCTGAAGGAGAATGCACAGGACCGTTTCTGTATTACTGGGGATATGCTCGTTTTTGCACGGTCATTAGCTCATTAGCCGCTAAATGGCTACGTAACTACGGATAAAGTTAGCATCGCAAACAGCTAATTACATGAAAGATTGTACAGAGTGAAATGGTTGATTACACGACAAATTTTTAGACTTGATCTGCTTCCGAGATCTCCTTTATATTGATAAGATCAATTAAAATCAATTAATAACTGTGCTGGTTAGCTAATGTATTCAAGATATTTAATGATATAATAATAATTATTATTATTATTATTATTATATATATATGTATATATATATATATAAAATTATTATTATTATTATTATTATTATTATTATTATTATATCATTAAATATCTTGAATACATTAGCTAACCAGAACAGTTATTAATTGATTTTAATTAATTTTGGAAGTTCTCCCATTTAGAAATCATGGAGGGGTCTGAAATTTTCCTCGTACGTGCATGTCCACTGTGAGACATAATCTAACAAAAAAAATCCAGAAATCAGTGTATGATTTTTAACAGTTTATTTGTATGTTACTGCTGCAAATAAGGATTGAACACCTGAGAAAATCAGTGTTAATATTTGGTACAGGAGCCTTTGTTTGCAATTACCAGGACCAAACCAGGACCAAACCAGGACTAAACCAGGAATAAACCAGATCTAAACCAGGACTAAACCAGGACTAAACCAGGACCAAACCAGGACCCAACCAGGACCCAACCAGGACTAAACCAGGACTAAACCAGGACTAAACCAGGAATAAACCAGGAGTAAACCAGGACTAAATCAGATCTAAACCAGGACTAAACCAGGACTAAACCAGGACTAAACCAGGACCAAACCAGGACTAAACCAGGACTAAACCAGAACTAAACCAGGACTAAACCAGATCTAAACCAGGACTAAACCAGGACTAAACCAGGACTAAACCAGGACCAAACCAGGACTACACCAGGACCAAACCAGGACTAAACCAGGACTAAACCAGGACTAAACCAGATCTAAACCAGGACTAAACCAGGACCAAACCAGGACCAAACCAGGACTAAACCAGGACTAAACCAGGACTAAACCAGGACTAAACCAGGACTAAACAAGGACTAAATCAGAACTAAACCAGGACTAAACCAGGACTAAACCAGGACTAAACGAGGCCTAAACCAGGAATAAACCAGGACTAAACCAGATCTAAACCAGGACTAAACCAGGACTAAACCAGAACTAAACCAGGACCAAACCAGGATTAAACCAGGATTAAACCAGGACTAAACCAGGACTAAACCAGGTCTAAACCAGAACTAAACCAGGACTAAACCAGGTCTAAACCAGGACTAAACCAGGACTAAACCAGGACTAAACCAGGTCTAAACCAGGTCTAAACCAGAACTAAACCAGAACTAAACCAGGACTAAACCAGGTCTAAACCAGGACTAAACCAGGACTAAACCAGGAATAAACCAGGAATAAAACAGGACTAAACCAGATCTAAACCAGGACTAAACCAGGTCTAAACCAGGACTAAACCATAACTAATCCAGGACTACACCAGGACTAAACCAGATCTAAACCAGGACTAAACCAGGACTAAACCAGGAATAAACCAGGACTAAACCAGGACTAAACCAGGAGTAAACCAGGACTAAACCCGGATATCCATAGAAACAAGCAGGTGACGGACCCCCAACACAGTGCAACTTAAAGCAGAGCAAAAATATTATACTTTATCGTTTGTTCCATGCATGTTTCGCTGGTGGTGCGTTTAGGGGCCACGGGGCACAGTGGGAACTTTTGTACGGACTCTTTTTCATCTGGTTCACAATAAGAGAAGATGGGTTCAAGATGTTCTGCTATTTATCAGTCCAGCCCGAAACTACAGGAGAGAAGACAATGGAGTTAGCATCTGTTAGCATCTGCCCACACATTTGAGACTTCACAGGAATAAATAAAAGAACGGAGAAACATCAGAGCTCAGTGTGAACTCAAAGCGGCCGAATTATGCTGTTTTCTGATGTTAGAATGTTTCTTCATCACAAACAGACCTGGAGTTGTGTTGTGTTTTGTTTCATTCACACATGTTTAACACACAAACCCTGCAGATTTAGGCTGAGTTCTTCTCTCGAACTGAACTGGAAACACTCTCTTCCACCTTGTGATGTCAGAAAGCGGTCCACTGTGTTTTTAAACTCCATACACCTCCATCATTTGGATACCTTCAGCCCTGGAATGACCGAAGTTTACTGAACAAAAGGTAAAAAGAGAAACTACCACTTCATGACAACAACAAAAGGTGGAACAGAGCGTTTTGAGCTTTGGAGATGTAAATAAACTGATAAAAAGTGTTACTCAAACATGTGTGAATGAAACAAAACACATCTTCAGGTCTGTTTTTGAGGAGGTAACATTCGAACGCGGTTTAAAGCACACAAGTGTCCAATTTGCGTAATATTGGACATTTAAATGATGTTTTTTTCCCCCTGTCTTTACGTGTAATTAGCTATGTTTGTTTTTGACAGCTGTAGATCCACTTGTCTTTGTAAAGTTTTGTCAAACAGTGCGGTTTTGACTGGTCAGGGTACCATGTCAATGTTACCTGTGTTTCTCCACCTTCAAGGCTGTCAAAGAACCACTTGCCCGTTCTTACGCCTGCGTACTCGGACACTAGGGGGCGAGATGGGTTTAGTGTCCTGCTCAACTAGTGATATTTGTGACCGACCGCAGCAAAACAGGACTCAAGTCTTCCTGGGGGCATTTTGAGTTATTCACGGATTCTGAAAGTGTAGATTCTAAGCTTTCCTGCTTACCATGCCTTACACATGGAAATCTAACAACATTTGAAGAAGTTGTGGCCATTTGAATGCAGCACGTTGATTTATGCTGAGCGGAGAAAACACCTCGTAAAGTTTCCTCACTCTAGGCGTTCTTGGCTCATTTGCATGACATTAAGATAAGCCCTCCCCCATCACTGACATGACTGTGGTGTGGAGTTTCAGGGCAGATTTAGTCCTGGTTTAGTCCCGGTTTAGTGCCGGCTTAGTCCTGTACACACACACGTACACACAGGCTAATGTTGACACAAGCCGCTGCTTTCACCTAATATCTACATTTGATGCAGAAATGATATGATAATAATATGACTCACCCCGTGTTGCCATGTTGTTGGATAATTTGCTTGTCTCCACGTGTATTCCCGTATGCGCTTATGTCCCCGGACTTTCTGCTGCTAATGTATCCGACCGCACTTTGTACACGAGCTCGGGGGAAACGGAGTGTCCCGAACCTGTCCCGAAGGTCTCCCGAATGTGTCATGTGTCCAAGTAGAAGTCCATTTTCATGTCTTGAAATGCCGCGTACATATTCACACAGCTGATAGGTGAACAGGGGAAACCCCTTTGGCGCTTCTCGCAATGGGATTGGCGGGCGCGCAAGCGTGGGAAAATATGTAGATTTATACTAGCACATTCTGCAAAAAAAACAAAAATCACAAATTTTGAAGAAAAAAAACAACAAAACTTCTAATGCAAATACCTTCGTTTCACTAATGCCGGTTTTAGCGCGGTCGGACACATTTATGTCGAGATTCAAACCGCCAACCTTCTGATCAGTGGACAAACACTTTCACCAACTGAGCTATCGTCACCTCAAACTCTACACACCTTCACTAGAGTCAGTTTGATCATTTCAGCTCTGGAATTACCAATCTTTACTGAACTAAAGGTAAAAGTTAACTGTTAACCTGAAAACATCACAAGATGGAACAGAGCATTTTGGGCTTTGGAGATGTAGACAGACTAATAATAAAGAATTATTCAAATGTGTGAATCAAACAAAACACAACTCCATGCTTGTTTGTGATGAGGAAACAACATTATAATTATAAATCAGAAAATTGTGTAATATTTCCCATTTAATAAAATACTGAAGTGAATCAACTCTTTTTGACGGTGGAACTTTATCTTTATTAAGGCTGCAAACATTATAATTGTACATCTGTTTCACAAAACACTGGGCGTTCCTGATTGTAGTGGAACTCTTTCATTTGGTACACTATGTAGAAAGAGTCTCCATGGAGAAGGAATTGAACCTACAACCAGAGACAACAAGACTGCTGTTAAAGGGGTAGTGCGTTGTTGTTGTTTTTTATGTGAATCTGTATGGCGTCCCCTTCAAAAGTGTCGTCCATTAACACTGACTTACCCCTGACAGTGTCGTCTGGGCCCAGTTCTGCTCCGGTTCTGTAGCTTGCGAACATGGGTCCGGTAAGTTTGCGAGGAGGTTTAATAAAGCTTGTTTTTCTTCTCAAAACAACATTTGTGACGCACCACGGACTTCAAGCCCGCAAGTCGGCATTACAGATTCTCAGAAAATGTGTTTTTTTTTCAAAATTTGTGATTTTCATTTTTTTGCAGAATGTGCTAGTTGAGATCATGAAGAAGCCACTCCATGTTTCAGATAACAGCATTAGCGACGTTAAAAACATACATTTTTCATTTCAAATAGGCTAATTTTTCCAGAAAAAAATGGGGCGTGTATAAATCAACATATTTTCCGACGCTCGCGCACCCGCCAATCCCATTGCGAGAAATGCCGATGTGTTTTCCCCTGCTCCCCTATCAGCTGTGAAGAGCTCGTGCATATGTAAGCGGCACTGCAGGACACTAAAGGACATGAAAATGGACTTTTAAAGATCCCATGACATGGTACTTCTTGATGCTTTTATATGGCTCCTTAATGGTTCCCTAATACTGTAAATGAATCCTTCTTCAAAATCAACACTCAGTGCATGAGAAACAGAGATAAGCTGAGAAAGAGTATTTTTTCTCCCTCAGAACAGGTCATAATGGGAGTTGTTGCTTGAATGCAAATGAGGAGAAAAAAGCTGGCCAATAGTAGAGGGTGGGGGCGTGGCCAAACGCTCCAGTCTCCGCTGTAGCTCACAGCTGATCCATTTCCTTGTTTTTGCACGGGGGAGAGATTTCAAGCGTTCCATTGAAAAATAAACACATTTCCACATAAAATAAAATTAAACCACTGCTGTTCAAAGGTCCAGAGGCTCAGATAAAGGACTTCCGAGCCTAGAAACACTCGGACGTGCCTCCAGGCAAATAAAAAAGCGCATTTCGCATTGCCTAGCGCATTCGCAGTCCAAACTCTCTGGGCGTGATTTACAGAGACGCTGAGTACAGACAGACGGGGGTGGAACTGCATTTGCATTTCTTTTTTCGATCTGACGTCAATAAGGTGCCTTGTTCAAACTCGCCCATTTGAGCTCCGATTTTTTGTAACGCAGAAAAGGATTGCAAATGCTCAGTTTAGACATTTCACAACTTTTAACCATGGGGGGGGGCCTAAACAGGGTAGGGGAGCTCACATTAACGTTCAAAAACCTCAGAAAGTGAAAATTTCATGCCATGGGACCTTTAACTTCTACTTGGACACATGACAGGTTCGGGAGACCTTCGGGACAGGTTCGGGATACGTCCGTTTCTCCGGAGCTCGTGTACAGAGTGCGAGTTAGCTCTGAAACACACAATACGCGTTTACATGTGGAGTCCAAAATATGATATATTTGCGTCACATACAGTTGTCCGCGAAAAATTCAGCAGTCTAATTCGCATGGTGCTACTTTCTCTCAAGTCGTATCACTTATTACTATTATTAGCCTGTTCACTTGTAAGTGGATGTTTATGGCGGATGCGGTACGGCGACATCCGTCTTAAGCGGATGTTTACAAGAAGAAAAACAATCTTCATTAAATGTCCCCACGAACTTACTGGACCTACTTCCATGAGCTCCAGAACCGGAGCAGAACCTGGCTCAGACGACGCGGTGAGCGGTAAGCCAGTGTTAATGCACGACACTATTAATGCATGACACTATTACTGTTGCACATAAAACCAATGTTGCACATTATCTGTAAATACGTACATAGCACATAGCCTATATTTTTCATAGTGTATATTCTGTAAAGATTGTTCTATTTCATTATACTTTTTACATGCTTTACATGCTCTTTATCTTTATCTTATTTATCTATTTAATTTTTTTTTCTCCTGGCATCCAGAGTGGGCAGCAAAGTAAGAATTTCATTGTACAGGGAAATGTGTTCCTTTACTGTGCATATGACAATAAAAGCTTTGAATCTTTAACCTATTAGAGGGGAACCCATACAGATTAACAAAAAACAAAAACAAAACGCACTATCCCTTTAACACACAGTAACAGGGTCACCGAAAATTAGCAGGCTAGTTATACATCCATTATTTTTAATCTCTGTCGTAACTTTTTATGTTATATATAGCCATAGTGACATTCAGATACAGCGACCACTCCCACCCTGCACTTTCACAGCCCTTCCTTCAGACAAACGATTGTGACTAATTGTTCCCTCAACAAAAAACATTCCGGAAGAGGTTTTAGATGTTATCCATGCATGTTTGAGTAATCTAGCGATCTCTCTTGGGCTTTATTCGAACTTTCCTATGACTATTCTCCATAAATAGACAAAAGAATGACACAAAACAAAACACTACAACTTCACAATCCTGACGCGATGTGCAGTAGTTTCATTAGCGGGATGCACGCTTATTGTGTTGTGAAGGGGAATGTGTTTTTCAGCGAGCAAATCATTTTGAAAATGATCAAAGGTAACATTGAGTGTGTTTACATGCAGTCGAGTGTCTGTTATGATCAGGTTTTTTTGAGTACTGTATTTTTCGGATTATAAGTCGCAGTTTTTTTCATAGTTTGGCCGGGGGTGCGACTTATACTCTGGAGCGACTTGTGTGTGAAATTATTAACAAATTATTATATCATTTCACATGTTATTTTCACACTAAACCACAAGAGGGCGCTCTAGGCCTGTGGATTGAAGATTTCATTGCATTGATTTCATAGCATTCTTTACGCTATAGTTATCTGAATAACTCTTAATATGTTACGTTAACATACCAGGCACGTTCTCAGTTTGTTGTTTATGCGTCATGTAACGTTGTACACTTATTCAGCCTGTTGTTCTCTATTCTATTTTTATTTTAAATTGCCTTTCAAGATCACATGTCTGTTCTTGGTGTTGGATTTTATCAAATAAATATCCCCAAAAAATGCGACTTATATATGTTTTTTCCTTCTTTATTATGCATTTTATGGCTGGTGCGACTTATAATCCGGAAAATACGGTATCTTGGTTGTGCGAGTGTCCATGTAAACACAGTATCCTGATTTCAGTCTCCTGGATTTGCCAATATCCCGGTTATGAGAAACCGGGAGACTCTCACTGGGTTTTTCTGAGTATTTGGGATATTGTGGCCTGTAGACGCAGTAAACCTGGAGCTGTACTGAGCATGTGCAAACTCAAGTAACAAAAACAGTAGGAGCAACTCCTACCAGGACTTTTTAAGTATAATAATATTTTATACTTTCCAACTAAATAAAGTGATTTACTGTTTAATACAGCCAACTCTTAACCCCAGGCTCAGCTCTGTGTCTGTTAAAAACGACTTTTACTGAAGCTGTGACAGAGCTCCGCAGTCTCATGTTCTTACTTGAATGTACAGTACGTCTTTTTGTTTTCAGAAACCAGTTTAAAAAGCCTTGAGTTAGCTAAGTTTCTACATGTTTAGCTAATTGCCATATCTGTGCCTTAATTACCATAGCAACCAATGTAAATACTCATGATGATCTATGTTATGTGTTAGCAGTTAATACCCCTGTGACGGAGTAGCCGAAGTATCTCCAAACAGCCCGTGCTGCCTCTTACCCGGTTTCGTTCATTCCGCTGTTTTCCGCTCCGTGTCCTGCTGCTCGTCTGTCCGCTCTGTTCTCCGTTATATTTACCATCCGTACACCGCCACAGTCGTCTTGGATGCACACAAGTCCACTTAAAATTATTATAAAGTATTATAGTTAAATCGACTTAAATCATCCATCATTTGTTTTCCAACAAACTTCAAACCAGGATCCATCTCCTGTTCGCAAATCCCACTGCCAAACAGTGCGCCAGTGTGCACTTCCTCTTTCTTTCGTCATGCGCGGGACACTGGCGTCTGACAATTAAGAAGAAGTGACTTTATTGATCTCACACTGGAGAAATTCTTCTCTGCATTTTAACCCATCCTATATATACAGTATATATACATATATTAGGAGCAGTGGGCAGCACACATTAGGGCGCCCGGGGACCATCTCCATGATCTTCTTGCTTCGGTTTGATCAGGACCTAAGCTGGAGGTACCTATGGTGCATGTTTTGGGTTGATGGGGGAAACCGGAGTGCCCGGAGGAAACCCATCCAGACACGGGGAGAAACATGCAAACTCCACACAGAAAGGCCTAGGCGACCCGGGGATCGAACCCAGACCATGCATGCAAACTCCACACAGAACACACACGGAAAGGCCTGGGCGACCCGGGGATCGAACCCGGAACCTTCTTGCTGTGAAGCAAGAGCGCTAACCACTCAGCCACCGTGCCGCCAACATAGTGACGTCATCACAAAATATTGTTTGCCACGGTAATCAATATTATTTTTCCTGATTTTGCTACAGGAGCAGAGACATGGCCATGTTATCAAATGTATTTTCATGTATTTTTCTATATTTTTGTTCCATCCATCCATTTTCTTCCTCTTATCCGGGGCCGGGTCGTGGGGCAACAGTCTAAGCAGGAACTCCCAGACTTCCTTCACCCCAGACACTTTCTCCAGCTCCTCCGGGGGGACCCCAAGGCGTTCCCAGGCCAGCCGGGAGACATAGTCCCTCCAGTGTGTCCTGGGTCTTCCCCGGGGCCTCCTCCCGGTGGGACATACCCGGAACACCTCCCGAGGGAGGCGTCCAGGAGGCATCCAGAACAGATGCCCGATCCACCTCAGCTGCTCCTCTCCACATGGAGAAGCAGCGGCTCTACTCCGAGCTCCTCCCGTGTGACTGAGCTCCTCACCCTATCTCTAAGGGAGCGTCCAGCCACTCTGCGGAGGAAACTCATTTCAGCTCGATCTCGTCCTTTCGGTCATTATTTGGTCATTATCCAGAGCTCATGACCATAGGTGAGGGGAGGAATGTAGATTGACGGTAAATCGAGAGCTTTGCCTTTTGGCTCAGCTCCCTCTTCACCACAACAGTCCGGTACAGCGACCGCATCACTGCCGACGCTGCACCGATCCACCTGTCAATCTCACGCTCCATCCTCCCCTCACTCGTGAACAAGACCCCGTTATTTTTGTTATTATTATTAATTGGGTTTTGGTGGGGAAAACCAGTATTTTTGTGTTAATTGGCTCGGGGGAGGAGCCTTGATGGATAAAATGGAATGGGAGCTTTATTTGTCATTGTAAACATCGAAAAGAGGCCAGTCTCCCTCCCTGTCAGTCTGGACCAGGACTTGTACATGAAACGTAACAACCAAACTGATGATTTATGAAGCAGATTTCTGTGGTTGTGTGTACATATTGTAAATATCTTTTTGTTTCAAAGTCCAAAGTCAGCTTTATTGTCAAAAAAACATATTCAAATATTCACTAAATTCTGAAAATAAACTTTGCTATATTTTGGATGATTTCAACATAGTATTTTAAGAGGCAAAACAGTCTCATATACACTGATGCATTTATAAATACTCTTTTCTCAAGTTATTTTTTCCCCATTAATTAACAAACCAACAAGAGTGAGTGATAAGACTTTAATTTAAATCATGAGAATAAATCTGAGATTATTTATTCAGATTTGTCTGTTCACTTTCCTATATTCCAACACTGCTCATTTAAGGTAAAGAGGAATAATTATGAAAAGAAAATCATAAGAGAGTCTATTTTTAGGTCTATATTTAAATTATTTTAAGCCATTATTTATTTTCTTGTTTTATTGCATGCTACATTTTCCTGCTGTTCTTGATCTGTGCGTTGCAACACTGGAATTTCCCCACTGTGAGACTAAGAAAGGCATATCTTATCTTATCTTATAACAAAGAGGAATATGGGTGAAGAGTCCCTCAGTCGTCCAGGTAGAATCCATGATAAAAGACGAAATTCAATTTGTCAACTGGACAAAGTTTGTTTGGTCGAAAACGTTTCGCCGCTCATCCGAGAGGCTTCGTCAGTTCAGGGAGTCAGACATAACTTGTCTCCCATTTACAATTCCAGTCTTAAACCAAAAACGGCAGGCAGGTCAGGGCCAGAGGTGTGGAGACGGTCGTTAGGGTGAATAGATATGCTAAACTAGACGCCAGAGAAATTCGAAATACAAAAGAGAGAATCACAATACAAATTAGTTGAGATAGTTTCAGAAGAATTTAGTGTAGTGAGCTCCTCCCTGCAGCTAGATATAAGCAGTGTCTAACCAGCACTCGAATCAGAACTGACGAAGCCTCTCGGATGAGCGGCGAAACGTTTTCGACCAAACAAACTTTGTCCAGTTGACAAATTGAATTTCGTCTTTTATCAAAGAGGAATATGAGCAAACATAATGTAGAAAATTTTAAAATTAAGATAAGCAATATTTCTTCGGATCAATTGTATCTAGAGGCAAATGTGGATGAGGCATACAAGTATTTCATGCAGCAAATCAAAATTCATTTTTGTGATTCTTTTCCAGTAAAAAAAAAAAAGAGTGAAAACCTAAAGCCAAATAATCCTCGGTTTACTCCAGAGTTTTTGAGAATGTTTAGAAAGAACAACAAACTTCCTGCACCTACTTTTTAATCTAATGTTTTCTTTTTTTTATTTTGTATGTGCTAAATGAAATAAATAAATAAATACAGGGATGAAAGTGCCCAGTCATGAAAAAAGCGAAAAGTTGCGGCCACCAATTTCTGAAATTTGGAATTCTAGATGCTATATGTTTGCAGTAAAGTAAAACTGTAAATCAAAGTACAAAAAAAAACCCCACATTTTATTAGCAGGTACAAGTAGTGTATATTTAAACATAAATTTTGATTTGTTTTTGCTTTGCACTTAGTCTTGCTCTTCTAATCAGAGGCATTGATGAGGAGCTTATGTGGCTATGAGCAGGAGGAGCGAGAGCCTGAAAAGGCGCTAAGTGAGGCACGGGCAGGTACGATGTTTTATAAAGTTTAACCTGCCCTGTGAAACACGCTGGGACGCAAAGGTACACGCTGTTGGGAAAGAGCCGCGCTCGCTCGCTCATTCGCTCGGTGACGTGTGGTGTCCGCGGCTCCAGACGAGCACACGGGTTCGCACGTCTCGCACACCGGTAGAAGTTTAATACGAGACACGTACTTTTGTTCTGAATACGGGACGATTCCATTTTTCAAGGGACGGTTGGCAACCCTAAACACAACTATATATAACCTATACATAACCTGATGATGCTGTAGAAGTGAAACGCGTTGTTCGCTCTAAGCCCAATAAAGGAATAAGAATAAAGTCAAGCAAGTGTGCGGACAAATTTCTTCTTTTCTGGAATTATTCAATGTTCCTGTTGTTACCAGCACCTGGAAGCTGTGCGCGAAGTTTTGAACTTTTGAAACAACTATACATATATATACAGTCATACCTCACCTTACGAAATTCATTTGTTCCAGAAGTGGTTTCGTAACATGATTTTTTCGTAAGTAGAGTCGCAATGAGGGATTCGGGCGGCTGCGAAGCTGAGCACGCATTATATTATTATTATATTATTAATTATTATATTATTATATACGAGCGCGCATTATTTGAATTTTTGAGATTTCGCGTTTCGTAACTTGAATTTTCTTTCGTATTCAGAGACGAAAATTTTACGTAAACGCATTTCGTAACTTGGATTATTCGTTAGTTGAGTCTTTCGTAAGGTGAGGTATGACTGTACACCCAAAATCTTTCTCAACAAATTTGCAGATATTAAAAAAAAAAAAATGACCCCGCGGCTGGAGATCCACTAAAAGGTGAAAGTCTTTCATCCCTGTAAATAAATAAATAAATATGTACAGGTTGCACAGGATTTGAAATCACAGCGCCCCCTAAGGTCCACAGTGAACATAAAACACGTGATAAACAAGACAATAAACACCATGACTAAAACGTCACACTGTTTCACTGTCTTGTTTATAGCACTCTTCAGACGTTTTTGGGAACTTCATTAATCAAACAATCAAAAACATCCTCCTGACTCCGCCGTCGTCGGTATGCAGGAATAGACCCCGCTGTCAAAAAATACCTCTTCTTTAACAAAACTCAAATTATTCTTTCATACCAGTAAAACAGTGGCTTGCATCGGTTTCATTCATGAACTCCTCCACCCCTTTCCTCTTTCCTCTTTCTGTCTCTGTCCCTCCATCTCTCTCCATCAGCGCACTAAAGAGTTTGTTGATACAGGACAGCTGCAGCCAATAAAACCCGCGCATGTGGACTTCATTTGAAAACTACGCCGCACTAGTTTCAATTTTTCCTTTTTTTTTCCTTTTTTTTTCGCCCGGGCATGCCTCCGCACCTCATAGCAACCCCGCTTCACCCCTCCACCCTCCTCCGACCCCTCCGAAGGCCCCCCCCCCTCTCTTTCCGTCCCGCTGAAGTGCCCAGTTGTGATTTCCATGGCGCTGTGGGTCTTAATCTCCAAAATCTCTGCTGCTTTTGAACTGGAACCGGCTGCGGGGGGAAGGCGGTGGGTCATCTGAGGACACGTCTGGAGCGGGGAGCTGCTGGGTTTGATTGGCGGGCGAGCGGGCCAATGGGAGGGCGGGGCCGAGCGAGGACGGATCCCGTGTCAACAGCTGTGGAGGAGCAGAGCGGGGCGGGGCTGTAGCTCCGGGCGTGAGTGTTTTTGGGCTTGGGAGAGTCTTTGATCGCAGTGGGAGCAGAGTTTTATGCAGTTGGAGATCTGACATTGTATATTTTGGATTTAGGCTAGTAGGACAGAGCGTCGGATGAGTTTTTATTGTCATGTCGTCCGCACTAACCTACATTTGTCCATTGTTTTTATAGAGCACATTAACAGCCCAATATAACTGTATTTGGCGTGTTTCTAGAATGTGATCTCATGGTTTCAGATGGAGGGATGGGCTCTGCTAAGGGAGATGTTTAAAGTGTATAAAAATATTACGCTATTCCCTGATTTATGTTATAAAGTTGTTTACTCATCAAAACCATCGCTGGAGTTCTGCATATTTTTGCTTTTCTGTGTTTTTTTCTCAAACTGAAAACACTCTCACTTACACTGGAAACTAACTGATTTCATTTCCTTGAGCACTTTTAAATCCAAACTGAGAGCTTCTGAGACCAATTCCACAATCTGCACTTGTTTTTTATAATGTTTTTAAGCTTTTATGTCAATTCCACAATCTGCACTTGTTTTTTGTTTTTTTTGTTTTTTTTAATACAGGCGCTCCTCAACCTACGAACGAGTTACGTTCTGAACGGCCGTTTGTTTGCTGAATTTGTTCGTAAGTCGTTATAGGGCATTCTTTAGAAGGGAATGTATGTTTAAGGCTTGTATAAGTAATCTATATGGATTTGTACTGCATTTAAATAACACTTAATAGTAACAAAACAATATGCTTTTTAAAAATATGGAAAACTGATGAAATAAAAAGAAGAGAGAGAGACAGAGGCAGACGCAGACAGCTGAGAGAGCGTGTGTGTGTGTGAATGTGTGTGTGATCGTACCGATCGTCGAACGGTTCATGTTGTATGCGCGTGCCACATTCGCCATCTTCTCACCAGCATCAAGTTTCTTTATTATCGCCACCTTCTTTTCAAATGAGATGGCTTGCCGCTTTTTCACATTTCCACTTTCACTAGAAGCTTTTCGCTTTTCACCAACCATATTGGATTACGGATGCAAGATAAAACAACAAAGTTCGTAACACTGCAAGTACGTCTGAACACTTCAACTGAGTGGGCGTGATGCTTGGGGGATGCTGGGCACACGATCGCAGCGCCCTGCCTGTGCGTCAGCGGCGGAAATACGCACTACGTACTGTACTCGGAAGTCGGAATAGGTGCTAAATACAAAAACTCACTTACGTACATGTACAGCACTTTTGCCCAAACATTTAACTTATTTTTTTTAATTTTCGACCCTGATCGTAACTCCGAATGTTCGTAAGTCGAATGTTCGTATGTGGAGGAGCGTCTGTAATGTTTTTAAACATTTATGTCAATTCCACAATCTGCACTTGTTATTTATAATGTTTTAAACTTGTATGTCTTATCTGTGTAAATATGTAAGTGTGTTTTGTGTTTGCTGCTGCCTCTTGGCCAGGACTCCCTTGAAAAAAAGGTTCTTAATCTCAATGGGACATTTCCCGGTTAAATCAATCAATCAATCAATAAATAAATAACTGCTGATAAAGTATTGGAGAATTACGGCGAAAACAACTTATTAACACGTTTCAGAAGTTTTACTCTGAGTGTTCCCTCGGTTAGCTCTCTGCGCTAAGTCACTCCCCCTTCAGATCTGTATCAACAACACAAGCGTGCGTCCCAATATTGAAACGACTGCACATCATATCGGGTTTGTCAAATTGCGGTGCTGCATTGTGTTTTTAAACTCCGTACACTTTCACTAGAATCATTTGGATGATTTCAGCCAATCTCTTCTCGACTAAAGGTAAAAGTTCTTTGTTAACTTGGAAAAACTGTCGCTTCGTGACATCACAAGGTGGAACATTTTGAGCATTTTGAGCTCTGAGATGTAGGTAGAATAATAAAAACTAGGGCTGTCAAACGATTAATTTTCTTGATCGCAACTAATCTCAGAAATTTCATAGTTAATCGCGATTAATCGTGATTTATTTTGCATGTTTAAAATTTATATCTTGCAGTAAGACCGTTCGAATCTAAAGTTAAACTCACAATGCAAAGTATTTCTCACCATTTTTTTTATTTCAAAAAAGTGCAGAGAAAGGAAAAAGTAACAATGAACCAGTAATAGTGCTTACTTTGAGGAATTGTAAATAAATGATTGAAGCCCGCTCGAGCTGCCTACGGATGCGTAGAAGGAACAAAATACGAGCAAACTCAAAATAGCGCGTTTAACCGACAATGAGTTTAATTAATACAACCAAATGAGCTGCATATGGATGGTAGAATTGCGGAAAATGCTGGCAAACTCTGATCGCGGTTAAAAAAATTGTTCGCGATCAATCGCGATTCGCGATTAATCGCGATTAACACGTTAATATTCCCAGCCCTAATAAAAACAAATAAATAAAGGATTACTCAAACGTGTGAATGAAACAAAACACAACTCCAGGTCTGTTTATGAGGATGTAACAACATTATAACATGGCTAAAAGCTCATGAGTTAAGAGTCCCCCAATCCTGTTTTCTCCACCGCTGCACAAATTATGTGTGTAGAATCCCTCAGTCGTCCAGCTACACTGCCTGACAAAAGTATTAGGACGATTGTGTATTTCTGAACTTTCATAATGTTAACAAGACGTATTGGTCATGACAACAAATCAATTTATTGATATATTAAAGCAAATTTTATCATGTGTAAAGGCACATTATTGCAAAAATGTAACAATATCAAGTTAAATAGCTTTTTCATCAAAATAACCACCTTTGGCCTTAATCACAGCTTTACAAATTCGAGGCATTCTGTCCAACAATTTTTTCAAGATATCCATCCTGTATAGGTTTCCACTCATCCTGGAGACATTTCCACAGGTGTTTAACGCTAGTCAGATTCCTGGAGCGCACTTTAATATCCAAATAATCCCACACTTTTTGGATGGGTGACAGGTCAGGAGACTGGGGCATGTCATAACCTGCAGTTGATGACGCTGTTCACATGTCTCCAAATGACCCTGACACAGTTTGGACGAGCGCTTTGGGTCATTATCTTGTTGGAACCAGAAGTTTCGTCCAGAGTTCAGAAATACACAATCGTCCTAAGACTTTTGTCAGGCAGTGTAGAATCCATGGAGAAATTCAATTTGTCGACTGGACAAAAGTTTATTTGGTCGAATATGTTTCGCAGCTCATCCAAGCTGCTTCTTCAGTTCTGGCTAAAGTGCTGGTGGACACCCATTATGGCCCTGAATGGTTCTGCTAACAAGACCCACACTCCACTCCCACTGCAGATCTAACAGGCCCACCTAACTAACACAAACTGTAAACAAGTAGGTGTGGTAGCTTCAGAATAATTTCGCTGTAGTTAGCTCCCCCTTCAGGCAGATATAGGCAGTGTCCACCAGCGTCTGGCCAGAACTGAAGAAGCAGCTTGGATGAGCTGAGAAACGTTTTCGACCAAATAAACTTTTGTCCAGTTGACAAATTTAATTTCTCCTTTTGCTCTGCACAATTAGTAAAATCAAACATATCCTCTTCCACCCTGATGTTGAAAAAGTCATCCATGCGCTCAACTTCGACTACTGCACATCCATCTCCCGCCTCCCGCCTCATTGGCTTTATCAGACGTCAACACATTCTCCGTTTTACTTCCCTTCACTGGCTGCCTGTGTGTTTTAGAATTGATTTTAAGATTGTACGGATCACTTTTAAAGCTCGTTTAGGTCTTGCACCAAGTTCCATTTCAGAACTTTAACCCCGTACGAGCTGCAGCCTTAGATCCTCAGGCAGGTCCCTGTGGCTGTCCCAGAGTCTCTGGACGAAGGTGATGGAGCCTTTTCAGTCCGGGCGCCTCGGCTTTGGAACGACCTGCCTGAGGAGATAAGGCTCGCACCATCACTGTCATCGTTTAAATCGCTTCTTTAAACTCATTTTTATCGGTTGGCCTTTTCCTTTAGCTGGTTTTAGCTAGATTTTATTCCTTTTTTAAAATTTGTATTGTATTTTATTAGCTTATTTATTATTATTATAATTAATTGAACTGATTTGAACGGGTTTGAATAGGGCCTGGGAGAGATCGCTAAATTACTCAAACATGCATGGATGACATCTAAACCTCCCCCGATGTTTCCCACAGATGTAAACTGAGACTGTGGTGGCACAAATGATCCATATTTGAATAATTCTATTTAATACATGTCACTTATTGCCCCCACTAATCAAAACAATCATTGATAACAAATTAAATATTGTTACTCCTGTAGTTTTAAGATATTTTTTGGAGTTTGTAGCACTCATTTTTGTTAAGATTCTTTTCAGGCAAAGGGGGCAAAAATGGGCCTATGGGGGACGACCACAGTCTCCTCTCTTAATGGGAAACATTGACCCTCTTTAAACCGATTGTTAATTGGCTTTTGTTTGTGTGTCTTTCCTCAAATAGTGGAGACCCAGAGAGGCCTGAGCACAGAGCCGGACCGTGACAGCAGAATAGGTTTATTATTACCCAAGTGGAGACATTAGTCACAAGATAACAGCTTCTATTTCTACTCGTGTTTAAGCTCCGCAGAGTGGCACAGCCTTCACATCCCGGCAGACCTCACACACCTCATCAAACATTTGTAGGCTAGTCATACATCAATTATTTTTAATCTCTGTCATAACTTTTTACGTTTTATATGTATACATCTACAGTCTAATTAGATCGTAATTTAGTCTATTATAATGAGATTCAGATTCAGATCACTACCTGCACTGTTATATTCTTGTAAATTTGTACATTTTGTGTTATATTATAGCTTATTGGTCTTTTACTTTATTTTATTTGTTGCATGTTAAGTGTTTGTTTACATTCCACTCCGAGTACCGAAGCAGTTTCCTAAATGTTGTGACCATGTTCACTCATACGGCAATAAAACCTTTCTGATTCTGATAGAGACCTCTGCACTGTGACTGTTTTTTTGTGACTTTTTTTGGAGCTTTCTACCATATTATAATGTTGTTCCCTCATCAAAAACCTGTCTGAAGAGGTTTAGATTCATCCATGCATGTTTGAGTAATGTAGTGATCTCTCGTGGGCCCTATTCAAACCCTCCTAACAGTTAGCTGTAAGATTCTGTACAAGGCTCCTGCCTACAAGCTCTCAGACCTCACAGACCTCCTCACTGACCTCTCAGACCTCCTCACTGACCTCTCAGACCTCCTCACAGACCTCTCAGAACTCTCAAATCTCCTCTCAGACCTCCTCACTGACCTCACTGAGCTCTCAGACCCCCTCACTCATCTCACAGACCTCTCAGACCTCATTGACCTCACAGACATCCTCACAGACCTCCTCACTGACATCTCAGACCTCCTCACTGACATCTCAGACCTCCTCACTGACCTCTCAGACCTCCTCACAGACCTCTCAGACCTCATTGACTTCACAGACCTCCTCACTCACCTCTCAGACCTCCTCACAGATCTCTCAGACCTCTCAGACCTCCTCACAGACCTCTCAGACCTCCTCTCAGACCTCCTCTCAGACCTCCTCTCAGACCTCCTCACTGACCTCTCAGACCTCCTCACAGACCTCCTCACTGACCTCTCAGACCTCCTCACAGACCTCTCAGACCTCCTCTCAGACCTCTCAGACCTCCTCACAGACCTCTCAGACCTCTCAGACCTCCTCACTGACCTCTCAGACCTCCTCTCAGACCTCCTCACTGACCTCTCAGACCTCCTCTCAGACCTCCTCTCAGACCTCTCAGACCTCATTGACCTCTCAGACCTCATTGACCTCACAGACCTCCTCACTGACCTCTCAGACCTCCACAGACCTCCTCTCAGACCTCACAGACCTCCTCACTGACCTCTCAGACCTCCTCATTGACCTCAGACCTCCTCTCAGACCTCACAGACCTCCTCTTTGACCTCCTCACTGACCTCTCAGAACTCCTCACAGACCTCCTCAAAGACCTCTCAGACCTCCTCACTGACCTCAGACCTCCTCTCAGACCTCACAGACCTCCTCTCAGACCTCCACAGACCTTTCAGACCTCCTCACTGACCTCAGACCTCCTCACAGACCTCACAGACCTCACTGACCTCACAGACCTCCTCACTGACCTCTCAGACCTCACTGACCTCACAGACCTCCTCACTGACCTCACAGACCTCCTCTTAGACCTCCACAGACCTATCAGACCTCCTCACTGACCTCACAGACCTCCTCTTAGACCTCCACAGACCTCTCAGACCTCCTCACTGACCTCACAGACCTCCTCACTGACCTCAGACCTCCTCTCAGACCTCACAGACCTCCTCACTGACCTCACAGACCTCCTCACTGACCTCTCAGACCTCCTCTCAGACCTCACAGACCTCCTCTTAGACCTCCACAGACCTCTCAGACCTCCTCACTGACCTCAGACCTCCTCACTGACCTCTCAGACCTCTTCTCAGACCTCACAGACCTCCTCTCAGACCTCACAGACCTCCTCACTGACCTTTCAGACCTCCTCACTGACCTCCTCACAGACCTCACTCAGCTCTGCCCTCCTCAGCAGCTGTTTGTGTGTTGTCCCAGTCCATGAACACTCAGCTCGGCCACCGCGTCAACAATTACGTGTCGCTGTGTCTTTTTTTAGTCTCACATTGTTCTCTGGTGTAATTTAGAAGCCTGGAAAATGACAGTCACCAATTCGACCAAACGGTTTGTCAATAGACTTTTTACACGAGGAGACGCGCTCACTGCGGTGTTTTTGCAGCAACTAAAGGTAAACTGTGTCACTTTTTGTTTGGGCATCCGTCACCTGCTTGTTTCCATGGATACGTCACTGCTCTGCCTGGAATGTTCCACAGTATGACATTAAACAGCTCGACTTTACCTTTATTCAACTGCAGATGTTTTTTCATAGCTCAGAAATACTTAGAAAAACAGGCATTCTGACTGTGAGCAGGGTCGCCATGGAGATAGAACGGTTTAATGCCATATTGTGAAACATTTCAGACAAACCAAGAACATCTCCATGGAGAAAAGCGTCTGACGGACCCTCCACCAGAAAAGTGACCCAGTGCACCTTCAGAGGGCCCAGATTACACTGCCTAATCTGGTACAGACGAGAGGTTCTGTTTGCGGCGCATTTGATGATGATTAATTTGTCGTTGTTTCTTGCAGAGCGTTTTTTTTTTTTCATTTGCACCACGTTCTTTGGTTGTACCTCGTTTAAGGCGTCAGTGATGGCTATAAATGTGACGTGATGTAACTTGTTTTACATTTTATATTTTTAAAAATATGCACCCTTTGCTTTGATCGCTGCTTTGCATTTTTGGCATTTCTTGACCCTTCTTGGTTTAGTCCAGCTTTAGCCATGGTTTAGTCCTGGTTTAGTCCTGGTTTGGTTCTGTTTCGTCCTGGTTTAGTCCTGGTTTAGTCCTGGTTTAGTCCTGGTTTAGTTCAGGTTTAGTCCTGGTTTAGTCCAGGTTTAGTCCTGGTTTAGTCCTGGTTTAGTCCAGGTTTAGTCCAGGTTTAATCCTGATTTAGTTCTGTTTACTCCTGGTTTAGTCCTGGTTTAGTCCAGGTTTAGTCCTGGTTTAGTTCAGGTTTAGTCCAGGTTTAGTCCTGGTTTAGTTCTGTTTAGTCCTGGTTTAGTCCAGGTTTAGTCCTGGTTCATAGTCCTGGTTTAGTCCTGGTTTATAGTCCTGGTTTAGTCCAGGTTTAGTCCTGGTTTAGTCCAGGTTTAGTCCTAGTTAAGTTCTGTTTCATCCTGGTTTAGTCCTGGTTTAGTCCAGGTTTAGTCCTGGTTTAGTTCTGTTTTGTCCTGGTTTAGTCCTGGTTTAGTTCTGTTTAGTCCTGGTTTAGTCCTGGTTTAGTCCTGGTTTAGTTCTGTTTAGTCCTGGTTTAGTCCTGGTTTAGTCCTAGTTTAGTCCAGGTTTAGTCCAGGTTTAATCCTGGTTTAGTTCTGTTTAGTCCTGGTTTAGTCCAGGTTTAGTCCTGGTTTAGTCCAGGTTTAGTCCTGGTTTATAGTCCTGGTTTAGTCCTGGTTTATAGTCCTGGTTTAGTCCAGGTTTAGTCCTGGTTTAGTCCAGGTTTAGTCCTGGTTTAGTCCTGGTTTAGTCCTGGGTTAGTCCTGGTTTAGTCCAGGATTAGTCCTGGTTTAGTCCAGGTTTAGTCCTGGTTTAGTCCAGGTTTAGTCCTAGTTAAGTTCTGTTTCATCCTGGTTTAGTCCTGGTTTAGTACAGGTTTAGTCCTGGTTTAGTCCTGGTTTAGTTCGGTTTACTCCTGGTTTAGTCCATGTTTAGTCCTAGTTTAGTTCTGTTTCATCCTGGTTTAGACCTGGTTTAGACCTGGTTTAGACCTGGTTTAGTCCTGGTTTAGTCCTGGTTTAGACCTGGTTTAGTCCTGGTTTAGACCTGGTTCAGTCCTGGTTTACTCCTGGCTTAGTCCAGGTTTAGTCCTAGTTTAGTCCAGTTTCATCCTGGTTTAGACCTGGTTTAGACCTGGTTTAGTCCTGGTTTAGTCCTGGTTTAGTCCTGGTTTAGTCCTGGTTTAGTTCAGGTTTAGTCCTGGTTTAGTCCAGGTTTACTCCTGGCTTAGTCCTGGTTTAGTCCTGGCTTAGTCCTGGTTTAGTCCTGGTTTAGTCCTGGTTTAATCCTGATTTAGTTCTGTTTACTCCTGGTTTAGTCCTGGTTTAGTCCAGGTTTAGTCCTGGTTTAGTTCAGGTTTACTCCAGGTTTAGTCCTGGTTTAGTTCTGTTTAGTCCTGGTTTAGTCCAGGTTTAGTCCTGGTTTATAGTCCTGGTTTAGTCCTGGTTTATAGTCCTGGTTTAGTCCAGGTTTAGTCCTGGTTTAGTCCAGGTTTAGTCCTAGTTTAGTCCAGTTTCATCCTGGTTTAGACCTGGTTTAGTCCTGGTTTAATCCTGGTTTAGTCCTGGTTTAGACCTGGTTTAGACCTGGTTTAGTCCTGGTTTGGTCCTGGTTTAGTCCTGGTTCAGTCCTGGTTTAGTCCTGGTTCAGTCTTGGTTTACTCCTGGCTTAGTCCAGGTTTAGTCCTAGTTTAGTTCTGTTTCATCCTGGTTTAGACCTGGTTTAGACCTGGTTTAGACCTGGTTTAGTCCTGGTTTAGACCTGGTTTAGTTCTGGTTTGGTCCTGGTTTAGTTTGAGTTTGTGAATTTGCATCGTGTCTTTACTTGAAGCTGTTTTATCTAACGGAGACACTGAGCTGCTGCAGTGAGCGTCGGCCACCGTCATTTTACGATAGTTGGACCATAGAAATAGTAGTGTAAAATCGTGTAAAATCGTGTAAAATTGTGTAATATCGTGTAAAATCGTGTAACATCGTGTAAAATCGTGTAAAATCGTGTAAAATCGGAGTAAAGAGTGGGGAGAGGCGTGCAGGAGCAGGAAATCGATCTTTCAAAACCGGTAGAGTTGATACTTACAGTAACGTCACGCTGGGGGTGAGCTACGCCTACGGTGGAATGTTCAGCAGTTACGATGGAGACACAGTGCACGCCTAGAAAACATTGTCAACAAAGTTTTTAAAAAGTCTGAAAACTCAAGAAAAATAATAAAAAATGGACTTGAACAACAATTTTCAGGAGTCTGTGATTAATGGTCCTGTTCAGTTGAGTTCGATTTGCAGCAAAAATGTGAGAGTGACTAAATGAAAAACACTCTGTTCCACCTTGTGATGTCACGTGGTAATACTTTTTAAACTCTGTACATTTTCACTACAATCATGTGGATCATTTTAGACGTGGAATTGCCGATTTCTACTGAAGGTAGAGGTACAGGTAAAAGGAGCTGTTGAAAACTACCACTGCATGACATCACGAGGTGGAACAGAGCGTTTGGAGATGTAGACAGACTAATAATAAAAAGTTAAATATGTGTGAATGAAACAAAACACACCCTCAGGTATGTTTTTGAGGCGGAAACAACATTCTAACACCTTTATAGTATAATAATATAGGTTGTGTATTATTTTCTTTTTACTTGCCTTTGTTTACCCTTTTTGTGTCATTTTTCTTGTCAAAGCCTGTGAGAACAATCAGAGAGAAATCAGATTACACCGAAGGAAGTAAAACATGACATTTCAATAATCAGATAGCTCCAGAAATCTGATTATGATCACCTTTTTGTTCTATATATTTATAACAAATGGCTTCAGATATCATGTTTTATCATGTTTCGGTCCTGTGTGACCAGTCCAAGGTCTGGACACACGTTTTCATGGATGTTTCTTCTTTATTTCCGTTATTATTTACATTATAGGTTCTCGCTGAAGACGTCAATGATGGATATAAATGTGATGTGATGTAACTTGTTTTATATTTTAGACTTTTAAAAATATGCACCCTTTGATTTGACCGCGGCTTTGCACTTTTGGCATTTCTTGACCCTGACAAGTCCTGGTTTAGTCCGGCTTTAGCTGTGGTTCAGCCACAGTCCTGGTTTAGTCTGGTTTAGTCCTGGTTTAGTGCTGGTTTAGTCTGGTTTAGTCCTGGTTTAGTCTGGTTTAGTCCTGGTTTAGTCTGGTTTATAGTCCTGGTTTAGTGCTGGTTTAGTCTGTTTTAGTCCTGGTTTAGTGCTGGTTTAGTCCTGGTTTATAGTCTTGGTTTAGTCCTGGTTTAGTCTGTTTTAGTCCTGGTTTAGTGCTGGTTTAGTCTTGTTTAGTCTTCATTTAGTCTGGTTTAGTCCTGGTTTATAGTCCTGGTTTAGTGCTGGTTTAGTCCTGTTTAGTCCTGGTTTATAGTCCTGGTTTAGTCCTGGTTTAGTCTGGTTTAGTCCTGGTTTATAGTCCTGGTTTAGTCCTGGTTTAGTCTGGTTTTGTCCTGGTTTATTCCTGGTTTACTCCTGTTTAGTCCTGGTATAGTGCTGGTTTAGTCCTGGTTTATAGTCCTGGTTTAGTCTTGGTTTAGTCCTGTTTATAGTCTTGGTTTAGTCTGGTTTAGTCCTGGTTTAGTCTGGTTTAGTCCTGGTTTATAGTCTTGGTTTAGTCAGGTTTAGTCCTGGTTTATAGTCTTGGTTTAGTCAGGTTTAGTCCTGGTTTATAGTCTTGGTTTAGTCAGGTTTAGTCCTGGTTTATAGTCTTGGTTTAGTCAGATTTAGTCCTGGTTTATAGTCCTGGTTTAGTCTGGTTTAGTCCTGTTTATAGTCTTGGTTTAGTCTGGTTTAGTCCTGGTTTAGTCTGGTTTAGTCCTGGTTTATAGTCTTGGTTTAGTCAGGTTTAATCCTGGTTTATAGTCTTGGTTTAGTCAGGTTTAATCCTGGTTTATAGTCTTGGTTTAGTCAGGTTTAGTCCTGGTTTATAGTCCTGGTTTAGTCAGGTTTAGTCCTGGTTTATCGTCTTGGTTTAGTCAGGTTTAGTCCTGGTTTATAGTCTTGGTTTAGTCTTGGTTTAGTCCTGTTTATAGTCTTGGTTTAGTCGCGAAATGCGACAGGTCTCGCAACTCCCGTAGAAGAATCAGCGCACGGTGCATGATGGGATATATATATGTGCGAAGTGAGCTTTTTCACGCAGTCAGTCCACGCCCCGATTTCCATGGAAACGACTGCGGTTTTCAGACTGTGTGTTAACTGTGCATGGGACAAAAACGAAATGGGACAGCAGTAGATGCCCTTAAAACCACACTCCGAACTGTGCACTCTGAGAATTGAGACACGGCTTGTTATTGCTCTGTTCAGACTGCAAAGACTGTCGGCATAGACTGTACTGTCAAGTGAGTATAATACAGAAAAAAACAAACAAAAAAACATTATTCTGGTATTGTCAAATGTTGTGTCTTCCGTTTTTGTTGCCACCCTCTGTAGATAATTTTATGAAAATAGTTGTCTGGCAAATACAGAACAAAATCTCTTTATTTTTTATACAGTTTGATATCAGTCTGTTGTTATGTCTCGAGTCCGACCGTGATCGCACTGTCGGATTTGTTTATTTCACTGACACATGTCGAAAAGAGCTCACCGGTCACCCGTCATTTACATAAAATAAAATTAGGGAAGCACCGATGTGGGGGGCATACCGAGACTAGACAAGGACTAGATAAGGACTAAACCAGGTCTAAACCAGGACTAAACCAGACTAAACCAGAACTAAACCAAGACTAAACCAGGACTATAAACCAGGACTAAACCAAGACTAAACCAGGACTATAAACCAGGACTAAACCAGCACTATACCAGGACTAAACAAGAGTAAACCAGGAATAAACCAGGACAAAACCAGACAAAACCAGGACTAAACCAGGACTATAAACCAGGACTAAACCAAGACTAAACCAGGACTAAACCAGGTCTAAACCAGGACTAAACCAGACTAAACCAGGACTAAACCAAGACTAAACCAGGACTATAAACCAGGGCTAAACCAGACTAAACAGGACTAAACCAGACTAAACCAGGACTATAAACCAGGACTAAACCAGACTAAACCAGGACTATAAACCAGGACTAAACCAGGACTAAACCAGATTAAACCAAGACTAAACCAGGACTAAACAGGACTAAACCAGATTAAACCAGGACTAAACCAGACTAAACCAGCACTAAACCAAGACTAAACCAGACTAAACCAGACTAAACAGGACTAAACCAGCACTAAACCAAGACTAAACCAGATTAAACCAGGACTAAACCAAGACTAAACCAGGACTAAACGAGGACCCCCCCCCCCCCCCGCTTCTCACTATTAATACATTTTGTTGAAAATCTACAAAGGTTTGAGTGTTTAAACGAGAGAGAAATGTGAGAAAACCTTAATTCGAGGGATTACTGTACTGACACATATCGTCTTAATATCGGCCCACTTTTACACATATGTTAATCTATATGTAATCTGGCCGATATATCGTGCATCCCTGAATAAAATCAAACTTCCTCCTGATTGGCTAATCCACCTGTCAATCTGCAAACGGGGAAATTCACTGGTGATCAGACTCACGTCTTAAAGAACAGAACAAGTGTGTTTCCTGGAGGCAGTACATTATGAATGAAGTAAATTATGAATATTTTTATTGCACTTAAACAGATTTGTCTTAGATTTTAGGGAAATTACACATTATTAAAATGCAGTTGAGGCACCGCTGTCCCTGAAAAATATTCCAATAACGTGTAATATAATTAAATATTGTGTCTTATACCAGTTCACGGTGCAGTTTAGACAAACACTTTCTCAAATCATTCTCCGTTAAGCAGGATTTTCTAAAGTGTAAATGCACCTGTGTGAGTTTAAAATGCACCGTGAACCGAATCTTAATTTAAATGTAGTTAATATGCAAATAATCCTGCACATCCTTTTGCTTTGCACTTTTGGCATTTCTTGACCCAGACAAGTCTTGGTTTAGTCACAGTTTAGTCCTGGTTTATAGTCCTGGTTTAGTCCTGTTTAGTCTTGGTTTAGTTCTGGTTTAGTCTTGGTTTAGTCCTGGTTTATAGTCCTGGATTAGTCCTGGTTTAGTCCTGGTTTATAGTCCTTGTTTAGTCCTGGTTTATAGTCCTGGTTTAGTCCTGTTTAGTCCTGGTTTATAGTCCTGGTTTATAGTCCTGCTTTAGTCCTGGTTTAGTCCTGTTTAGTCCTGGTTTATAGTCCTGGATTAGTCCTGGTTTATAGTCCTGGTTTAGTCCTGTTTAGTCCTGGTTTAGTCCTGGTTTAGTCCTGGTTTATAGTCCTGGTTTAGTCCTGTTTAGTCTTGGTTTAGTTCTGGTTTAGTCTTGGTTTAGTCCTGGTTTATAGTCCTGGATTAGTCCTGGTTTAGTCCTGGTTTATAGTCCTGGTTTAGTCCTGGTTTATAGTCCTGGTTTAGTCCTGTTTAGTCCTGGTTTAGTCCTGTTTAGTCCTGGTTTATAGTCCTGGTTTATAGTCCTGCTTTAGTCCTGTTTAGTCCTGGTTTATAGTCCTGGATTAGTCCTGGTTTATAGTCCTGGTTTAGTCCTGTTTAGTCCTGGTTTATAGTCCTGGTTTATAGTCCTGGATTAGTCCTGGTTTATAGTCCTGGTTTAGTCCTGTTTAGTCCTGGTTTATAGTCCTGGTTTATAGTCCTGCTTTAGTCCTGGTTTAGTCCTGTTTAGTCCTGGTTTATAGTCCTGGTTTATAGTCCTGCTTTAGTCCTGTTTAGTCCTGGTTTATAGTCCTGGTTTATAGTCCTGCTTTAGTCCTGTTTAGTCCTGGTTTATAGTCCTGGATTAGTCCTGGTTTATAGTCCTGGTTTAGTCCTGTTTAGTCCTGGTTTATAGTCCTGGTTTATAGTCCTGCTTTAGTCCTGGTTTAGTCCTGGTTTAGTCCTGGTTTGTAGTCCTGGTTTAGTCTTGGTTTGTATTCCTGGTTTAGTCTTGGTTTAGTCCTGGTTTGTAGTCCTGGTTTAGTCTTGGTTTAGTCCTGGTTTAGTCTTGGTTTAGTCCTGGTTTAGTCTTGGTTTAGTCCTGGTTTGTAGTCCTGGTTTAGTCCTGGTTTAGACCTGGTTTAGTCCTGGTTTAGACCTCTACAAACACGTTCTGAAATATTTTTGTGTTTAGTGCTTCATATTGCAGGATTTTCTCAAACCTTAATGAACCTGGATGGGTTTAAAATGCTCCGTGATCTGAATTTTGATTTAAAAACAATATTAGTTACAGTATTCGTCAGAAAAATTGCAATTCACATTTCCAAAAACACATTTCAAAGAGTCAATATCAAAGTTCAAAATTATAATTGGACAGTTGTGTTGGACTAATGGAAGAGCCAGATCAAATCACAAATAATGTCACAATAAAATGTCGTTTGCAAATTGCTAATTGCAAAGTTTAGACCTCCACAAACGCGTTCTGAAATCATTTTGTGTTTAGCAGCTTCATATTGCATGATTTTCTCAAAAAAAAAAAAAAAACACCATTTAAAATACACCATGATCTGAATATTTATTTAAAAATAGTTATAATATTTGTAGGAAAGTTTTAATCAAAATTCCACCAAAAATCGTGCGCATTTCGAAGAGTCAATATTAAACTTCCAATATGAGATTTGATACATTGGACTAAACCAGGTGTGTCAAACTCATTCTGGTCCGGGGGCCGTATCCAGCCTTCTTCGATCCCAAAGGGGCCGGATCAGAAAACTCATGTATATATACCCCTAAAATAGTAATAAGTCCAAATATTTGTGCAGAGAAACACAAATCAATTACAGAAGTCTTTTTTATTTGATGAACTCTTTCTTTTACAAAATATTATAATATTATGAACCTGAAACTTGAAGAAAAATGCAATTTCAACACAAACATACAGGTTTCCCATTCACCTCCTGAACAAATAGGAATTAGTCAATTTTTCTTGGAAAATCCTGCACCCGGCGACGGCGTCCACTTTTCTCATTGTTGACATTTTGCTGATGAGGGTGTCACGGTCGACAGTCAAAACGATGGTCCTTTAAGAGCGTTTGGAAAGAGGAAAGTCTTCATTTGTGCTGCTCTGGTGGGAGGGGCCACGTACAGAGGTACTGGAGACGCTGCTATGATAAACTGCACAGAAAATTACCAATATTTTAATAGAAAATTAAAATATAATTAAAATATTTTTAATAAAAATTCAGCCGAGGGCCAGATTAAAGGTCTTGGAGGGCCGGATCTGGCCCCCGGGCTGCATGTTTCACACCCCTGGACTAAAGGAAGAGCCAGAATTTTCAAATCACAATATAATGTTATTTGCAAATTACTTAACATTTTATCTTGAGTGAGTCTTATGTAATACTTATAACTCTGTGGTTTACACCACTACAAACACGTTCTGAAATCATTTTGTGTTAAGCAGCTTCATATTGCAGGATTTTCTCAAACCTTAAAGCACCTGGATGGATTTAAAATACACCGTGATCTGAATTTTGATTTTAAAACAGTTACAATATTCGTCAGAATTCAAATTTCCCAAAAATCTGGCATATTTCGAAGAGTCAATCTAAAAGTTAAAAATGATAATGTGAGATTTGCTCCATTGGACAGTTCTGTTGGACTAAAGGAAGAGACAGATCAAATCACAAATAACGTCACAATAAAATGTTGTTTGCAAATTGATAATGTTAGTTTAGACCTTTCTGAAATTATTTTGTGTTTAGTCCTTCATATTGCAGGATTTTCTCAAATATGAATGCACCTGGATGGATTCAAAATACACCGTGATCAGAATTTTGATTTAAAAACAGTTAGAATATTCGTCAGAAAAATTGCAATTGAAAAAAATCCTGCACATTTCAAAGAGTCAATATCAAAGTTCAAAATGATAATGTGAGATTTGATAAACATTTCGTATTTAGTCTTATAACTCTGTGGTTTAGACCTCTACAAAAATCATTTTGTGTTTGGCAGCTTCATGTTGCAGGATTTTCTCAAAACCTTAATGCACCTGGATGGATTTAAAATGCTCCGTGATCTGAATTTTGATTCAAAAACAATATTGCTCAGAAAACGGACGGGGTGGAGTTACAATATTGCTCAGAAAAATTGCAATTCCAAATTTTCATTTCACAAAAAAAAAAAAAAGAAAGAGTGAAGTTGAATCTTCCAGAAGACGACGCGGCGGTCCGGGCGAGGGAGAGGAAGGTTTGTGGAAGGAGGAGGAGAGGAGGAGAGGGGGAGGAGGAGAGAGGAGGAGAGGAGGGGAGTGTGTTGTATTTCCTGTGTCGCAGTTTACGGTTTTTTAGAGCAAGAAAAATGGGCTTATGTAACAGTCATGTGATTTGGCCAGAAATAGTGGTGGGACTACAGCTGCTGCCTCTCCTCCTGCCTGCTCGACTTTTGGCAGCGGACACACACACACACACACACACACACACACACACACACACACACACACACTGCGCATTACTCCAAGAAATCCCAAAACAACTCCCGCTCCGTCCGTTTGCACATAAAGGACGAAGAGAGAGGCGAGAAAAAGCTGCAGATTACTGTAAACCTGAACTTTACACAGACTTTTTAACAAATTCTTTATTTCCACGTTTTGTTTTTTTTTTTTTTTGCGCTGTAGACTCTCAGGGAACGCACCAAAACGCATTCAATTTTTAGGAGTCGTGATTGATGAAGGTCTAAACTGGAGGTGTAACAATATAAATTACACTAAAAGCAAAACTGCTGTAAAATAAAGTAAACAGTGCAGCATTATTAACCTTTTATAACTCTGTAATCGCACCATATCTGATGTTCTGTGTGGAAATTTCAGGGTCGACATGTAAAACTTATCTACAGACATTATTTATTTTACAGAAAAGGACTTTGAGAATTATCAGCAACAGTCAGAGCATCCAACCCAGTATCTGTTCAACTTAAAGTGTTGAAAATGTACGGAAGTCGACAGAGGCCATGTTCATAAGCAATATTTTTTCTTCCTTGTTATCCCGAGATAACGAGATAATTCATTCGAGATCTCGAGAAAACAACACAATTAATTCATTATCTCGAGAAAACGAAACAATTATTCCGTGATCTCGAGAAAACAACTGAAACATTTACCGCAGGGGAGTCAAACTCATTTTGGTCCGGGGGCCGTATCCAACCTACTTTGATCCCAAAGGGGCCGGATCAGAAAACTCATGGCAGATATACTCAAAAAATAACAATAATTCCAAATATTTGTGCAAAGAAACGTCGCTGTGAAAGGAGTTCATTTATGGAAAAGTCTGGACAAAGAAATCAAAGAATCAAGTACAATAACGACATTTAAAAATACATAAAATCCACTGTGTAATGTGTAGGTATGAAAAAGAAAACTAAGTTGTTGCGCATAAAAATGAAGCTTTCTGTTTACAATTGATGATTGAAATGGAATGTATTGATGAAATGTTTCGGTGTTATTGTCTGGAAAAGGGAAGAGGGGCAGATAACATAAGATTACTCTTCTTTCTGCTCTTTTTCCTTCAATTTTTTGTATTGTTATCAGACTGATGATGTCTTTTTATACTTTATGAATGAAATAAACAAACAAAATAAAAAAATAAAAATAAAAAACTATGAATGGAATGGACATATATGAAAAAAATAAATGTTAAATGCATTATTTTCCCAAGAATTTCCCAATTTAGGTTTAAATTGTTTATCGCTATGGCAGTCTAAAACATTTTCCTCACTCAGAAACCCATGGATACTATTTACAATCATTATGTGCAATAGAAAATGCAATAGCTACAGTAAACGTGGCTTAAAGTTATAGAAGTACTACAGAACATTTATATTTATAATCAACAAACAGATTATTAAAGGGGACCTATGATGCAAAATTGCAGTTTTAGAGCTTTTAACAAAATTAGTTTCTTCTTCTCATTTACCCTCTCGAAGTTGTATTAGGAGGGATTCGCGCATGTTTGAGCTTTCTTTAAAAGTGCATTGCGTAACTTTTTCTGGTGCAAGGTCCACACCTGCTTGTTTCCATGGCGATATTACTGTTTTGCCACCAATTCAAGGTATTTTTGAGCTATTAAACACCTGTAACTTGAGCAAATGTATGTGAGATGTGTTTAATGCCCTACTGTGGAACATTCTGGGCAAAACAATAACATCTCCATGGAGACAAATGAGTACCTTAGAAGTTACATAGTGCACCTTTAATAAGTTATTTTCAAGATTTCAGTTTTCTAACGTGGAAGTCTGCGCGCTTGTTTCTTTTCTTAAGTCTTTTTAGATGAATATTGTGATTTAAAATGTCCAAATTATAATTAAAAGTCTTTAAAGGTGCATTGTGTAACTTTTTCTGGTGGAGGGTCCGCACCTGCTTGTTTCCATGGCGATATTACTGTTTTTCCATCTGGTAAGAATTCATTTAATTCAATTTTAAGGTATTTTTGAGCGATAAAACACCTGTAACTTGAGCAAATCCATGTGAGATGTGTTTAATGCCCTACTGTGGAACATCCCTGCAAAGCGATAACATCTCCATGGAGACAAACAAGTACTTTAGAAGTTACATAATGCAGCATTAATCACTTATTTTCAATATTTAAGTTTTCTAATGTGGAAGTCGACACACTTGTTTCTTTTCTTAAGTCGTTTTAGATGAATATTGTGATTTAAAATGTCCAAATTATTATAGTAAATCTTCTTTAAAGGCGCACTGTGTAACATTTCTAGCTTCTTGCTTTGTCGAGAATGTTCCGCAGTATAGATTACAGCACTACGCTACATTACAGTTCAGATCTGTGGAGAGGAATTTATGGTATTTTTGAGCAAAAGAAACACCTGTAATGAACAAATGTAGATGGATCTGTTTAATGCCCTACTGTGGAATATTCCAGGCAAGGCAAGCACATCTCCATGGAGACAAACAAGTACTTTAGAAGTTACATAGTGCACCATTATTTGCTTGTTTATATTTCGCACTTCTGATCAGATGCTAAACCTCATTTCGTTGCCTGTATTTATACATGTGTAATGATGATAAAGTTGAATCTAATCTAAAAAATTTCCAGATTTCAGTTTTCTAACGTGGAAGTCATTAAAAATATCCATGTAGCATTTATTCATTAAGGATGTTTCTATTGCTCAAAAATGCAGTAATTCCTTCTGTGGGTGAAATAATAAATAAATAATAAATAAATAAATAAATTTCCCTGCAGGAATAAATAAATGATAAATAAATGAAAAATAGATCTGAACTGTAATGTAGCATCGTGCTGTAAATGTAATGATTTGCAAAACCTAATATGGATTTTTAAAAATTAATTATTATTTATTGTAGTCTCATTTTGAACCGTGTAGTTTCCGTTTGAACGTTTTTAGAGATTTGATGTTCTATGAAAGTGGGGCTATGGAGGATGGGCCCCCCTCAGGCCCCCCTCTGGCGCCGCCCCTGGGATGTAATTATTATTATAAAACGTTACTAATATAACGTAATAAAAACTGAAGTAGCAGAGATAGTACTGTTCCTTTAACACATATTATTACAGAATCATTTTTACGCTGGAGCTGGTTTTCTGGGTCCTCACTTGGCCTTTCTAAACTCTACGATCCCGCAACAACGTTCCACCTCTACAGCATACATCAGGCGCATTAACCGTCATTTTGTCCAATACTTTTCAGAATGCCAAGTGAAGCATCTTTGGCCGCGGCGTATACGTTGGTGAATGACTATACTGTTTGTGCGTTCGTGTGTGTGTGTGTGTGTGTGTAGTAGTAGAGGCTGGCGTTGTGTGGGCGTATGGCGCTGGGAGGGCTGGCGGACGAGTGGAAACCAGGGAAAAAGCAGGGGATAGATGGAGATGTCTGTGTGGAGGAGGAAGAGGAGGAGAGCTGTACAGTGAAGAGCCAGCGGAGCGGAAGGAAAGCGTTCTGAAATGAGAGATCATTGGGTTTAGCTGAGGGCTACGGAGGGATTCGGATTCTGTTCGCTTCACTGTCGCTAACACCGACTCCCGCTTCTGGACAATTACAGCTGTGGACTCTGAAACGCACCATTATTCACATTATTCACATTATTCACATGCAGAGTTTATAATGTTTGTCTAGTGCTAATGAGAAGAATGGTTTTCAGTTACAGATCGCTGACCTACTTTGTTAAACCCAGACAAACATATATATTATACATTATACGGAGAAAGGCTTTACTTAAGTTACTTGTTTTTTTTATAAATATGGCCTATATTATTGTAAAGTGAGTCAAATTTTCCTTGCAAAATGGCTACGTAGTTGGTATAGAGCAGGGGTGTCAAACATTTTAGTCCAGGGGCTGTATCCCAAAGGGGCCGGATCAGAAAACCCATGTATATATACCCCAAAAATAGCAATAAGTCCAAATATTTGTGCAGAGAAACACAAATCTATTACAGAAGTCTTTTTTATTTGATGAACTCTTTCTTTTACAAAATATTATAATATTATGAACAACCTGAAACTTTAAGAAAAATGCAATTTCAACAAAAAGCGTACAGGTTTCCCATTCACCTTCACGAACAAATAGGAATTAGTCCAGTTTTCTTGGAAAATCCTGCACTCGACGTCCACTTTTCTCATTTTTGACATTTTGCTGATGAGGGTGTCACGGTCGACAGTCAAAACGATGGTCCTTTAAAGGGATAGTGCTTTTTTTTTTTAATGTTAATCTGTATGGGTTTCCGTGTGTTGACACCGGCTTACCTCTGACAGTCTCAGCTGATCCCGGTTCGGCTCGCTTTCTGGAGCCCACGTAAGTAGGTCCGGTAACTTCCCTGGAACATGAAATAAAGCTTGTTTTTCTTCTCAAAACAAAACATTTGTCCGAAAGGTGATATATTTGTATCGCAAACAGTTGTCCACGAAACATGCAGTAGCGTAGTTTGCGTTTGCGTATTCGTATCACTGCGCGCATATTAGCTGTATTAGCCTGTTCACTTGTAAACTTCCCCTTACGGCGGACCGCATCTGCCGTACACTTCCGCTAAAGGTTAACAGACGAACTGGGATCAGCTGAGACTGTCAGAGGTAAGCCGGTGTCAACACACGGAACTTGTAGAAGGAAACCCATACAGATTAACATTTAAAAAAATGCACTATTCCTTTAAGAGCATTTGGAAAAAGGCAAGTCTTCATTTGTGCTGCTCTGGTGGGAGGGGCCACGCACAGAGGCGCTGGAGACGCTGCTATGCTAAGCTGTACAGAAAAGAGGCGCAGGAAATTACCAGTATTTTAAGAGAAAATTAATATAATTAAAATATGTTAATAGAAAATCAGCTGAGGGCCAGATTAAAGGTCTTGGAGGGCTGGATCTGGCCTCTGGGCCGCATGTTTGACACTCCTGGTATAGGGTGACCAGATGTCCGTGTTTAGTTTTGAACCCGTGTCGCCTGTCCCAGCAGATTTATACAAAAACCAGTGATTTGTCCCAGAAATCTGCCAAGTTTCCCTGTTTTGACCAGTTTGATAGGAAATAATTTGTCATTTGTTTATCCAAAATACAGTAAACTATTTTTGAACATGACCAGAACACAAAAATAATTATCATTTGCACTGACTTAAGTCTCTCAGATTTTATACTGACTCATCATACGTGAGTCATAAATGGACCGAGTGCATAACATTTACTCACAATTTTATTATAACCAGCCATCCCAAACCAGGAGTGTGCCACTAGTTTTTTTTTATTTAGAAAATCTGGTCACTATTGCAATTTTTTTTTTTTCCATCAGGTTTTTTATTAGTTAGCTAACATGCCTTAAGGCCGTCACACACCACAGGAGAATTTGCCCGATTTTGGCAGCGATTTCTTCTCCCCGTGTGTGATTTTTGAAGCTGCTGTGACTCCTTAATAACACAGTTTTGACTTGTATCTAAACTAGAAGTGCAGCGCTCGGATCTTTTGAACACTTAAGGAAACAGGAATCGCGCTCACAGCTTTAGCCTGAGATCCGCAGACATATCCCGCTGCAGTCTTCGGAGATTTAAAATCTCACAAGATTCTCCTCGTGTCTGTGGTGTGCACTTTTTATCTTTTAAAACTGAAAAATCCTGTAGTGTGTGGCGGCCTTTAGTTAAAGGCAAATTAACGTTTTTTTTTACAATCTGAGCCTTCTTTCGGCAATAAAACAAGTAGTTTTACTCACCCATAGCATTTTTCTGTCAATTGGAGCAGTATCGCAGAACTAATGTTGAGCCGTTCTGTTCTAGTAATGATCCCGTATCCTTAACATGGTGCTGTATCATATGCTCGGGGCATTACTTTGCGGTCTCCAAATAACACAAACTTTAGCACTTTTCAAATCATAGAAGCCCGATGTCTTAATGAAAAATTTCGTTTGAAGCAAAAGTGGCCGAGATTTAGCCATAGTTTCGAGTAGATGAGGACGCCAGTGCGCATGCGCGGACTGTGCTCTCAGCTCCTGGGATCCAAACATGAAACGCAAAGCTGAAAACTATGGATAAACCTCGGATTACAGGCCACTTTTGCTTCAAACGAAATTTTTCATTAAGACATCGGGCTTCTATGATTTGAAAAGTGCTAAAGTTTGTGTTATTTGGAGACCGCAAAGTAATGCCCCGAATACAAATGCTAACAAATGCTAACAGAAACGCCACAACATAACTTTCTTCAAACAGCTCCAAATGACACGAACGTGATATGGGTGAGTCAAGCGACTTGTTTTATTACCGAAAGAAGGCTCAGATTGTAAAATAACGTTACTTTTCCTTTAATGTTTTGGCGTCTTTTTCAAACCGAGCCAATTAACGTTAAAACTAGGGGGGATTTTTTAGATGTGATTTCCTGCATTCTAGATCATTTTAGAATGACCTGTTAGACATGGCAAATATGGGCTTTTGGAGTGAGATTATTTTTAAAGTCGCATAGAGGCGAAAACTTCAGGCTGCAGTGTGAACGTAGCCCAAGATATGTGGTCCTAAAACCGATACATATCCGATCTTTTGACATGCGACTTCAGTCTGAACGGCCAGGTCGCGTTCATCCGACCTGGCCGTGTTTCCTCCAGCGAGAGTGGTACAAGTCGGCGCTCACAAATGTACACAAACCTTCTTCTCGTCATGCGAAAATAGTATATGAACTCCGTATCAGTGAAGCGGCGAAGCACGTAGCAATCCCGCCACTCTCTGCACCAACACGTTCATTTCTACGGACGTTGCTGCCACTGCCCCACAAAACGCCGTGGTCAAAAACCTCGTCCTTCTCCTTTTCCGTCTCCTCCTTAAAACAAATAAGCTGTACATGTTCTGTTTCCGGTACGACAGCAACTTTAGGCGACTTCCGTAAACACTGAGCGCGCTCGCTGCACGTGACCTCGCCGTGTCCTCCAAGGAGCATGCGGGACACTTTTGGGGCGTTTAAAGTTCACACTGAAGATCACATACAAGTCGCATTTAATTGGAAATGTGAACGAACTCGCAAAAAAAAATTGGATTTCACAAAAAAATCGGAATTGAGCATTAAGCCCTGCAGTCTGAACGTAGTCTGAACGTATCCATACGCGATCGACTGACACTCTGCCTGCGATCGACTGGTTGGGCACCCCTGACTTATATTATCGTACAATGGGTCAAGGTTAGGAGCACTATGCGTTAAATTCTCCTGGCAAAGTGGCGAGCTTTTTGTCTTACAGTAGTGTTGATAGGAGGGACTTCCTGTTCGCCAACACTTCCCGGCTTCTGGACAATTACAGCTGTGGACTGTAAACCACGCCATTATTCACACGAGAGACGTCATCATGTTTAACTAGAGCTAATAAGAAAGAATGGTTTTCAGATCCAGAGTTGACGTGGATCAGACTGACCTACATTTACAGAAAACAGAAAACACACGACAAAATTAGACATGAATTACTCACTTATTATTCCAGCTAGGTTTTGACATGACCTTTTCTGCAAAATAATTACAGTTACTAATGAATATAGGGTATAATATGTTCAATAATTATGGCAAAGAAAATAAACGGGTGGAATTTTTTAGCCACAGTAAACCCCATTATGATAATTCAAACTATTTAAATATTGTTTTTTTGATATAAATGAAATATATATTGATTTGGCCTATTACCTCCAGGCTCTGACGTTAACGTTCTTGCTTAACTTCCTTTTGTCGTCAGTCTTTTTCAAATGTTATTAGCAAATTATCTTAATTAGCTCTAATGCTATGCGCTATGCTAGTTCTAAAGGTTTGATCAAAATCATGTAACAAAATATGCACTTCTGGCTGTAAGTAGTAAAATTACGTTTTAAAAAATTACTACTATTTTTTGACATTGATGAAATTTCCCAGTAAATTGAAATTGGCTAGTGTTGGTAATACGTTGGTAAAACAAAAATCTGACCGTATGTGGCTAGTTCAACGGAAATCTTTGGTTGATTAGACTTTTTTATATATATACAGCTATGGAAAAAATAAGAGACCACTGCATTTTTTGTGTGAAATCAGCATCTCTACATGTATTAGAGCCATTCCATTCCAGCGTCTGTTGAATTCCAACACAAACACAAAGCTGAGCTACTTCAGTTCTTTTTTTTTTTTTTACTTCAAGATATGTTTATTGATTTTCAGCATTATAAAACGCAAGTACATTTGTAAAAGGTACAAACTCACATACTTGTTTTTTATCCAAAAAAGAAACCCACAAAAAAACAATCCCAAACCCTACCACCCATCCTGCCACTGCTAAACAATGTACAGTATATCAATATGTACCATTCAGATAAACGATTGATTATAGAGCTGGAAATGCCCTCAAAAAGGAACCCCACATCTTCTCAAAAGTCTCAGGACTTTGATTCAGTGAACATCTTATCTTTTCCAATTTTAGACAAGACATGACATCCCACAGCCACTGTGTTTGAGACGGGGGGGGGGGCATCTTTGCACTTCAGTAAGATAGCACGGTGGTAGGGCAAAGGCCAAAGAGTGTTTTTTAGTAGAGCTTATATGTATATGGTTTTCCACCACCCCAAAGAGAGCCAACAAAGGGTTTGGGTGCAATGTAATGTTCAAGATCTTAGAAAGTATGGAAAAGATGCCTCCCCAAAAGGTATTCAAGTGTGGACAGAACCAAAACATGTGACTGAGGGAGGCCTCTGCTTGGTTGCATCTAGTGCAGAGAGGACTAACCTCAGGATAAATAGAGGACAGCTTGGCCTTAGACATATGTGCCCTGTGCACAAATTTAAACTGAATTAGTCTATGGCGGGCACAGAGAGAGGATGAGTGGACCAGTGTTAATGCACTAGCCCAGGCATCCTCTGTAATAGTGATATTCAGATCTTCCTCCCATGCCCTTTTACATTTATCTACTGAGGGGCTTTTAAGCTCTAGTATCATGTTGTACAAAGTAGAGATGAGGCCTCTAGATGGCTTGAGTAACAGAATTTTGTTAAGTATGTTCGCTTGCGGGGAAGATGATAATTCAGATAGAAAAAAATGTCTAATTTGGAGATAACAAAAAAGTCTGAATTAGGTAGTGCAAATTCATCCCTCAATTCTGCGAAAGGTACAATGGTCTCGTCTCTAAGTAAGTGCTTAAAACGGGTGATGCCCTTTGGTGCCATCTCCGAAAACCTGCGTCTATAACAGAAGGCTTGAAAAGATGGTTCAAAATAGGGCTGCAGATAGAGAAGCTTGTAAGGCCAAACTGTTTCCTAAATTGACCCCAGATTTTCAAGGAATGTTTAACGACTGGATTAACAAATTCACTACTTCAGTTCTTGGGCAATTATTTTTCCCCAGGGGCCAAATGAGAAGCAGAAAATATTGTGCAGGGCCAAAAGTTTGAAGTCTACTCTGGTTATTAATTTTATTTCTACGTTGAAATCAGTAAATGTCATTGTTTACAGAAGCTGTAAGTTCTGTGTTATTATTAAGTAATGAGAGAGTGAGGTTTTACAAAAACTGAATTTATTCAGTAAAATAATTCAAAACAATGGTAAACATGAAACATTTGTAACTATTTTTCAGTCACATTAACCCCACAGTGCTTTCTGAGTTTAACTTTGTATTAAGACACCACATTGTCTTTGTTTGCCAAATAATATAATACAAGATATGTCACAACATTTTGTCCAACTGCCAAACTGTGTAGAAAAAAATTCAAAGTTGCATGTTTAGTGTTTTTTTCTTCATCAGTGAGAGAAATCTCGCCTCTGTTGAGCTTTAACAAGTGCATCAAAGTTTCATGTTTGAGGTGGAGATGTGAAGTCCGACAGATGATCATCAGTACAAATGCATTATGTACAATTTTGAAAGTAGGTTTTATTTTCTTAATACCAAGCAAACGTTCGCGGGCCGGTCAGAGTAGGCTCGCAGGACGGGGTCTGCTCTAAACGATAATGTTTTTATTTGGAATTTGGGGGAAATGTTGTCAGTAGTTTATAGACTCAAACAAAAATGTTCCTTTTGCCCAAACACAAACCAGTAAAATCAGAAAAACTGATCATTTTGCAGTGGTCTCTTATTTTATATAGTAGAGGGTCAGTGCTCCAGCTCTTCATCAGTTTGGGGGTCTCTGGCCTGAAAATCGTTGAAGACCTCTGGCTTACAGGGTTTAGAGTTACAATGATCAAACCCTGATTATAATCATTTTTACATTACAGTTTCTTCCTGTTTGTTTCCATAATTTTCAGTTGAACAGCTTCGTACTGTAACACGTTCAAACGCACACATTAGCCACATGCTATAACCTCCTGAGCTAATGGGCCTCTGCTATGTACAATGTATACATTAGAAACACAAATGCGCTCATCTCTGGGTATTATTTCCCACCTCTGAGTGCGAACCTCTCCCTCCCGACTCACAGTGGACACTTCGAGAGTTTCTGCTAACATTTTACAATAACTTCACCTTCATTAGCTTAATTAATGAAGCCTGAAGAAAGACTTGATTCATTATTAATGTGAAAAAGGGAACCAATAGTTTATTTTAAACGGTTTGCAGTGGTCCAAAGTTATTCTCTCTCTCTTCCATCCTAATTATCCACCATCAACATCAACTAGCATGCCAACAGCTCACTTCCTGATTCTCTGTAGATAAACAGCTTTATAGTTAGATGCAGATGAAATACAGCAGTTTTATTTTAGCTGGTTTTATCATATCTGTGCTATGGTTAAACACACATGGAAAACACATAAAGTGCAGAGAGTATTTTACTTCTGTGGGGTAGTAACATTTAACACACAACACATTAGATCACCAGCTTACCTTTTATTGTTTTGAAAATGTTATTAAACGTATTAACATGTTTTATAAGTTCCACTTTTGTTTTTGGCACTCTGAGTGTCCTTTCCCTTTGCTCTACACACTAATTCACTCCCCCTTCAGAGCGCTATCTCAACACAATCAGCGTTCATCTCACTAATGAATCGAATCCCGCTCTCGACATGAATATATACTAAGGCTGCGTGCAGGGGAAGGTGTCTTACCCCTTCCCCTTTAACTACGTCTTTGTCTTGCCCCTCGATACCGAGCTGAGAGGGCTCGGGGTACAAATGTTCCCCTGAGAAATGGGACACCACTCGATTACCGTCATCGTCCCTCGCCTCTACCTGAGCTGCTACGTCTACAGAGGCGACAACAACTGACGCAAACGAACGTAAACAAATGTCAAGGATTATCGGGTACCTCAGCTCGACAAAAAAACTAGCTCATTTATACATGAAAGTTCGATGAAAACGATAACGTCGGCTAAACAGGCACCGCAACAACAGTTCACTGAAAGTAACGTAGAACATAAGCGTCATAATTGTAAACCTGCTAAACTGTTAATCGATAATTACAACTGCTGAAAATACATTTATGAGACTCCTTGGCTGGTCGATGTGACGCTGCCATCCTGATCCCAAAACCTGCCTGAGCTTGTAGGCGTACCCCTTCGTTCCAAGTCTGGTCGAGAGCTTACTTCGTTTCAAGGGGTATGTAGCCCGAGGTCGTGGCCCGAGCCCTTGATCAAAATTAGAATCGGGACACCCCTCGCCCTGACATGAACGCGCAAAACCAAGGGGTAGGGGTAAGACGAAGGGGTAAGACAGAGGAATGGGACGCAGTCTTAAGTCACTCCCCCTTCAGAGTAGCCTGGGAATTCCCAGGCCGCTTCCGTTCGTTTCGAACTGGAAGGCGGCCTGGAAACTCGTCCAAGCGAGAGTCCCAGATTTAGGGCCCCAATCAGAGAGCGGGGGAGGTGTGGCAAGACGGTGACGCGTACTACATGACAAACGGAAGCTTGTAGTTTGAACTGACAACTGACATGATTGGCTATGGACTTACGTATACGCTCAATGATAGACATTCATAACGCCCAATAAACGGCCGTTGGCAATCGCTAACCACACCTCCGCTACGGGATTTTTCGAAGCGAGTTTCCAGACCCATATCTCACTTGTGATATGGTCAGGTGTTAACCAGACTACCTTCAGAGCGCTATCTCAAAACAATCAGCGTGCACCTCACTAATGAATCAAAACCCGCTCTTGACATAAACATCACTGGTTGAACAGGCAGATCTACTCACCCACAGGTTGGAGGTGCGATTCCAGCTCCCACAAATGAATACTGTCATTGTGTCCTTGAGCAAGACACTTAATCCACCTCATCCTTAGTGTCTGCGTACACCGTGTGTGAATGAGTGAGCGTTTTCTTGTTGTAAAAGCGCTTTGAGTGCCTTGAAAATGGAAAAGCACCGTATAAGAATGTGTCCATTTTTGTATATTTATAGATGAAATATATTTATAGAGAATAGGGGTGACGTAGGCTTGTGGGTGGAGCTTTGTACAGACTCTTACAGCTAACCTTAAGGAGGGTTTGATATGGCCTGGGAGAGATCGCTCGATTACTCAAATGGATGGATGACATCTAAAACCTCTTCAGGCGTCTTTTTAATGAGGGAAAACATTGGTAGAACATGGCAGAAAGCTCACGAAAATCTCCTAATCCCACTGTTTAAGTCGATCGACATGACTAAATACAAGTTATTAAAAAGCGCTGAAATTTGAAACCAAATCTTCTGTATGCTCCTTTTGAATTTCCACAGCAAAATACACTGTGAGTCCTTTGGGGGAATCAGGACTGTTCTATCAGAAAAATGTGGATCAGATAATGACTTTCACAGTCCCCCACACTGACCTACTTTACAGGGAGACAGACACGGAATCAGACATTTTAATTATGAGGACTTCTCCAGTGTAGAAGCGCAGTAGCACGGAAACATCTCGGTATAGAATATAGTGATAATTGGTCGTCATTACTGCATGTACGTTCACTCATTTGCAGCGGCTATTTCCACAGACAACAGGTGGGCCCCGTGGGAAACGCTGGGTCACTGATTATATTTGTAAGAAACTAATTAGAGAATTTGTCTGCAGTACATGTTGTATATGAACGAACGCGTGTGTAGCGAGCATCTGAATTGGAAATTTCAAATGTAAAACAAAACTGATACTTGATAGACAGATGATATGATGGATGTAGGTAGATTTTGTGTTCTGTTGTGTCAGTTTGGTGCTGCTGTCGTGTCCCTGGGCCAGACACTTCACTTACATCGCAAATTTGAGCTATACAGTGGTCTCTCGCTATATCGCAGTTCACTTTTCGCGGCCTCGCTGATTTAAAAAAAATTTTTTTTAGTGTATCAACATTTGCCGACCTTTGCCGATTTGTCAGTCATTTTCCTCCGTGCCGTGTTGCCTGCACAGTACAGAATGTGTTCAGTTTGCCAGATTTATATACGTAGATGTTCGATCACGCTTCCGTGCGCTCTCAGGACTGGTTTCGCCGTCTGGACTCCAGGTTCCACCAGTTCGTTCTGCGGAAACATTGCCGCTACTTCCTGATGCGCATTGACCACGCGGAGAAGTGTGCGCGCGGACACGTGCACCTGCTCATCGTGGTCAAATCCGTGATAGAGCCGCATGACCGGTGCGAGGCGTAAACAGCGTAATATGGCCACTTTAAATGTATAATACAGTGGTCCCTCGTTTATCGTGGGGGTTACATTCTAAAAATAACCCGCGATAAAGTAGGACAATTTTATATTTTATAATTATTCTACATGTTTTAAGGCTGTAAACGCCTCACCACACACATTCTACACTTTTCTCAGACTGGAATTAACGTTTTCTTACATTTTTCTCTCGTTTAAACACTCAAACTTTAGTAGATTTTCAACCAAAAAATGTATTAATAGTGACGCGTGTATTTCACAGTTCCGCTGACCGGGCCTCTTTGTCCTGGCGCCGCTCTGCCTCGGTCCAGGCGTCTTTTACCGAGTGCATGCTTTTTTTCTTTTGGGCGAGAAGATTCTTCTAAACAGTGACGGACTGTGTGGTCTGGCATTTGGGCACATGCCGCTCACCTGGGGCCGCGAGTACGAGACCGAGGCCGGCAGTGTCCAGATCGTGTTTCTTCTCGGGACCGCGTCCACGGCTAACGACGCTGCACGGTCTCGTACTCACGGCCCCAGGTGTCCGGCATGTGCCCAAATGCCAGACCACACAGTCCGTCACTGGTGGCATGTCTGTTTATAAGAATCTTCTCGCCCAAAAGAAAAAAAAGAGTGCACTCAGTAAAAGACGCTTGGACTGAGGCAAAGCGGCGCCAGGACAAAGAGGCCCGGTCAGAGGAACTGTGAAATACACGCGTCACTATTAATACATTTTTTTGTCAAAAGTTGTAAGAAAAAATGTAAGAAAATGTTAATTCCAGTGTGAGAAAAGTGTAGCATGTGTGTGGTGAGGGGTTTACAGCCTTAAAACATGGAAAATAATTGTAAAATATAAAGCTGATGACTTTGGATTTTGCTTATTGCGGGTTATTTTTACAACATAACCCCCGCGATAAACGAGGGACCGCTGTATTATACATTTAAAGTGGCCATATTACGCTGTTTTTTCTTCTACGTTATAATGTTTGCTCATCACAAACAAACCTGGAGCCGTGTTTTGTTTCATTCACACACGTTTAACTCACAAACGCTGAATATTTAAGCCGACTTCTCACAAACTGAAAAAGCCATGTGGTAATACAGGAAGTGCTCCACTGTGTTTTTAAACTCTATACACCTTCACTTGAATCATTTGGATCATTTCAGCCCTGGAACTTCCATTTTCTACTGAACTACGCTACAAAAAAGCAACATCTAGCGAAGTTAAAATGACTTAAATTAAGAACATTCTACTTTATTTGAGTAGATTCAATTTGAAATGATCTACAATTGTAATAAGTGTGTTTTTTCTTAACTTCAGTAATGTTTTGTTTCTTATTTAAGTGCAAGAAGAGCAAAAGATTTGTTCCATTTGTAGATAATTTTAGTTTTGAAGTGGAATTTACTCACATCATGATAAAACTTTCTTAAAGGGACAGTGTGTAAGATTTTTACCCGTTAATTACTGAAATTGAAGATACCCATTCAAAAATACATTGTTTTCCAAGCCTTTTCACTTCCATCATGAAATCAAAGTATTCTTTTGGACTTAGATATAGTCACATAAAAGGGGGATCTTCCCCATATAGAGGCAGCCATTTTGAATACGAGAGCCGCAGAAGGACATCTGGGCTCCGCCTTCGCCTTCGGCAAGGCTCGTGGTTTTGGGTAAACAACACAAGCATGCTGCCGGATCAGACGCCGTAATGGATCTAACACGTGTTTTGGACTAAATTGTTTTACTGGATTTTATTCGCTGGATCCTTACGGACAAATTGAGAGCAAGTTTATGGTGAAATACAGAGTTTGACCTGTGCAAAGCATTCTAAGGTAAGCTAACCTCGTTTTGTGCTTTTCCGTATAAAAGCCCCATGTGCTCAGGGAGTGATTGTTTTGCAGGGAAATGAATTGCATAGTCAAAAAGAGGAGACTGTAAGGTTTCATTTGATGTGTAGAGTGTCATGGTACATGATCGGGAATGTGTGTTTTCATGAGAAAAGAAAACAAATAAATAACCGGGAAAACGCGGTCCCGGGTGACCCTCGAGGTCTGCCGTAGCTAAAACAGAAAGTGCAATAGCACCATCCACCTATGCGCCACGATTCCTACACACTGGGGCTTTAATTCAAGATATTTTAACTTCAAGATGTCTTAACTTGGCTTATCTTACTTTTTGCAGGTAAAAGGTAAAATGTTCACTTGAAAACTACCGCTTCATGACATCACAAGGTGGAACAGAGTATTTTGAGCTTTGGAGATGCAGTAGACTAATACTGAAGGGTTACTGAAACGTGTGAATGAAACAAAACACAACTCCAGGTCTGGTTTTGATGAGGAAATTATAACACGGTTTAAATTTTCCTTAACCCTACAACACTTTCGCTATAAAAAGTAACACCATCACTTTTGCCGGGTCATTTTTACCCCATATAATATACCCAACAAAAAGTACTTGTCATAAAAAATAGCTCAAAATATGACAACACATGATAAATTAGAGTGTTTTTCTTTTATTTTCAACTGTGGTATGTGTAAGATAAGTTAAGATAAGATCAGACTTTATTGATCTCACATAGGAGAAATTACACAGTAACTCCAGGCAGAGACAGTTTGAACAAGAAAGAAAGTGCATGCAGGCAAGAATAAAATAAAATAAGTAATAATAAAATAAGTGATAATAATAAAAAACAGTAACTAGGAGAGTATGGAAAAAATATTGCACGTTTGGCCTATATAGTAGAATTATACAGTCTGATGGCGGTGGGGATGAAGGATCTGTGGTAACAAAATGGGAAAAAAAAAATCATAGGAAGACCCTCAAAACATGCTCCAAAATTACTGAAAAATTAAGAATTTGAGAACAGAAAATTATACTGGAAACTTGGTGTTTGGTCCACCCATTCCACACAAACAATTGCAGAGGAACAAAAAATAGTATTTTTTCAGTGGGTAAAAATGACCAGTTGACTAAAATATTGTTTTCACCACAAGAATTCCCTTTGAAATCACCACTTTGTGATATTTATTCATAACCACTGCATAGATACACATTCCAGGACCACTCTTACTTACCTCTTCCTTACATCCTCTTACCGTATTTCCCGCACTATAAGGCGCATCGGATTATAAGACGCACCTTCAATGAACGGCCTATTTTAAAACTGTTTTCATATATAAGGCGCACCGCATTATAAGGCGCATAGAATAGAAGCTACAGTAGTGGCTGACTACGGTAGCCATGATTAACCAATATTGATCCATATATAAGGTGCATCGGATTATAAGGCGCACTGTCGGCTTTTGAAAAAATGGAAGGCTTTTAGGTGCGCCTTATGGTGCGGAAAATACGGTACATTAAATTCATTACATTCTTACATTCCTCTTTCACTGTCGCCGGGTGAAAATCACCTGGCGATAGTGCTCTAGGGTTAATAAACAGCTAGAGTAATGGTGTCCGACATAAAGTCCTTGTCACTGTAGCAACCCTAAAAAGTCCCAGTAGGGAACTTTATCCATGGTATTTGACCCACTCTTCAACTAGCTTCTTTTGGCAACCCAGATGACCGCACAGAAGCGTCCGTGGACTCATCTCCAGAATCTTAACTAAGGCTTACGTACATAGCTGGAGTATTGGCTTACTACTGTGCATGTTCTGGTCTGGTGGGGGAAACCGGAGTGCCCAGAGGGAGTCCGGCCAGACACGGGGAGAACATGCAAACTCATCACCCCAGTGCCCAACACAGTCTAGGAATCCAACCTTGGACGCTCAGTGGATTCTGTGTACAACCTCGCCCGGCAACTACACTGTAAGCGTCACTACTTCCTATCCAATCGTGTATCTCTGTGGCGTTTTGCTGAGTCGTGCTGAAATGGATAAATATTTAAAGGTGTACTGCGTAACATTTCTCGTGGAGGGTCCGCCACCTGTTGATTAAAGCGATCCAGCACGAGGGAGACGAGTAGGTTACGTCACTACACTACATTACTGTTCAGATCTGTGGAGAGTCACCCCTATTCTTAGGCTAAATGTATACGTTTAAACTCATACCAGGGAACATTCCAGGCAAAGCAGTAACATCTCCATGGAGACAAGCAGCTGGCAGAGTCTCCAACAGAAAAGTCTCGCAGTGCCCTTTAAAAATAAGACAGTGATCAGCGAGTTCAAAATATAAAAAAATAAAACTTCTGCAGAGGAAAATTCTACATTTATAAAGGTAGAGATTTGTGTCTCTATGCTAATGTTTATGCTAATTTTGAGGCATAATCAATATTTAAACAACACTAACTGAAATATTCTATGTATAAAAACAATTTTATAGTCTTGACTTTAATAAATGTGTTATTATTATTATTATTATTATTATTATTATTATTATTATTATTATTATTATTATACATATTTATTGTTCAGCTGTACAAAACATCAAATACCCCTAAATTTGAGTGCCCTATCATCTATATGATGTGACACTACTCCCTACAATACTCCCTACAACTGTATATAGCTTTGATTGGATATCTTATTTGATATTGTATTTTGTATTTTATTACTTATACAACGCACTAGGGGCTAATTAGGAACTGACCACAAGGTGTTTGACCAGAAGTAGGTACGGCAAGGAGCCAAGGTGTGTGAATAAACACATTAACAAAGAAATCTTAGTTCAAAAATAATAGGTGTATTAAGTTCAATACAGTGAACCCTCGCTCTATCGCGGTTCACTGTTCACGGCCTCGCTGTTTCGCTGATTTTTTTTTTTCAATTTTTTTTTTCTTTTTTTTTTATAGTGTAACTTTTTTTTTATAGTGTAACAATGTGTTCTGCGTCCTGATTGGCTAAGAGACTAGACCAGGACTAAACGTGGACTAAACCAGGTCTAGACCAGAACTAAACCAGGTCTAAACCTGGACTGGCCCTGGACTAAACCAGGACTGGACCAGGTCTAGACCTGGACTAAACATGGGACTAGACCAGGTCTGAACCAGGATTAAAACACTCCCTGCGGCTTTTGCGTTCGTTTGTGTGTGTTCGGTTTGTGGCTCGGGCTGAGAGGACGCGGTCCGGGCGCCGCAGTTCTATCTCGTGCTCGCAGCCCCGGTGTACCCGCGGCCTCGCGCTGCATTTTCTCATATTTGTCTCTAGTTTAAACACTCAAACTTTCATAGATTTTCAACAAAATGTATTAATAGTGACGCGTGTAGCACGTGTCGCGCACTTCTCCAAGGGGTTGGTGCACGTCTCGTCCCGGGACGTGGCAGTGCTCCTCGCACGTCCGGCGGGGCTTCCAGGGCCGTGTCTCCCCCCACGCGTCACTATTAATACATTTTGTTGAAAATCTATGAAAGTTTGAGTGTTTAAACTAGAGAGAAATGTGAGAAAATGTTAATTCCAGTCTGAGAAAAGTGTATAATGTGTGTGGTGAGGCATTTACAGCCTTAAAACATGTAGAATAATTGTAAAATATAAAGTTGTCCTACTTCGCGGATTTCTCTTATTTCTGGAACCTAACCCCCGCGATAAACGAGGGATTACTGTATTAATCAATTAGGGCAGGTATAAAATAATAAGTATATTATAGATTACAACTATGTTATTACTTTATATATTACATGTAGATATGATTAATACAAAACAAAAATGCAACAAACACAAAAACCAAAAAAATATGCAAATGTCCAGTTCCAGGTTCGAGTAAATATTCCAAAGTTTGTGTTATTCCAAAGTTGTGTGGTTTGTAATGTTTTTGTAATCCAACAGAAGTATTGATCCAAGAAGTGTTCCTACCAGATTATGAAGTAAAGGGTTAGCTCGCCATCCAGTTTATTGTGATGTTGTCGTTGTCGTTGAATTCAGTGGAGGGGAAAAAAGAACCTGAACGTTGAGCAGATAGTTGGTTGGATATTATTCGTACATATCCATCGGATCAATTGGTTCCAATATGCATGTTTTTTCAATGACATTTCCAAAATAACAGCCACAAGCAGCCACAACAGGAGCAGCACTGGAGAAGCATGAGAAAGTTTTTGGCGTCTGATGTCACCGCTAAGAAGAAAGTTGTCCCGCTACAACAAACTCCTCACCGGAAGTGGGACATTATTTGACAGGGGTTACACTTATTTTTCTACTTTATACTGATTTGTTCATATACATTTATTATCTTTTATATATATATATATATATATATATATATATATATATATATATATATATATATATATATATATATATATATATATATATATAATTATGTCTCATTTGACACTGGTCTATTGCTCTTTTTTTGTTATTCCATCTATTTTTTGTTACCCTTTGTTATTATATTTGATGAGTGAGCGACTGTACCCAAACAATTTCCCTTGTGGATCAATAAAGTTTGTCTTTAGTCTAAGTCTAAAACACAGTTGTTGGACGGGGCAGAGTCTCTCACATCGAATTTGCCTCTTGTGGCTGCCGTGTCAACTAAGTGTTGGGCCAGTTGAATTAATCCCCTACCAGCGATGCGTCATACGGACGGAGGTCCACAGCAACAAAATCGACACATTTCTCCACGGTCAAAAGTTCAAAACTCCATGCACAGCTTCCAGGTGCTGGTAACAGCAGGAACATTGAATAATTCCAGAAAAAAAGAAGTTTACCACACACTTGTTTGACTTTCCGATTATTCCTTTATTAGGTTAGAGCGAACAATGTGTTTCGCTTCTACAGCGTCATCATTTCTCCACGCTCTTTGCCTTCAGAGCATCTGTCACTTTTGTGCTGTTTCCTCTGAACTCCAACACTTGTTGTTCTTTCAAGACACGAGAAGCACAGAGCTTCAAACACAGAGAAGCGGAAAGGAATTGTCTTAAATGTGTGCGAGATTAGAGCACTTTCACAAGTTTAGGCTGCTTAAAATGTTATTACTGCCAAATAAAATATCAATTACAAATTCTGTATAATAGGCATAGATTAATCATTCATATATTTTAGTTTACACTCATACGCCCGCTCCCGCATTGTGCAGTCCTGCCCACAGTGACCTTTCAAAATGTGTCGCACTGTTATGCGTCAGGTCCTGCGGGATACAGGGCTCGATTCTGAAATGATCTCAATAAACAATATTTTTTACATGAATTTATACCATCTTCATGTTAATACAACCTGTTTAAGACCAAATTGAGAAGCCTGACAGGAGCAGTTACTAGAGATGCAACAATAACCAAAATATCGTGATATCGTATCATCAAAAGTCTCACAATGTCGTGGGCCATCGCAAAATATTGAATTAGTTTCTTTGCTTAAATTCATTGATATGGTGCAAAAACAAAGAGAGAACTACATAGACCATGATCCTTTGCTGTTTCAGTCCAATCTACATGATAATCGACTGAAACAGCAATTATCATGTAGATTGTACAACACTATTATATTGTGCGACACTACTACTTTTAATTCATCATATTTCCTCAAGGTTTGAGTGATTTCTTTTTGTTTGTTAGTTTTGTAAGTTATGTTTTCTTTGCATAAAAATGAAAAAGATGTGCGTACATGTGTTGTCTGAATGAAATATCTATATCTGTTAACACATGAATAAAAATAAATGAAACAAAAAATAACTGTTATTAAGCACTTTTAAATCTGAATTATATGGATTATGACAGAAAAGATGCATATCCACAAAATATTGTAATAATAATATCGTACTGTAAGATGCATTTCATGAAAACGTCGTATAGAGATTTGGATATCGTTACATCCCTAGCAGTTACAGAGAGAGGCGTGACTTTTTCAATACAGGGGGTCCTCGGGTTACGACGGTCTCGGGTTACAACGTTTCGTGGTTACGAACGCGGCCCATTAAAAAAAATATATATATATATATTACGCGTCATTCCGTCTTACGCGGTTTAGCGTGGTAAGAGATGTAAACAAACGCGAACGGCGCGCGGCGCACGGCGGAAGAATACGCTTTGTTGTGGTTGCAGGGCGAAGAAGACGGCCACGTGTGCGTGCCCAATGTGGGCGGAAGTACCTGATGTGGGCTCTGATCTGCTCCTATGAAAGCGGCAGTGATAACCAAGCAGCGTAGTGGTCTAATTATTGAGATGGAAAGGTTATTGGTGCTTTGGTTGGAAGATCAAAGGCAAAATCCGACTTACGACGAAATTCGGGTTACGACGCGTCTTAAGAACGGATCAACGTCGTAACCCGAGGACCCCCTGTATAATGTGAAAGGAGTCAGAATTGATGGAGCCAGAAGTGTGCCCATGTTCACTTCCTCTTTGTCACATGGTGGCTAGCAGGTTAGCTATGTCCATTTATTTATACAGTCTATGGCTACGCTCAGACTGCAGGGCTTAAAGCTCGATTTTTTTGCGACGTTGTTCACACTTCCAATAAATGCGACTTGTATGTGATCTCCAGTGTGAACTTTAAATGCCCCAAAAGTGTCCCGCATGCACATTGGAGGACACGACGAGGTCACGTGCAGCGAGAGTGCTCAGTGTTTACGGAAGTCGCCTAAACATGGACACGAGCATTGAGCGCCTGGAGATTTTAAAGTTGCTGTTGCATCAGAGTCAGAACATGTACAACTTATTTGTTTTAAGGAGGAGATTGAGAAGGAGAAGGTTTTTGGTCACGGCGTTTTGTGGGGCAGTGGCAGCAACGTCCGTAGAAATGAACGTGTTGTTGCTGAGAGTGGTGGAATTGCGATGTGCTTCTCTGCTTCACTGACATGGACTTCATACACAATTTTCGTATGACGAGAAGAACGTTTGTGTACATTTGTGAGCGCCTACTTGTACCACTCTCGCTTGTTGATGACGTGTAGGTCGGATGAATGCGACCTGGCCGTTCAGACTGAAGTCGCATGCCAAAAGATCGGATATGTATCGGTTTTAGGACCACGTATCCAAGTGGCCTGGGTCGCATTTGAAAAAATCGGATCTGTGTTGTTCAGACTGTCATTAGAAGATCAGATACAGGTCGCATAGGGGTGAAAAAATCTGATTTGGGTCACTTCAGGCTGCAGTCTTTGTCACACGGTGGCTAGCAGATTAGCTGTGTCCATTTATTTATACAGTCTATGTTTCTAAGCTAATATTTTGACCATTACCCCACAGTGCAAACCACTAGCCCCCCTGCTGATCGTCTGTCAGGTGCTCGTCTGTCAGGTGCTCAGGTTCACCTCTGGAGCGTGACAGTAACATGTGTGTGCTCTTCGTGTAGGTCAACACAACTATCTGTGCGCCGGGAGGAACGACTGCATCATCGACAAGATCCGGAGGAAAAACTGCCCAGCGTGTCGAGTACGGAAGTGTCTGCAGGCCGGAATGAACCTGGGAGGTGAGGCTCTGGACTCTTTTGACTCTTTTGACTCTTTTGACTTTTGGCTCTCAGAATTTGGTCAGTCAGTAGCAAAAGGTTAGAGAATATTGTGAGTTTTGTATTACACTGTTTTCTGATCTATGTTGTAATGTTTCTACATCACAAACAGACCTGGAGTTGTGTTTTGTTTCATTCACACAAACCCTGGATATTTAGGCAGAGTTCTTCTCTCAAACCTAAAGCACTTTGTTCCACCTTGTGACATCATGTGGAAATACAGGAAGTGCTCCACAGTGTTTTTAAACTCCATACACCTTCACTTGAATCATTTGGATAATTTCAGCCGTAGAATTACCAATTTCTACTGAACTACGCTACAAAAAACAACATCTAGCTAAGTTAAAATGACTTAAACTAAGAACATTCTACGTTATATGAGTAGATTCGATTTGAAATGATCTACCAATGGAATAAGTGGGTTTTTTTCTTAACTTCAGCAACGTTTTGTTTCTTATTTAAGTGCAAGAAGAGTTGTTTTTCCCTTATCTTAATAGGAGCAAGATGTATTTTCATTTTCATGTATTGGATGGATCATTTCCACCCTGGAATTGCCGATTTCTACTGAACAAAAGGGAATAAAAGGAGCTGTTAACTTGAAAACTACCGCTTCATGACATCACAAGGTGGAACAGAGCGTTTTGAGCTTTGGAGATGTGGACAGACTAATAATAAAGGTTTACTCAAACATGGGAATGAAACAAAACACAACTTTAGGTATATTTTTGATGAGGAAACAACATAACGTGGCTTAAAGCTCCGTAGAGTATATATTGTATAATATAAAACCTTTAACAGGGAATTAAACTCACAAAAATGCATAAAATATCCTCTAAAGTTAAACAAAACTGAACTACTTATCTCCGAGCCTGCGGTGTAGATTCAGAACACTGCCCCCCAGTGGTCACGTGTCCCGGGCGCGACATTTAAGTCAGTTCCGCTCTGTTTTATCAGGAAAAGTAGGTCTGAGGAGTCACAGGAAGCCCGAGGACGCTGACTCATGAGTGGTTTGTGTGTATGGACTCGCCCGGAGCGCCGTGAGCAGTGGCGCCCCTGCCGTGTGGATCTAATGTACTCTTTACAATACACGACAAAGCTCCCAGACCGCGGCAGGCTTGGATTATCTGGAACATGACACTGCTGTTTGAAGGCTTAAGGCTCATTCAGCTCCAGCTTTTATCACGGTTTAAAGTTGTAGCACAGTTTGTTTGTACCAACACTCTTCCATAGTCTACCGCTTACAAATATCCAGGATGGTACGAGTTTTTTTAATGTAATTTTTATATGTATGGAACTAAAATATTGCCCATAAATTGAACCCTAGAACACTTTCGCTATTAAAAGTTACACCATCACTTTCGCCGGGTCATTTTTACCCAATATAATATACCCAACAAAGTGTGAGTGTTTTTCTTTTATTTTCAACTGTGGTAGGTGTAATAAAATGGAAAAAATAAAGCATAGGAAGACCCTAAAAACATGCTCCAAAATCACTGAAATTTGAGGAATTTGAGAAGGAAAAAATTCCTTAAAAAAAAAAAAAGATACTGTAAACTTGTTCTTTGGTCCACCCATCCCTGGGACATGTGAGACTTCCCTGGTGAAGCTCAGACTCCTCGACACACGAACAGTTTCAGGAGAGAGGAACAAAAAATAGTATTTTTTTCAGTGGGTAAAAATGACCCGTTGACTAAAATATTGTTTTCACCATAAGAATTCCCTTTGAAATCACCACTTTGTGATATTTATTCATAACCACTGCACTAAATAAGGATAGATACACATTCCAGGGCCACTCTTACTTACCTCTTCCTTACATCCTCTTACATTAAATTCATCACATTCTTACATTCCTCTTTCACTATCGCCGGGTGAAAATGACCCAAAAGCCTGTAGGAAAAAGTGGGCTTTGGGGTCGGGAAACACCTACACCTTCAAAGATGTCAAAAACAATGGTGAAGCTCCCCAGGGACCCATGACACTCAGAAAAATGCAACATATTGAAAATCATGTAAATACTTTTGCTCGGGTGAAAATCACCCGGCGATAGTGCTCTAGGGTTAAAGAAGTCGCACTGTGCTTGTGTCTGTCTGCTGTATAGTTATAATGTGACACTCGTGGCTCATTATGGTATAATTTGGTCATTTTAAATCAGAATATTCAGCTAAAATGACTTCATAAAAGAATAGCTGCACATAATAACACGCTGCCAAATCCTACACGTATCATCAGTTAAGAAGGTTAAGGTCAGACTTTATTGACCCGTAGGGAAATTTGTCCTCTGCATTTGACCTGCTGGGGCTTCTCCTCAGGAACAGTGGGACGGGGACCCACCTCCAGATCCTGTTAGTGTTAGGCTACGTTCAGACTGCAGCCTGAAGTGACCCACATCTGATTTTTTCACCCCTAGGCGACCTGTATCTGATCTTTTAATGACAGTCTGAATGACACAGATGCAATTTTTTCAAATGCGACCCAGGCCACTTGGATATGTGGTCCTAAAACCGATACATATCTGATCTTTTGGCATGCGACTTCGGCCAGGTCGCATTCATCCGACCTACATGTCATCAACAAGCGAGAGTGGTACACGTAGGTGCTCACAAATGTACACAAACGTTCTTCTCGTCTTACCAAAATTGTGTATGAAGTCCATGTCAGTGAAGCAGAGAAGCACATCGCAATCCCACCACTCTCACCACCAACACGTTCCTTTCTACGATGTTGCTGCCACTGCCCCACAAAACGCCGTGACCAAAAACCTCCTTCTCAATCTCATCCTTTAAAGAAATAACTTGTATATGTTCTGGCTCTGGTACGACAACAACTTTAAAATCTCCAGGCGCTCAGTCCCAGTGTCCATGTTTAGGCGACTTCTGTAAACATTGAGCACGCTCGCTGCTCGTGACGTCGTCGTGTCCTCCAAGGCGCATGCGGGACACTTTTGGGGCACTGGTTTACACTGGAGATCACATACAAGTCGCATTTAATTGGAAATGTGAACGACCTCGCAAAAAAATCGGATTTCACAAAAAAAAATCTGAATTGAGCTTTAAGCCTTGCAGTCTGAACGAAGCCTTTGTCAGGACCTTAGCTGGAGATTTGTATCTATGGGGAATGTTTTGGGTTCATGGAGGAAACTGGAGTGGAAATTTACCCGGACACAGTGAGAACATGCAAACTTAGACTTAGACTTAGACAAACTTTATTGATCCACAAGGGAAATTATTTGGGTACAGTAGCTTACTCATCAAATATAATATATAACAGAGGGTAACAAAAAATAGATGGAATAGCAAAAAAAAAGAGCAAGAGACTAGTGTAAAATGAGCCATAATTATACAAATAAAAATTAATAATAAATGTATATGTACAAATCAAAATAAAATAGAAAAATAAGTAATGAAATAAAAAATACAATATCAAATAAGATATCCAATCACAGCTATACACAGTTGTAGGCAGTATTGTCTGTTCCATAAGGGTGAGTTGTTGTATGTTGTTGTACAGTTGTACGGTAAGAACGTAGTCCCGTACCTCCTGTAAACTCCACAACTCCAGAAAGGCCCAGACGAACCTTCTAGCTGTGAAGCGTGAGTGCTAACCACTCAGCCACTGCGCCGTGTAAAATTCGAGAACGAAGTGAGCACAGCGATCTGAAGCGATGCACGAATCACTCCGAACGTGTCTCTGAGAATGTAAATGAAAAACAACTGTAACAGCAGCTCTGAAAAGTCGATTTTGCAGAATAGATCTGATTTACTAAACAAAGGTCTAAATATCAGTCCAATACGAGAAATCTGTGGTGTTGGATTAAAACGAGAAAGACAGACCAGATAAGAAAGATTGAGGAAGGAGATTAGAGAAGGAGCGCACAACGGAACACTGCACATCCAAATATGTGCCTCATTTATTTTACACAATACGCTTTTGGCCAAGGTCCTACAAAAAGAGACGTCCAAAAATAGTGATATGAATAGAAAACATGAGCGCTCTGAATGAAGTGTTTAGTGTAGTTTTATTCATTTAGTTTTATTCATTTTCACTCAGGGAAAAATACAGAATAAGATATTTTATACAACAGAGTGTGGACGGTTCCCAAAAACCCTCAGGGGGTTTAAAATGTGGAACCTCAATATAAAATACATAAAGATTTAATAAAACAGCGGAAAATTCATATTTGTATTTTATAAAAGACGATAAGACACATAAATATAATCAGAGTTACATCACGTTTGACAGGAAATACCATTTAGAAAATGGAGAGACATTTTTATATAATATGTGGACACACTTAATTTAACATGCAATTAATGACAAAATTAGGGCTGTCGGTTTAACGCGTTAATTAGATTAATTAATTACACAATTAATTATGAGTGGTAATTCAGTGCACGCGCATTTTAAATTTGGCGTGCGACGAGCAAATCGCTGCAGAGCCTTTGAACGGCAAGTTTATTTATAAAAAGAACGAAGACGGGACGATCAACAAGAACGCGCTGATTTGTAGCTTTTGTCAAAAAGAATTTTCCCATGACGGATCATTTGAACGACAAACACGTCCGGACAAGTTCCATTGTTACCGGTGATAGAGCACACTTCACCAAACCACCAAACAAACCACGCTCTCAGAATTTGGGAAACGAATGAGCAAAGCGACTACATGAAAACTGACAAACTCAATCACAAAGTGGGTTCGCTCTCACTCTTAAAATGCGATTAATTAGATTAATTAATTACAAATCCTGTAATTACAAATCCTGTAATTAATTACATTATTTTTTTAATCGCCTGACAGCACTAGACAAAATATGATTTAGGGTAAAAATGTGTAGAATCCCCCAGCCGTGCAGATACAATCAGATAGAATTTCCTCCTGGGTTCGGATTCTCTGTTGTCTTGTTTCTTGTGCTCTCTTGGTTTTGTTGAAAGCCCATTTAGGATCTCCACAAACAGAGAGGGCTTCCTGCACATGTAGTTCTTCTTTCTCCTTACCCTCTGTGCTTGTAGGAACCACTTGGGCCCTGTGTTGTAATGTCCGAATAACTCCCAGTTTGTGCTGCAGAGGGTGAAAAATGAAATTTCCGGAATGAGATTGAGCATTTTTCTTCATTAAAACAATAATTTGGCTTACTTCTATTTTTTCATTTTCACATATTTTCCCAACAGCAGATTTTGCACTATATAAACAGTGACTTTTTAATATTTTTATGGCTATTAACCTGCGGTAAACAGAATATCTGAATGCAGTGGATAGAGTGGGTACAAGCTTCTTTACCTTTATCTCCGTAAATCCAAGGTTAGATCTTTGAATCACAAAACTCCACATGCTCTCACAGTGACTGGAGAAAAACGAGTGAATACGAGTGTGAGCCGTGTTCTGTCATTTCAAAGCGCCTCGTGTCAACTTTGTCGTTTTGAAAGTTAGCGCAGAGCTAATCCTCGCCTCCCGTCCACACCTGTTACCGTGGCGTCCGTGTTACCAGCGATTCACACGCAGAGTTGTTGTATAAATTCATTAATTAAAGGTGTTTGTGGTTCCTGTATGGAACTGATTTGGCAAGGTTTAAAGACTGACAGTTAAAGGTGTTTTGGAAACAGCTGCCGTCGGGTCCCTGGATGAAGTTTATTAATATTAATGTTAAAATGTAGCCGTGTTTTTAATGAGCTTTAAATGATTGTAAAAACGTATAAAACACTTTTGTTCACGCACAGAGCCATGGCCCGATGACGTCATCACGCAGCGCGGTTTGTTTACATGTCGCGCACCAGAGCTAACGCTAGTGGAGAAAATAAGAGTCCTGCTGCGATACGCTCCTCTGTGAGTTTATGGATGTAAAAACAGCTCGGAGGAGTGAGGACAGGAGGAGTGAGGACAGGAGGAGTTTGGACAGGAGGAGTTTGGACAGGAGGAGTGAGGACAGGAGGAGTGAGGACAGGAGGAGTTTGGACAGGAGGAGACAAGGCTGCAAAACCTTCTCTGTCCACAGTCCTTATTAAAAACTCATTGAGTGCCGGCCTGTTTTCAGAATTCTATCCCCCAGAGTGCCGGACGTTTTAGTGTATTTTTACTGATTTTCCAAGACCCACATAATACTGAGTTCTTTGACTATATAAACAAGGCACACATCAAAATAAAGTGTTGACTCTCTTCTTTCACCTAGAAAAAAATTATGTTTCTAACCTTTTCGGTTCTCAAGTAATTGATAGTAGAACATAGGGAAGTTTCAGCAAAAACAGTTTTTTTACCACAAAGTGGAGAAAACGAGCATTTTGTACAAAGAGTCATTTCGAGCAGATCAGTGATTTTGACGTCAATATTTATGGATTTAGTGACACCTCAAACATCTAAAACAACAGAGAAAGAGATTTTTGATGACAAAGTACATTTTTTAATTACAAATATAAGAATATAAGGCTCTGTGAATTGAAAATTCCTTCAAATCAATTGTGCCAAGAGATGTTTACAGGATATAATAATATCTTTTCCTATAAAATAGAACTTTGTCACTTCACAACAATATTGAGGCTCAGAGTACAGATCCATAATAAAAACTAATACACACACACACAGACATATATATGTACATACACACAAGCCCATGCATAAACCTTTACACACACACACAGCTACACACGCACGTGCACACACGCACACACACACACACACACATATAGCTTCATTCATTACAATTACCACACAGCAGCATCATGTAAACTTAATTCTTCTCATCTCATGCCTCTCTGGAGACCAGGATCTACTGTTCCAAGTCAGTAAACTTCTTCGTAGTCTGATCAGTGTTCCTGCTCCGCGCAGCGCACACATGACACGTCCCCTGCCTCGGGCACAGCAGATCTCTGCTCCGACCTTGCTGCTTGATCCGGCTTGTCTCTGCGATCCTCTGATCCGGGATCCTGGGTCCCAAGAGCGATCAGATCGCTCCATAGGCGCTGATCAACAGTCCTCTGCTTTTCCGGATTCCCCTCGCCTCACCATCTTGCTCCTCTGGCCAATACACAGTACACAAACTACACTCATCCTCTCTTCCGCATCTCCGATAGGCAAATAATGATACAAGATCGCTACCTACAGGTTGGGAGACGTGAATTACACCTTCAAAGTTGCTCCAGGTCGTATTTTAGCGATCCCCGCTGAAAAACATCCTTGACGAATATATTCGTACATATACACACATGTACATACACACATACATATACACACATGTACATATACACACACATACATATACACACACATACATGTACATACACACACATGTACATAAATTCAAATCCAAATCCACTTTATTTCTATAGCACATTTCATAAACATAAACAGTTTCCAAAGTGCTGTACAGACAGAAAAACTACAGCGAGTGACACAACAAACATCAGGTACTGTATATGATTCACTAGTCCCAAAACAATAAAACCAGTTAAATCAAATCAGAACCATGGAGTAAGTAAAAACAAAATAAAGTAAAATAAAATAAATTAATTAAATAATAAAGTAACATAAATAAATAAATAAAATAAAATAAAAACACAGAGGACCACACAACTCATGCGGGATTAAAAGCCAGAGAATAAAAGTGGGTCTTAAGACGAGACTTAAAACACTCCACAGTGGGAGCTGTTTTGATGTGAGGAGGCAGAGCGTTCCACAGCTTTGGTCCAGCCACAGAAAAGGCTCTGTCTCCTCTGGTTTTAAGTCTCGTCTTAGGAACCACGAGCTGGAGCTGGCCCTCGGACCTCAGAGCGCGGGCGGGAGTGTATGTACACACATGTACATACATACACATACATATACACACATGTACATACATACACACACATACATATACACACATGTACATACACACACATACATATACACACATGTACATACACATACATATACACACATGCACATACACACACATACATATACACACATGTACATACATACACATACATACATATACACACATGTACATACACACACATACATATACACACACACACATGTACATACACACACGTACATACACACACACATATACACACATGTACATACATACACACACATACATATACACACATGTACATACACACACATACATATACACACACACACATGTACATGTACATACACACACGTACATATACACACATGTACATACATACACACATGTACATACATACACACACATACATATACACACATGTACATACACACACATACATATACACACACACACACGTACATGTACATACACACACGTACATACACACATACATATACACACATGTACATACATACACACACATACATATACACACATGTACATACACACACATACATATACACACACACACACATGTACATGTACATACACACACGTACATACACACATACATATACACACATGTACATACATACACACACATACATATACACACATGTACATACACACACATAAATATACACACACACACATGTACATGTACATACACACACGTACATACACACACACATATACACACATGTACATACACACATGTACACACACATATACACACATGTACATACACACATGTACACACACATATACACACATGTACATACACACACATACATATACACACATGTACATACACATACATATACACACATGTACATACACACACACACATGTACATACACATACATATACACACATGTACATACACACACACACATGTACATACACATACATATACACACATGTACATACACACACACATGTACACACATGTACATACACACACACACATGTACATACACACACACATATACATACACATACATATACACACAGGTACATACATACATATACACACATGTACATACATACACATACATATACACACATGTACATACATACATATACACACATGTACATACATACATATACACACATGTACATACATACACATACATATACACACATACATATACACACACACATGCATATACATGAACACACATATCCATAAACACACACACACACACGTACATACATGTACATACACACAGACATACAGGCACACACATACATATACGCATACACATACTGTACACAAACATACTCACTTATACATACACACACATGCAGCCATACACACATACACCTACATACAAGCATACACAGACACACATACACACACCTAGATACACACACACATACATACAGGCATACACACATACACACACATACATACAGGCACACACAAACATACAGGAGCAGATGAGCGTGTGCAGAAGTGTCCTATAACATACAAGACACATGAGCTCCAGTAAACAAATGTGTGCGTCGAGTGGGGAAAAGCACCAGATCAATCACCGTGAATCACCAACACAAAACGTCCAAAACAACTGCCACAAAATCAACACAATATCACACAAAGTTACATCTTTTCAATATGAAACTTCTCTCACATATACACAATCTACATTATGGATTCATTGCTCTGCTCTTATTTTAGACCAAAGTTTTGCCATGACGGTAAAGCTACATACATATACACTTCCTGATGATCGGACTATAAATCACTTTATAATCCGACGCAGACAGCTCCCAGCGGACGAATTTTAACTGGAAGAGCTGCTTATACAAAAATTTTTAAAATGCTCAGATAAACGACCAGTCAAAAGTTTGGGCACACTTTTTATTTTTATTTCCATGATTTTCCCTCAAAGAGCCACCCTTAGTTTGAAGTGAAAACCATTTCAGGAGAATAAGAAACTCACTGAGAGAAGGTCAAGGGTTTTAGCGCCGTCAACAAAGCAAACGGCGGAGATAATAATAATAATGAAGAAAAGATGTGAAAGAAGGAAAGGAGCCCATGAAGATGAAAGTTTACATCATATACAGAAAAAAATAAGAGACCCCTGCAAAATGATCAGATTGTCTGATTTTACTACTTATAGGTTTGGAAAAGGAACATTTTTGTCTGAGTCTATAAACTACTGACAGCATTTCCCCCAAATTCCAAATAAAAATATTATTGTTTAGAGCATTTATTTGCAGAAAATGACAAATGGTCAAAATAACCAAAAAGATCCATGTTTTCAGACCTCAAACAATGCAAAGAAACAAGATCAAATTCATTTTAAAACAACATAATACTAATGTTTACACTTAAGAAGAGTTCACAAATCAATATTTGGTGCAATAAGCCTTATTTTTAATCACAGCTTTCATGCGCCTTGGCATGCTCTCCACAAGTCTTTCACATTGTTCTTGGGTCCTAGTTTAACCCTGGTTCAGTCCTGGTTTAGTCCTGGTACGGTCCTGGTTTAGGTAGAATACATTTCTAAACCCAGTCTCTTGTTTGTTTCCACAGCGCGGAAGTCTAAAAAGCTGGGGAAGCTGAAAGGTCTCCACGACGACCTCCAGACCACAAAAGAGGCGGTGTCGGGCGGGTACCTGTGCTCCGAGAAGGACCTCACCTCCAGCGCGGCCAACGCCCTCGTACCACACGGTCCCGGGGTGGTTACTCCCTTTCTGCCCCCATCCATCTGCAGCGTCCTGGAGCTGATCGAGCCCGAAGAGGTTTACTCCGGATACGACAACACCCAACCGGACACGACCGACCACCTGCTGTCCAGCCTCAACCGCCTGGCCGGCAAGCAGATGGTGCGCATGGTCAAGTGGGCCAAAGTACTTCCAGGTAGGTGCATGTTCGCTGTTATGTAACGGGGGGTTCACGCTTTGCAGATGACGTCATCAACATTCACTGGGGTGTGATGCTAACTGGAGGTTCTGCTTTGTCTGAGGCTCTGGTACTCAAGTCTGAGCTTTGTTTTCACACGATCTGATCAGAAAAAGCTGACTTAGTCCTGGTTTAGTCCTGGTTTAGTCCTGGGTCAGTCCTGGTTTAGTCCTGGCTCAGTCTTGGTTTAGTCCTGGTTTTGATCTGGTTCAGTCCTGGTTTAGTCCTGGTTTAGTCCTGGTTCAGTCCTGGTTTAGACCTCTTTCAGTCCTGGTTTAGTCCAGGTTCGGTCCTGGTTCAGTCCTAGTTTAGACCTGATTCAGCCCTGGTTTAGTCCTGGTTTAGTCCTGGTTTAGACCTGGTTCAGTCCTGGTTTAGTCCTGGTTTAGACCTGGTTCAGTCCTGGTTTAGACCTGGTTTAGACCTGGTTTAGTCCTGGTTTAGTCCTGGTTTAGACCTGGTTTAGTCCTTGTTTAGACCTGGTTCAATCCTGGTTTAGTCCTGGTTTAGTCCTGGTTTAGACCTGGTTTAGACCTGGTTTAGTCCTGGTTTAGGCCTGGTTCAATCCTGGTTTAATCCTGGTTTAGACCTGGTTCAGTCCTGTTTCAGTCCTGGTTTAGTCCTGGTTCAGTCTTGGTTTAGTCCTGGTTTTGATCTGGTTCAGTCCTGGTTTAGTCCTGGTTTAGTCCTGGTTCAGTCCTGGTTTAGACCTCTTTCAGTCCTGGTTTAGTCCAGGTTCGGTCCTGGTTCAGTCCTAGTTTAGACCTGATTCAGTCCTGGTTTAGTCCTGGTTTAGACCTGGTTCAGTCCTGGTTTGGATCTGGTTTAGTCCTAGTTTAGTCCTGGTTTAGACCTCGTTCACTCCTGGTTTAGACCTGGTTTAGTCCTGGTTTAGTCCTGGTTTAGACCTGGTTTAGTCCTAGTTTAGACCTGGTTCAATCCTGGTTTAGTCCTGGTTTAGTCCTGGTTTAGACCTGGTTTAGACCTGGTTTAGTCCTGGTTTAGGCCTGGTTCAATCCTGGTTTAATCCTGGTTTAGACCTGGTTCAGTCCTGTTTCCATCCTGGTTCGGTCCTGGTTCAGTCCTAGTTTAGACCTGATTCAGTCCTGGTTTAGTCCTGGTTTAGTCCTGGTTTAGACCTGGTTTAGTCCTGGTTCAGTCCTGTTTCAGTCCTGGTTTAGTCCTGGTTTAGTCCTGGTTTAGACCTGGTTCAGTCCTGGTTTAGACCTGGTTTAGTCCTGGTTTAGACCTGGTTTAGTCCTGGTTTAGACCTGGTTTAGTCCTGGTTTAGACCTGGTTCAGTCCTGTTTCAGTCCTGGTTAACTTTACCTTAGACCAGGAACCTGTACTATGACGGCAGCGGTATTAACACACGCCGAGAGGCTGAACGCCAGATCTACCGATCAATATCTGTGATTATTAACAGTTATCAATTAACACACTCACCTTTTTCTTGAAAACCCCTAAACAGGACCATGAACGCTCGTTGATCACAGGTTCCATTTTGTATTTTTTCTACAGTTTCTAGACAACCTGAAAACGTTTTTGGCAGTGTTTGCTAATGTGTGCATTGTGTCACCACGGTAACTGCGGAACATTTCGCTGTACACATACACAATATCACAATCCACAATCTATATTATGGATTTATTCCTCTGCTCTGAGTTTATATTTGCGTTTTTCACAACTTCAGACCAAAGTTTTGCAACAACAACCAGCATGCCAACATGCACTTCCTGATGATCGGACTATAAATCACTTTATAATCCGACGCAGACAGCTCCCAGCGGACGTATTTTGACTCGGAAGTGCTGCTTATACAAAATATGTAAAAAATGCTCAGATAAACGACCAGTCAAAAGTTTGGGCACACTTTTTATTTTTATTTCCATGATTTTCCCTCAAAGAGCCACCCTTAGTTTGAAGTGAAAACCATTTCAGGAGAATAAGAAACTCACTAAGCGAAGGTCAAGGGTTTTAGCGCCGTCAACAAAGCAAACGGCGGAGACTTTGATTTAGACTTAGACAAACTTTATTGATCCACAAGGGAAATGACTTGGACACAGTAGCTCAGACATCACAATATAATATAAAAATAAAGAGAAAGGCTTGATTATATAAATGTGTTTGTAGAAATTTAGAATAAAGTAATAAAAATATATCTCAGCTGTATACAAGATATTGTGAGGATTTGAAGATTGAGATTCCACGTGTCTTGTTTCAATATTCGATTTGTTCCATATTTATTTTGAAGAAGAAGAATGATTTTATTGATCTCTCTGCATTTAGCCCATCCTGTTATTAGGAGCAGTGGGCAGCACATTACAGACGCTCCTCAACTTACGAACGAGTTACGTTCCGAACGGCCGTTCGTTAGTTGAATTTGTTCGTAAGTCGTTATTAGAAGGGAATGTATGTTTAAGGCTTGTATAAGTAATCTATATGGATTTGTACTGCATTTAAATAACACTAAATAGTAACAAAACAATATGCTTTTTAAAAATATGGAAAACTGATGAGATAAAAAGAAGAGAGAGACACAGAGGCAGACGCAGTCAGCTGAGAAAGCGAGAGCGTGTGTGTGTGAATGTGTGTGTGAGACTGTGTGTGTGTGTAGCCTATTTAAAAAAAATGCAAGTTTAGCTTACCTTTAGCAAGTTTAATCACCTGCCGCTGATTTTCGAGCCAAATACCAAGAAGTTTCTCCATCTCTTCCATGAGTTTCCCTCTCTTCTTGCATATGATGGTGGATTGCATACCCGCTGCACTTTTCACATGCTCCATAATGCGGTCCTTTTGTTTATATATCGTACCAATTGTCGAACGGTTCATGTTGTACGCGTGCCGCATTCACCATCTTCTCACCAGCATCAAGTTTCTTTATTAACGCCACCTTCTTTTCAAATGAGATGGCTTGCCGCTTTTTCACATTTCCACTTTCACTAGAAGCTTTTCGCTTTTCACCAACCATATTGGATTACGCATGCAAGATAAAACAACAAAGTTCGTAACACCGCAAGTACGTTTGAACATTTCAACTGAGTGGGCGTGATGCTTGGAGGAAGCTGCGCAGCGCCCTGCCTGTGCGTCAGCGGCGGAAATACGCACTACGTACTGTACGCAGAGGATTTTACCTGGAGCATGTTTTGGGTTGATGGGGGAAACCGGAGTGCCCGGAGGAAACCCACCCAGACACGGGGAGAACATGCAAACTCCACACAGAAAGGCTCGGGGGATCGAACCCGGAACCTTCTTGCTGTGAAACTTGAGTGCTAGCCACACAGCCAGCGTGCCGCCAATTTAGAATGTATTGAATGTAATGTACAGTCATACCTCACCTTACAAAATTAATTCGTTCCAGAAGTGGTTTCGTAACGTGATTTTTTTCGTAAGTAGAGTCGCAATGTAAAAGGCCTGATTCGTTCCAAGGCCCCAATACCCCCTAAACCCTGTTGGAGAGTGTATTTACAAGTGTATTTACGTTTCGGGGGATTCGGGCGGCTGCGAAGCCGAGCGCGCATTATGTGAATTTTTGAGATTTCGCGTTTCGTAACTTGAATTTTCTTTCGTATTCAGAGACGAAAATTTTACGTAAAGGCGTTTTGTAACTTGGATTATTCGTTATTTGGGTCTTTCGTAAGGTGAGGTATGACTGTACATGCAGAACACCCCCAGCGCGATGTCACAATCAATGGAGAATTGTCAGATATGGACTCAAAGTTAGATGTGTGTTTTTTAGGCAGCAGAATACAAAAAAAATACAAAAAAAAAATCATCTTCTACATTAAATCGTAGTATTTTCATTGATATTCCCATGGGGCTTAAATCTGTGTAATCCCTTAGTGGTCCAGGCACGTTCCGTTTTGTATTTTTTCTTGAGTTGCTGAACTAGAATTGGGGAATTGTCAGATATGGACTCAAAGTTAGACGTGTTTGTTTTTAGGCAACAATAGAAAGTCATTTTCAACATTAAATCGTAGTACTTTCTTTGATATTCCCATGTGGCTTTAAATCTGTACCTGCCCGGACCTCAGTGGTCCATGGATGTATGTTTATGTTTATTTATTAAATATTGTATGGGACAGTGCACATTAGTGAGCTTGTGTTAGTACGGCATGTGCCAGAGTTGTGCAGGCTGATGGCAGAACAAAAATCAGGACATGGGCACAATAACATTCAGTCCATCACACACGACAAAAGACATAAAGATGAGTTCCACGAGGGTTCCCTGGTCTAAGTTAAAGTTTTTCACAGTATCAGTGAGCGAAGACGCCAGAGTTTTGTGCCGCCTACAGCTGTGAGAACGATGGGGTATCACCAGGACTGAACCAGGACTAAACCCGGACTGAAAACCAGGACTGAACCAGGACTAAACCAGGATTGAAACAGGACTAAAAACCAGGACTGAACCAGGACTAAACCCGGACTGAAAGAGGTCTAAACCAGGACTAAACCAGGACTGAAACAAGACTAAACCAGGACTGAAACAGGACTAAACCAGGACTGAAACAGGACTAAAAACCAGGACTGAACCAGGACTGAACCAGGACTAAACCCGGACTGAAAGAGGTCTAAACCAGGACTAAACCAGGACTGAAACAGGACTAAACCAGGACTGAAACAGGACTAAACCAGGACTGAAACAGGACTAAAAACCAGGACTGAACCAGGACTAAACCAGGACTGAAAGAGGTCTAAACCAGGACTAAACCAGGATTGAAACAGGACTAAAAACCAGGACTGAACCAGGACTGAACTAGGACTGAACCAGGTCTAAACCAGGATTGAACCAGGACTGAAACAGGACTAAAAACCAGGACTGAACCAGGTCTAAACCAGGACTGAACTGTAGACATATTAGTAAAATTAGAACATGCGTGAAAAGTCCCTCAGTCGTCCAGGTAGAATCCATGATAAAAGGAGAAATTCAATTTGTCAACTGGACAAAGTTTGTTTGGTTGAAAACGTTTCGCCGCTCATCCGAGAGGCTTCGTCAGTTCTGGTTCGAGTGCTGGTTAGACACTGCTTATATCTCGCTGCAGGGAGGAGCTCACTACACTGAAATAGTTCTGAAACTATCTCAACTAATTTGTTTCTTTTGTTTTTCGAATTTCTCTGGCGTCTAGTTTAGCACACCTATTCACCCTAACGACCGTCTACATGCTAAAAGCGCACACAGCACACAGATTACAGACAATAAACACAAATCACACAACAGGACAGAGACAATTGCTTTGTGATGTTAAAACACATACAGATTAGTTATGTTCACGTGATATAGCATACTAGTCTATGTGCTCTTACATTTTTTTAAATCGTTTTTATTGCTCAAAATAATACCTTAATTACATGATATAACATGACAAAATTTAAGTGTTTTCTGTTCGAGAGAAGAATTACCGGTAAATATGCAGGATTTTTGTGTTAAACATGTGAATGATTCAACTCCGGGTATGTTTTTGAGTAGGAAACAGCATTATAACATCAGAGTAAATCAGAAAATAGTGTTATATACAGTATGCTCTTTATGAATACAGAATTGATCGTTTTAAAGCCATACTGTGAAACATTCCTGGCACGGCAATAACTCCCGCCTCGGAGCAGCTGGTGTTAATATTTCACCCTGAATCCTGTTTACTTCAATTATAGAGCGGCTTGATGAGGATAACACGCTTACATCTCCACTTTAAATCTCTCTATTCTGAATTATTCATCGCTGTCGTTAAATCAGGCCAAACCATTTTCCATTCCCAAATATTAGATCTCGAAATGATCGCGCGAAGATTAAGACAAAAATCCAATTCGACCATTAAATAGAGTCAAGATCAAGACTTCCAAAACACCTCCTCGTTTGATGTTAAAAGAATATCCGACGTCTGTCAGTTTCAGTTTTTTTGAAATAAAAACACGCAAAAACACGGATGCAGGTTCCCAAAAATGTCGGTGATGGTATACCGAAGGATGTGACACAGGTAGCAAGCTTTTGAGTCTGTTTAATTTGCTGTATTGCAAATATTTGATACCTCCCGGGTGTCTGCTTGCCATATCCGGGGGTAAAAATAGAAGGAGAGCCAGACAGGAGGGTCAAAATGTTTACCTTGACTTTCAGATTTGCCACCAGCTGCATTCGCTTTACATTCGGATGAGGGGCAGTAAATATATGAGAACGTACGACTGTCGAGTGGTGACTGAGGTGTGGTTTGTTTGTTATCGTCCCTGGTCTAAGTTAAAGTTTTTCACAGTATCAGTGAGCGAAGACACCGGAGTTTTGTGCCGCCGACGGCTGTGAGAACGATGGGGTATGACCAGGACTGAACCAGGACTGAACCAGGACTGAACCAGGACTAAACCAGGACTGAACCAGGACTGAAAGAGGTCTAAACCAGGACTGAACCAGGACTGAAGCAGAACTAAACCAGGACTGAACCAGGACTGAACCAGGACTGAAAGAGGTCTAAACCAGGACTGAACCAGGACTGAAGCAGAACTAAACCAGGACTGAACCAGGACTGAACCAGGACTGAACCAGGACTGAACCAGGACTGAACCAGGACTGAAAGAGGTCTAAACAAGGACTAAACCAGGACTGAACCAGGACTGAACCAGGACTAAACCAGGACTGAACCAGGACTGAAAGAGGTCTAAACCAGGACTGAACCAGGACTGAACCAGGACTGAAGCAGAACTAAACCAGGACTGAACCAGGACTGAACCAGGACTGAACCAGGACTGAAGCAGAACTAAACCAGGACTGAACCAGGACTGAACCAGGACTGAAGCAGAACTAAACCAGGACTGAACCAGGACTGAACCAGGACTAAACCAGGACTAAACCAGGACTAAACCAGGTCTAAACCAGGACTGAACCAGGACTAAACCAGAACTGAACCAGGACTAAACCAGGACTGAACCAGGACTGAACCAGGACTGAACCAGGATTGAACCAGGACTAAGCCAGGACTAAACCAGAACTGAACCAGGACTGAACCAGGACTAAACCAGGACTAAACCAGGACTGAACCAGGACTGAACCAGGACTGAACCAGGACTAAACCAGGACTAAACCAGGTCTAAACCAGAACTGAACCAGGACTAAACCAGAACTGAACCAGGACTAAACCAGAACTGAACCAGGACTAAACCAGGACTAAACCAGGACTGAACCAGGACTGAAAGAGGTCTAAACCAGGACTGAACCAGGACTGAACCAGGACTGAAGCAGAACTAAACCAGGACTGAACCAGGACTGAACCAGGACTGAAGCAGAACTAAACCAGGACTGAACCAGGACTGAACCAGGACTAAACCAGGACTAAACCAGGACTAAACCAGGTCTAAACCAGAACTGAACCAGGACTAAACCAGAACTGAACCAGGACTAAACCAGGACTGAACCAGGACTGAACCAGGACTGAACCAGGATTGAACCAGGACTAAGCCAGGACTAAACCAGAACTGAACCAGGACTGAACCAGGACTAAACCAGGACTGAACCAGGACTGAACCAGGACTGAACCAGGACTAAACCAGGACTAAACCAGGTCTAAACCAGAACTGAACCAGGACTAAACCAGAACTGAACCAGGACTAAACCAGAACTGAACCAGGACTGAACCAGGTCTAAATCAGGAGTTGTGTATTGTTTATTGTCAGCTTCATTGTGACTGATGCTTCCGGGCTGTTCTACATGTATCTCTAATAGTGGAATGCTTAGGAGTCACCACGATGACACAAAAGCTTGAAAATTGTCTGAAAACTCAATGCAAGCGTTCGCGGTCCTGTTTAGGAGTTTGATGTTCGAAAAAAAGGTGAGAGAGACTAATTGAAACGAGCTTGTGACTGTAATTTTATGTGAGAGATTTGTTTAACAGCACAAATCAGCTCATCTGCTGCAGTTAGACCTAGACAAACTTTATTGATCTACAAGGGAAATTATTTCAAACTATCTATTCCAGCTATGCAAGTTCTTTATTGTTTGTGTTAAAATAAGGGCCTGTTTACACGAGAACGCTTACGGGTAAAAATGACAAAATATTTTATCGGAGGTGCCTTTTGTTTAGACGGTGACGGTGTTTTGGGGGCTTAAAGATCCCATGACATGGTACTTCTTGATGCTTTTATATGGCTCCTTAATGGTTCCCTAATACTGTAAATGAATCCTTCAAAATCAACACTCATGAGAAAGCCTCGTGAACACAGACTTGTTCAAAAAATATCTCTCTGAACACCTCATTCTGGGCGTTGTTGCTTGAATGCAAATGAGAAGGACAGAGATAAGTCAGAGCAGCGGGTGGGAGGGGCCAAATGCGATGCTGGTTCCTTGTTTTAGCGGTGCGCTGTGCGCTGGCCCCACTTCCGTGTTTTAAGAGCGGAGGAAGAAGCCGTTTCAATGAAAAAAAGCACATTTTCACAGAAAATAAAATTAAACCACTGCTGTTTCAGAGGTCCAGAGGCTCCGATAAAAGACTTCCGAGCCTAGAAACACTCGCACGTGCCTCCAGGCAAATAAAAAAACGCATCTCGCATTGCTCATTCGCGGTCCAAACTCTCTGGGCGTGATTTATAGAGACGGTGGGTAGACATCCAGACGGGGGGTGGAGCTGCATTTTCCATGTTAACGTTCAGAAACCTCAGAAAGTGATAATTTCATGCCATGGGACCTTTAAAAACGCAAAAAACGATTTTCGTCTACACTGCCCAAGAGGCAAAACTCAAATCTGCTGACGTCGCGTACGTGTTTACGTCACATCGGTCCATATATCAGTGTACTTTGTTTGGCAGGACCTTGTTGCGCCTTCGTTGCTTTGTCGTCTAACGTGGTCTGAAGCAATAGTTGAACTTAGTCTGAACCCCCTTTTTTTTTTTTTTTTTTTGCAGCCGGTAGCCATGTTTTGTTTTGCTTTTCGAGGATGAAAAAGGAAGACTCTACGCATGCACGCGGACATAGTGATTACACTGGTCTACAAATTTTTGGACTCGATCTGCTTCCGAGATAACAGTGGCTAAATTTCATTTATATTGATAAGATGAACTGAAAATCAATTGATAACTGTGCTGGTTAGCTAATGTATTCAAGATATGTAATGATATAATAATACTACTACTAATAATAATAATATATACACTCAACAAAAAATATAAACGCAACACTTCTGTTTTTGCTCCCATTTTTCCTGAGATGGACCCAAAGATCCAAAATTCACTCCAGATACACAACACTTCCATTTCTCTCAAACACTGTTCACAAATCTGTCCAAATGTGTGACAGTGAGCACCTCTGCCCCGCCGAGACAATCCACCCCACCTCACAGGTGCGCCACATCAAGATGCCGATCCGACATCATGACCAGTGCACAGGTGCGCCCCAGACTGCCCACAATAAAAGGACACCCCGAAATGTGCATTTTTTTTGCTTTATTGGGGGTCTGGGGACTCAGAACCAGTCAGTATCTGGTGTGACCACCATTTGCCTCATGCAGTGCAACACATCTTCTTCGCATAGAGTTTATAAGATTGTCAATTGTGGCCTGTGGAATGTTGGTTTTCTTTTTTTTATGGCAAAAGGAGAAATTCAATTTCTCAACTGGACAAAGTTTATTTGGTCGAAGACGTTTCGCAGATCATCCAAGCTACTTCGTCAGTTCTGGCTCGAGTGCTGGTGGACACTTGCCTGGTTTACACCTGACCATTTCACAAGTGATATATGGTCTGGGAGCCACCTTCGAAATATCTCGTAGTGGAGGTGTGGTTTGCGATCGCCAGCGGCCGTTTATTGGGCTTTACGAATGTCTATCATTTGGCGTATACGTAGCCCATAGCCAATCATGTCAGTTGTCAGTTCAAACTACAAGTTTCTGTTTGTCACGTAGTACGCGTCACCGTCTTGCCACCCCTCCCCGCTCTCTGATTGGCTCCCAGAATCGGGAGAGCTTGCTTGTCATAGTCGCCAGGCTGTCTTTCAGATCGGAACGAAGGAAAGCAGCCTGGGATTTCCCATGTTAGGTGGACACTGTTTATAACCAGCTGCAGGGAGGAGATAACTACAATGAAATTACTATGAAACTATCACACCTATTTGTTAGTTTCATAGTGTCCACCAGCACTCTAGCCAGAACTGAAGAAGCAGCTTGGATGAGCTGCAAAACGTATTCAATAAATAATCTTTGTCCAGTTGAGAAATTGAATTTCTCCTTTTGCGATGGATTCTATCTGGACGACTGAGGGATTCTTCACGCTTCTTTTTTTTTAGTCAAACATCTGACTTCTCACCCTTCTTACGTTCCCCTTTACATACCTTGTAGTTACCAACACATTTTCTCTATTTCCTCTGCCAACACTTCACCTATAACACCACCACTACCGTCTCCTGCGCCATTACCTCGTGCATGCCACCTTCCTCCCTTCAAAGCGCACTAGATTTGCCTGATTGGCACCCGAATCAACACCAGCAGCCCTTAAGCCCGCCTAAGCCACTGTTTGTGTCCTCAACTGGCCCATCTTTTTCATGTCATTGAGTTTCTTGCCAGACTTTGATTGAGAGTTTGGCAGACCTCCACGTTGACTCTATTTTAGGAGCCCCATAGACTACACGCCAATAGCCCGGGGCCCCGCGGGATTTGCATAAAGTAAGAATGGGTGAACGCTACACGGCGCTTATCGAGTCTGGGCAAATATTTGTACACTGTTGGGGAAGATTGGTAAGGAAATTTGGGCGCATGTACAAACACTTGGCATGGGTGAGTGAGAGCATTGTTCAGATGTGTTTGTAAAGTGTAAATTCCACCTGTAAATATACGCCACTCGGGGGGTGTTCTACTTGTATGCGCATGGCTGAATGTTCAGCAGTGGATATGTTAGCAAAGACAGAATGAAAACTAAAGAAAAAAGCTGATTTAAGGTCCTTTTTTTTCACATTTTCCAAATACGTAGGGTATTTGTAGTCAGACCCCCCAGGATTTTGCGGGCATTTTTTGTGATTGTTGCGGGCTAAAATGCCTGAATTTGCGTGAACTTTTCCAAAAAGTTGCGATGAAAGTTGCGGTGCTTTTAAGGTTTTTGTTGCGATTTTGTTGCGGGAGGAAGTGAAAGTTACGATAAATAGTTGTGATTTTCCCTTTTTGTAATTAAAATTGAGTAATATTTTGAATACTGAGTTATTATTGACAAAGAATAATACAAAGTCACAAAGATCACAGATATGGTCCTAAAACAACCTTACCAACATCGAAAATAAATTACTACTAGGAGGGGAACTGTTTTGCGCGGTCTTTTGCTGTTTTTGTGGGCAAATGGCGCCGCAGACATGTTTCTTTGCCATTAGAAGCCGTGACCGAATTCCCAGAGTGCACAGTTCGGAGCGTGGTTTGAAGGGCATGTGCATCATTTCTTTTTTGTCCCATGCGCAGTTAACACGCGTTCACAGACCGCAGTCGTTTCCATGGAAATCGGGGCGTGGACCAAGCGCGTGAAAAAGCATGCTTCACACATTCCCAGCATGCACCGCGCAATACTTCTTCTACGGGAGAAAATAGAGTCGGCGGCTGCTTCCCGTAGTTGCGAGACCTGTCGCATTTCGCAGACGGCCATGCGGTCCGCGGAGTGCACTCAAGTGTGCACCGCCTTGACTGCAGTCTGAGCCCCCTTCAAACCACGCTCCAAACTGGGGACACCGCCGCAGTTTTGTTTCGTCACACGGAAGTAAGGCAGAAGGAAGTTGGTCGACGTGAGTTCAATACGTCGCCGATGACTGGTCAAAATTGGTAAAAATTGCGGGAAAGTTGCGGTGATTGGTCAAAATTGCAACACCGCCCTGAATTCGCGGGGATTGGCTGAAGTTGCGTTGAAGTTGCAAATCGCAACATCGCGAATTCCTGGAGGGTCTGTGTAGTGTAGCTGGTCCGTTACATGTGAGAATAATGACAAACAAATGCAAAGTTTTAAAATGTTTATTGATTTAGTTGATTAAAATTGTGTTTCAGTGAGTGACCTGTAAAAGAAAATGAAATGAGTAAATGAAATAAGTGCATTTAAGTAATTGGTAGTGACATTATTTGGTCTTTTTCTTCTTCTGGTAGAGTTTTTTTGGCGGTTTGCAATTACTGGTGCATTACTGCCACCAACTGGTAAGGAGTGTGAACTGAAATGTGACTAATAACAAAAATAATAAATAATAATAATAATACTAACTACAGTGATCAAATAATAACTAAAGTGAAAATAATAAAGCAAATCCTGTTAATCAAATTTATATCCCTAAGAAACTACCATTCCTCGAGTGCTGTTGCTATAATTCTATTAAGTCAAATTTCATTTTAAGGTCCTTGATTCCTTTCTTCATTAGATTTCTTTCTTCTCTATATTATACAGCTCTGGAAAAAAAATAAGAGACCACTGCAAAATTATCAGTTTTTCTGATTTTTCTACTTATAGGTATATGTTTGGGAAAAAGGAACATTCTTGTCTGAGTCTATAAACTACTGACATTTCCTCCCAAATTCCAAATAAAAATATTATATCGTTTAGAGCATTTATTTGCAGAAAATGACAAATGGTCAAAATAACCAAAAACATCCATGTTTTCAGAGCTCAAACAATGCAAAGAAACAAGATCAAATTCATTTTAAAACAACATAATACTAATGTTTACACTTAAGAAGAGTTCACAAATCAATATTTGGTGCAATAACCCTTATTTTTAATCACAGCTTTCATGTGTCTTGGCATGCTCTCCACAAGTCTTTCACATTGTTCTTGGGTGACTTTATTCCACTCCTGGTGCAAGAACTGAAGTAGCTCAGCTTTGTGTTTGTCTTGGAATTCAACAGACGCTGGAATGGAATGGCTGTAATACATGTAGAGATGCTGATTTCAGAAATAAATCCAGTGGTCTCTTAGTTTTTTTCCAGAGCCGTCAATCAGTCCATAAATACATGTTCTACTGTTTCTAGTTCACAGTTATCACAGTTCCCACTATGTTTTCTTACTTTATGTAATGAATAATTTAATCCTGAATGTACAAAATTTGATCTAGAAATTAAATTGTAAAATAAAAAATAATTTCCCATTGTATATCTCATTGATCCCACTTTTTTTCTGAATTTTATGATATCACTGACCTCTCGTCAATATCCCATCCTTTTTGCCATTTTTTCTTCACCTTTTGTTTTACTATAGATTTAAAATTAATTTGTTGTTTTCCTGCTTCAGGTGTTCCGGCTAATAGAGTCCCCGGGGAGCCTGAGCACCTTAACAAGGTTCCGGGGCAGGCAACCATCTTGTTAGGAGGAGGGGGGGTATAAATATTTGAGCTCTTTTCTATTTAGTATTTTTACATTATTAAAACACTGCTAAATGAATAAAGAGATATATTTTTGTACCAGATTTGATTGAATATTTGAAGACTTTTTTGATACATTAAACTTTTTAAACCTTGAGATCACCTCCCTGTACTTACCTGTCGTTTGAAATAAGCTCACCCAGTTAAGTGAGGTGGTGTATAAAGGTGTCGAGGTGGAGGTGCTGTGTGTGTGTGTGCAGTACTTTTTTCAAGATTGTTTATTTGTCATATGCAGGATCAACACAAGGTCATCAATGCAATGAAATGCTTAGGATCAGAAGAACCGTTGACTCGCTAAGATAGTCAAGAAGTACTAATAGCAGCAATAAAAAAACAAGGAAAAAAGTAAACAATATAATAAAAAATATGTAATAAAATATGTGACCGTCCACAGCAAAACCAGACACAAGTTGTCCCAGAGGCGTTTTGAGTTATTCATAGATTCTGAAAGTGTAGATTCTAATCTTTCCAACGACGCCTTACACATGGAGATCACGTACACACAGGCTAATGTTGACACAAGCCGCTGCTTTCACCTAATATCTCCATTTGATGCAGAAATAATATGATAATAATATGACTCACCCCGTGTCACCGCGTTGTCCGATAATTCGCTTATCTCCACGTGTATTCATGTATCGTGTATATCCACTGACTTTCGGCTAAATTCTCCAACCGACCTCTGTACACGAGCTCCGGAGAAACGGACGTGTCCCGAACGTCTCCCGAACGTGTCATGTGTCCAAGTAGAAGGTAAAAGTCAATTTTCATGTCCTTATTGTCTTGAAATGCCGCGTACATATTCACGAGCTTCTCACAGCTGACAGACAAACAGGTGGAAACACATCGGCGCTACTCAGAACGTGATTAGCGGGAGCGCGAACGTGGGAAATTATGGTTATTCATACACGCCCCCTGTCTTTCCGAAAAACAAGCCAATTTGAAATTAAAAATTTATGTTTTTAATGTCACTAATGCTGTTATCTGAAACATGGAGTGGCTTCTTCATGATCTCAACTAGCACATTCTGCAAAAAAACAAAAATCACAAATTTTGAAGAAAATGACTAAAAACTCGATTATCTGGGTTTCACTAATGCCAACATGCGGCCTGTGACACATAATTTTATAATAAAATACACAGGTACAGGTAGGGTTAAATAAGGTGTAAGTAGAGTATTTCACAGGTGGTAATACTGTTCAAATGAATTTCGTATTGCACATAATATAGTATAGTATAAGTATTGTACAGGTTATAGTAGCATTTACAGTGAGGTAGTGACAAACATGACACTTGTTTTTAACTTTGGCTTTCTTGTAAATAGTTTTGTTTTTGAGATGGTGGAACAAATGCACTTTGAGTTTGCACTGGAAATCGGCTCAGTTCGACTCTTTTCCTCTTAGGCCGCTAAAGTCGCTATCCGGGCTGTTACAGTATTGATGCTGTGCAGTTCTACATGTATGTTTATGTTCAGCAGTTGCCATGGTGGCACAAAGCACACATTACCAAACGCAGCGATAAGTTTTAAGATGGCGTGAAAACTCAAGAAAAAACACAAAATGGATTTAAATCATGACTGGCTAATGTTAGCTAGCTTGTGACTGAGAGAGACTTTAACAGTAAAAATCAGCTCGGCTCTTGTAGTTCCAGGTGTTGTAGTTTCTGATCAGATTGGCCACGTTTACATGATGTTTTTTTTATTCTGAATTATTCTGCAACACTGGGGCCCCCCAGGGAACTGTCCTCTCACCCTTCCTCTTCGCCATATACACCTCGGACTTCACATATAACACGGACAGCTGCCATCTCCAGAAGTTCTCTGACGACTCGGCCATTGTGGGCTGTGTGTCTGAGGGGAACGAGCTGGAGTGCCGCTCGGTCATCAGTGACTTTGTGGACTGGTGTGGGCGCAACCACCTGTGCCTTAACACCAGTAAGACAAAGGAGCTGGTGATCGACTTCAGGAGGAGACCACTACCTCACTCACCGGTGAACATCCAGGGGCAGGACATAGAGACTGTGGACAGTTTCAAGTACCTGGGTGTTCACCTCAACAATAAACTGGACTGGTCCCACAACACCGACGCCCTGTACAAGAAGGGCCAAAGTCGCCTCCACCTTCTGAGGAGACTGAGGTCCTTTGGAGTGTGCAGGCCTCTGCTCAAGACTTTTTATGACTCTGTGGTGGCCTCTGCTCTCCTCTACGCTGTCGTCTGCTGGGCCCCGAGCAGCACAGAACGGGACAGAAAAAGACTCAACAAGCTGGTCAAGAGGGCCAGCTCTGTCCTGGGCTGGACTCTGTAGAGGAGGTGGCTGAGAGGAGGGTACTGGCCAAATTCACGTCCATCATGGATGACACCTCTCACCCTCTGCACCGGACTGTAGAGGAGCTGAGCAGCTCCTTCAGCAACCGACTGAGGCACCCCCAGTGCAAGAAGGAGCGCTACCGCAGATCGTTCATCCCCACCGCCATCAGATTGTATAACTCCACTGTATAGTCCTACCGTGCAATATCGTTTTCCCAATGTGCAATATTGTTGTTTTTTCAATACTCCTATCGTGCAATATCGTTTTTCCAATTTTTCAATACTCTCCCTGTCACTGTTTTTATTATTATTACTGCTATTATTATTATTCGATTTATTACTTATTTTTTATTATTATTATTACTACCTATCTTTATGCCATTCTTGCCTGCATGCACTTGTCTTCTTGTTCAAACTGTCCCTACCTGGAGCTACTGTGACAAGTAAATTTCTCCTGTGTGAGATCAATAAAGTCTTATCTTATCTTAATTGTTCTGAATTAAATAGTTCAGAATTAAATTATTCTCCTTCATTTACATGGAAATAATAATTCCGAATTGAGATTTACATTGAAAACCCGTTAAATTGGCTTTATTTAATTCTGCTCAACATCTGGGGGTCGGGAAAGATTCTGATTGGAGAGGGACACGAACATATTTACGTCGACCGGAAGAAAACGCACACTTCAGCTGATACCGGCTTTTTGTCATCTCCGTTTGATTAATGTTTTTGTTTTCCATCTACTCTTTTCATTAACTGTAGTTCTTCCAGCGAACTTATTAAAAAATTGTTTCTGTTCGAGACGTTTGCTCCGGGCTGCCGTCTCGCAGTGCGTCATCACATCAGAAGAGCGACCCAACGAGCATGCGCCAAACGACCGGAATTATTTTTAAGCAGAATAAACGTTTACATGATCGAGGAATAAATTAATTTGGCTTTAAAATCTGAATAAACCACCCATTTAATTTGGAATTAATTACGAATAATCAGTTTCATGAAGTGTTTACATGCTCTTTTTAAAGCGGAATTAAAGCTCTCATGTAAACGTGGCAACTATGTTGAAATAAAGCTCAGATTAAAGTGCACTGTTGTGGAAGATTGGAAAGGAAATTTGGGCACAAATACAAACACTTGGCACGGCTGAGTGAGACGTACAGTTGTGTTTGTAAAGTGTAAATTCAACCACTAAATATATTTTGTTGTATCTAACTCATATTAAGGATGGGTGATTGATCAAAGGTCCTTGATACTTTGCAGTGACATCACACTGGGGGTGTTCCACATGATGTATGTGTATGGCAGAATGTGGCACAATGCATCACCAAACACAGGCTGACAAGTTTTTAGATGGTCTGAAAACTCAAGAAAGAAATACAAAATGGATTTAAACAACACATTTTCAGGAGCCTGCGATCAGTCTGAGCGTTCAGGGTCCTGTTTTGGAGTTTGAGGTCATTTTCACGCCTGCCTTGTTTGGTTCGTTTAAAACGAAAACCATAAAACCCAAAAATCTCGAGCCGGAGCAAATAAGTGATCCGAGACCACCTAAAAAGCTCGGTCTCGGCACGGTTCCATTCGAATCCTGGTGCGGTTCGTTTGAGGTGAGAATGCAGACCGGACTCGATCCGACACAAGTTGGCTTTTTGTACTTAACGAGCTCCCGTCGTATGTCGAGCATTATGGGAAACCGAGGCTGACGAAACAAAACTAAACGAGGCTTACTTATGTTTTGCGTGAAGAGTCAGAACTTGATGCACACCTCCGTAGTCGTCTTGCCCTGTGTCTTCGTTGTTTGTAAATTGATTGTAAAATAGTGTAAACCTCACGATGCTGCTCAAACATTTGTGTGAACTGTAAAAACTGAGCAAACCATATCGCTATGACGACATTGAAAAGAGCACGTAACGCAGTGATTCTCCTCCTTCACGTGTTTGGACACGGCGTTCTGACACGGCTCATTTCTGTCCAATGGCTGAGCGACCTCAGCACACATGGTTTTGTTTATAGATGTTGGTCCACTTAGAAAAAAAACTGTAGTGTGAAAGCGAACCGCACCAAATTTTTTTTTTTTTTTTTATTTGGTCCGGACCAAAACAAGTGAACTATCGGACTTTCCTGGTGTGAAAATGACCTGATTTTCAACAAAAAGGTGAGAAAAACTGGAAAACTTGTGGCTTATGCTAGCTAACTTGTGACTGCAATGTTATTTGAGAGGGACTTTTTAAAATAAGAATCAGCTCACCTGTTGTAGTTCCAGCTAAATCAGTTCTTTCAGTCAGATCGTGTTCAAATGAAGGTCAGATTAAAATCTTGCAACGCCTCAGACAGAGCAGTGCCTACAGTTACCATCACAAATGAGACCTTAAACATGCTAAAAAAAATTAAGGTTTAAGATTCATTTACAAAAAAGAAGGTATGAGGTTGATGAGTTTGTGTGTTTGCGACTGTAGCGTAAAAACTAAAACGGTTTCCTGATTTTTCAGTCCGTCTTTTTCTCAATAGCTCTAAACACTGTTCCACCAGCTGATGTCACAGGGTGGTGGGTCCATAGGTTTTAGAGGTGCATTGGGCAGCAGTAGCTCAGTTGGTAGAGCTTTCGTCCAGTGATCCAAAGGTTGGTGGTTTGAATCCCCCTCTCGACTTAAAAAAACATCGCTGGTTAAGTGGTCAGATCCACTGACCCACAGGTTGGCGGTACGAATGGTGCGTGTGAGTGGTTCCTTGTTGTAAAGCGTTTTGAGTGCCTTGAAAGTGGAAAAGCGCTGTATAAAAATTTGACCTTTTACCATTGCACAACATTTCTGGAGGAGGTTATCTGCTCGATTAAACCTATCAATCTCAACCCTCAATCAATCACAGAGAAATATTGTATTTTTGGCAACAGAAACATCAGTAATGAAGAAATGTTGATAGATGCGTTTAATGTCCTACCATGGAACATTCCTTTTAAAACAATAACAGCTCCATGGTAAAAAAGTTGCACAATTAACCTTAAGGCGACTTACTGTAATCCTTTGATGTGTGTAGAATCCCTCAGTCGTCCAGGTAGAATCCACAGCAAAAGGAGAAATTCAATTTGTCAACTGGACAAAAATGTATTTGGTCGAATACGTTTCGCAGCTTCAGTTCTGGTCAGACGCTGGTGGACACTGCCTATGGAGTGTGGAGTGGAGTCTGGGGTCTATGCAAGACCCACTGCAGATCTAATAGGCCCACCTAACTAACAGAAACTGAAAACAAGTACACTGCCTGACAAAAGTATTAGGACGATTGTGTATTTCTGAACTCTGGATGAAACTTCTGGTTCCAACAGGATAATGACCCAAAGCACTCGTCCAAACTGTGTCAGGGTCATTTGGAGACGTGTGAACAGCGTCATCAACTGCAGGTTATGACATGACCGCCCCAGTCTCCTGACCTGCCACCCATCGAAAAAGTGTGGGATTATTTGGATATTAAATGGATAGTGCGTTTTTTTTTTTTATGTTAATCTGTATGGGTTTCCTTCTAAAAGTTACGTGCGGTAACACCGGCTTACCTCTGACAGTCTCCGCTCAGCCTCATTCTGCTCGCGTTCTGGAGCTCACGTAATTAGGTCCGGTAAGTTCGCGGGGACTCGTAATAAAGCTTGTTTTTCTTCTCAAAACAAAACATTTGTCTGAAAGGTGATATATTTACGTCCCAAACAGTTGTCCACGAAAAATCCAGCAGCGTAGTTAGCATTCGCATATCTCGTCTCGATTCATATCACTGCGCGCCTATTACTTATTATTAGCCTGTTAGCCTTTAGCAAAAGTGAACAATGGATGCAGTCCGCCGTAAGGGGAAGTTTACGAGTGAACAGGCAACAGGCAGCTAATGTGAGCGCAGTGATACGAATCGAGACGAGATATGCGAATGCTACCTACGCTGCTGGATTTTTCGTGGACAACTGTTTGGGACGCAAATATATCACCTTTTGGACAAATGTTTTGTTTTGAGAAGAAAAACAAGCTTTATTACGAGTCCCCGCGAACTCACCGGACCTACTTACATGAGCTCCAGAACGCGAGCAGAACCGGGCTGAGCGGAGACTGTCAGAGGTAAGCCGGTGTTACCGCACGTAACTTTTAGAAGGAAACCCATACAGATTAACATAAAAAAAACTGCACTATCCCTTTAAAGTGCGCTCCAGTAAGAAGAAGAAGAAGAAGCAACTTTATTGATCTCACACTGGAGAAATTCTTCTCCCCATCCTGTTATTAGGAGCAGTGGGCAGCACATTACTGCGCCCGGGGACCATCTCCATGATCTTCTTGCTTCGGTTTGGTCAGGACCTCAGGAGGATTTTACCTGGAGCATGTTTTGGGTTGGTGGGGGAAACCGGAGTGCCCGGAGGAAACCCACCCAGACACGGGGAGAATATGCAAAGTCCACACAGAAAGGCCTGGGGGATCGAACCCGGAACCTTCTTGCTGTGAAGCATGAGCGCTAGCCACTCAGCCACCGTGCAAGCAAGTGTCTGTAGCAGAGGATGGAATCCGACTAACGTTAAACACCTGTGGAAATGTCTTCAGGATGAGTGGAAAACTACAGAGGATGGATATCTGGAAAAACTGTTGGACATTTTCAGCTTCCAAGAATTGTGTACAGATCCTTGCATTAAGGCCAAAGGTGGTTATTTTGATGAAAAAGCTATTTAACTTGATATTGTTACATTTTTGCAATAATATGCCTTTACACATGATGAAATTTGCTTTAATATATCAATAAATTGATTTGTTGTCATTAGCAATACGTCTTGCTATCATTATGAAAGTTCAGAAATACACAATCGTCCTAATACTTTTGTCCGGCAGTGTAGCTGTGGTAGTTTCAGAGTCATTTCATTGTAGTTAGCTCCTCCAGAACTGAAGAAGCAGCTTGGACGAGCTCCGAAACGTACTCGACCAAATAAACTTTTGTCCAGTTGACAAATTGAATTTCTCCTTTTGCCACTTAATCTTTTGTTCATTTAAACTCTAATTGTCTTTGCCACAAAATAAGGATCATTTTCAGTTACTTTGCACCCTCTGCCTTGCTTCCCTCTGCTTATTTTAAACTGTAACAAACCCTAAGTGTTAAAACATGAAATTCAAATCAGTTGAAATATATGTATTGTTTTCTGGTGCGATGTTCGTCACTTTTCTATCTCCATGGTGATGCAAATGCTCTGCTTGGAATGTCACACAGTAAGGCATTAAACATATCTATCTTGTATTAGTTCAAGAAAAAAATACAATCTTACTGACTGGGATTGCCTCTCCACAGATCTGACATGCAAAGATGAATACCAGGTCTAAACCAAGACTAAACCAGGACTAAACCAGGACTAAAACAGGACTAAACCAGAACTAAAACAGGACTAAACCCACTGTAAACCTGGACTAAACCAGGACTGAATCAGGTGTAAACCAGGACTAACCCAGGCCTAAACAGCTCTAAAGTTTACAACTAAACCCAGGACTAAACCAGGACTAAACCAGGTCTAAACCAGCACTAAACCAGAACTAAAACAGGACTAAAGTTCCCAACTAATCCAGGACTAAACCAGTTGTAAACCAGGAGTAAACCAGGTCTAAACCAGGTCTAAACCAGGACTAAACCAAGTTTAAACCACTACTAAACCAGAACTAAAACAGGACTAAAGTTCCTAACTAAACCAGGACTAGACCAGGACTAGACCCAGTGTTGAATAGAACTGGTGAAATCCGAGTGAATCTGAAGCGTCCAAAGTGTCCCAGAGTGTGTGGTTAGTTCCAGACAAAGCAATAACATCTCCATGGAGACAAGCAGGTGATGTCTCTTCCACCAGAAAAAAATACAACGAATACCTTTAAAATCCGGTAAACCCTTGGCCTTCTCTCAATGATTTTTATAATAATGTTCCTTGAAATGCTTTTCACTTCGCAGCTGTGCCTTCTCAGGGTCAAGAAAGATTTATGTATTAGTTATTTTGAGTTATTTTTTTTGCAAAAAAATGCATCCAAATTTTGACGGGTAGCACGCGTCTCTACTTGTTGAGACAAAAGTTTCAGCGGTATAGCAGACTTGCAGAGTTGTATGTTCTCATGTGTCGGTGTGTCTTTTCTGCAGGTTTCCGCGGTCTGCCCATAGAGGACCAGATCACGCTGATCCAGTACTCGTGGATGTGCCTCTCGTCCTTTTCTCTCAGCTGGAGGTCCTACAAACACACCAACGGACAGATGCTCTACTTCGCCCCTGACCTCATCTTCAACGAGTGAGTACACCAACCACGAAAGAGAAGTTTATAAGGCTGTGGTCGACTAAATCAGTAGTTCACAACCTTTTTTGTACCCATTGTCTCACACTACCTCCTACCCCCAGTACCTCCAGTTAACGGTACTGGAGTTTCTTTTGTAAAAAAATAAATAAAAATTAATCCGTTTACTAGTACATTCCCAAATAAAACAAATATATTTTCTTGTTTTAATAAAAAAGCACGCCACAATTATCCAACAGAAACTTTCTCAAGGGTTTAAAACAGGGGCGTCAAACTCATTTTGGTCCGGGGGCCGTATCCAACCTACTTTGATCCCAAAGGGGCCGGATCAGAAAACTCGTGTATATATACCCCAAAAATAGCAATAAGTCCAAATATTTGTGCAGAGAAACACAAATCTATTACAGAAGTCTTTATTGTTTGATGAACTCTTTCTTTTACAAAATATTATAATATTATGAACAACCTGAAACTTTAAGAAAAATGCCATTTCAACACAAGCGTACAGGTTTCCCATTCACCTCTGTGAACAAATAGGAATTAGTCCAGTTTTCTTGGAAAATCCTGCACTCGGCGTCCACTTTTCTCATTTTTGACATTTTGCTGATGAGGGTGTCACGGTCACCAGTCAAAACGATGGTCCTTTAAGAGCGTTTGGAAAGAGGCGAGTCTTCATTTGTGCTGCTCTGGTGGGAGGGGCCACGTACAGAGGCGCTGGAGACGCTGCTATGCTAAACTGAAACACAGAAAAGAGCTGCAGGAAATTACCAATATTTGAATAGAAAATTTAAATAAATATTTTAATTGAAAATCAGCCGAGGGCCAGATTAAAGGTCTTGAAGGGCCAAATCTGGCCCCTGGGCTGCATGTTTGACACCCCTGGTTTAAAATGTGCAACAAAGACAGTTTTTACATTCAAATGCCATTCAGTGCCAACTTTCTTTTAAATCTGAAGCCATTCCAAGTACCTGGAAGGTGCTTGAGTAGGCTTGAGTACCTCCATGGGTCCTGGTACCTCTGGACTAAACACATGTCCTGCCCATCGATCAGTCAAGTACACCAGTGTACGGAGACAGACACGAGGTGGGTTGTAAGTGGATGTTTGCAAGTGAACAGGCTAATAATAATAATAGGTACGCAGTGATACGACTCGAGAGAAAATAGTACCAAGTGATTCCGACTGCTGAATATTTCGTGGACGGTTTTGTGACGCAAATATATCACTTTTTGGACAAATATTGTTTTGAGAAGAAAAACAAACTTTATTAACCGTCCCCGCTAACTTACCGGAACTACTTTCGTGAGCTCCAGAACCGGGGCAGAACTCGGCTCAGAGGACACTGTCAGGGGGTAAGTCAGTGTTAATGCATGACACTGCTGTGTCATGCATTAACACTGATTCACATAAAAAATAAAAAAAAACGCACTATCCCTTTAAGTGTCAATGGATCTGAACGCTCGACCAACGATGTTTATGTCGAGCGCGAGATTCAAACCACCAACCTTTGTATCAGTGGATAGACACAATTAGTTCATTTGGAATTAACAAATAAATATAAATAAAATGCTAAATAAAGTACTAAAGTAGTTCAGTTGGTAGATCGTTCTCGACATAAACGTCATTGGCTGAGCGGACAGATCTGATCCAGGTTGGCGGTGCAATTCCAGCTCCCACAGATGAATGCATTTGTTGTGTCCTTGGGCAAGACACTTAACCGACCTCGTCCCCAGTGTCTGCGTACACTGGTGTGTGAATGTGTGAGTGAACGGGTGAGTGGTTCCTTGTTGTAAGGCGTTTTGAGTGCCTTGGAGATGGAAAAGTGCTATATATATATATGTACAGCTCTGGAAAATAATAAGAGACCACTGGATTTTTTTCTGAAATCAGCATCTCTACATGTATTACAGCCATTCCATTCCAGCGTCTGTTGAATTCCAACACAAACACAAAGCTGAGCTACTTCAGTTCTTGCACCAGGAGTGGAATAAAGTCACCCAAGAACAATGTGAAAGACTTGTGGAGAGCATGCCAAGACGCATGAAAGCTGTGATTAAAAATAAGGGTTATTGCACCAAATATTGATTTGTGAACTCTTCTTAAGTGTAAACATTAGTATTATGTTGATCTTGTTTCTTTGCCTGTTTGAGGTCTGAAAACATGGATCTCTTTTGTTATTTTGACCATTTGTCATTTTCTGCAAATAAATGCTCTAAACGATAATATTTTTATTTGGAATTTGGCGGAAATGTTGTCAGTAGTTTATAGACTCAAACAAAAATGTTCCTTTTGCCCAAACACAAACCTATAAGTAGCAAAATCAGAAAAACTGATCATTTTGCAGTGGTCTCTTATTTTTTTCCAGAGCTGTATGTATTAAGTTTTTGTAATGTGACCAGTACCATCACGATAAAAGACGAACAGATGAAGGTGTAATCTCGCTTTCCTTTCATCTTGACATCTGTTTTTTTCAGAGATTACAGATAAGATGAACTAAATCAGGGGAGTCAAACTCATTTTGGTCCGGAGGCCGTATCCAACCTACTTTGATCCCAAAGGGGTCGGATCAGAAAACTCATGGCAAATATACCCCAAAAATAACAATAAGTCCAAATATTTGTGTAGAGAAACACAAATCTATTACAGAAGTCTTTTTTATTTGATGAACTCTTTCTTTTACAAAATATTATAATATTATGAACAAGCTGAAAAGAAAAATGCGATTTCAACACAAGCGTACAGGTTTCCCATTCACCTCCTGAACAAATAGGAATTAGTCCATTTTTCTTGGAAAATCCTGCACTCGGCGTCCACTTTTCTCATTTTTGACATGTTGCTGATGAGGGTGTCACGGTCAACAGTCAAAACGATGGTCCTTTAAAGGAGAATTAATGTTTTTTACAATCTGAGCCTTATTTCGGTCATAAAACAAGTTGTTTTACTCACCCATAGCACTTTGGTGTTATTTGGAGCATTTCCGGAGATTTTTTAGTTTAGCGATCTCCGTAACGTGAGTTCTCGGGGCATATGTTTGCGGTCTCCAAATAACACAAACTTTAGCACTTTTCAAATCATAGAAGCTCAATGTCTTAGTCTACACTTTCGTTTGAGTCAAAAGTTTCCTGTAATCTGAGATTTATCCATAGTTTACAGCTTTGAGTTTCATGTTTGGGTCCCTAGAGCTGAGAGCGAAATAAGCTGTGACTCCGCACATGCGCACTGTCCTCCTCATCTACTCGAAACTATGGATAAATCTCGGATTAGAGGCCACTTTTGACTCAAACGAAAGTGTAGACTAAGACATCGAGCTTCTATGATTTGAAAAGTGCTAAAGTTTGTGTTATTTCGAGACCGCAAACATATGCCCCGAGAACTCGCGTTACGGATATCGCTAAACTAAAACTTCTCCGGAAATGCTCCATCCATCCATCCATCCATCCATTTTCTTCCGCTTATCCGGGGCCGGGTCGCGGGGGCAACAGTCTAAGCAGGGACCTCCAGACTTCCTTCACCCCGGACACTTCCTCCAGCTCCTCCGGGGGGACCCCAAGGCGTTCCCAGGCCAGCCGGGAGACATAGTCCCTCCAGCGGGTCCTGGGTCTTCCCCGGGGCCTCCTCCCGGTGGGACATGCCCGGAACACCTCCCGAGGGAGGCGTCCAGGAGGCATCCGGAACAGATGCCCAAGCCACCTCAGCTGGCTCCTCTCCACGTGGAGAAGCAGCGGCTCTACTCCGAGCTCCTCCCGTGTGACCAAGCTCCTCACCCTATCTCTAAGGGTGCGCCCAGCCACTCTGCGGAGGAAACTCATTTCGGCCGCTTGTATCCGCGATCTCGTCCTTTCGGTCATTACCCAAAGCTCATGGCCATAGGTGAGGGTAGGAACGTAGATTGACCGGTAAATTGAGAGCTTCGCCTCTTGGCTCAGCTCCCTCTTCACCACAACGGTCCGGTACAACGACCGCATCACTGCCGACGCTGCACCGATCCGCCTGTCAATCTCACGCTCCATCCTCCCCTCACTCGTGAACAAGACCCCGAGATACTTGAACTCCTCCACTTGAGGCAAGGACTCTCCACCCACCCAGAGAGGGCAAACCACCTTTTTCCGGTCGAGAACCATGGCCTCGGATTTGGAGGAGCTGATCTTCATCCCAGCCGCTTCACACTCGGCTGCGAACCGCCCCAGTGCACATTGGAGGTCCCGGTTTGATGAAGCCATCAGGACAACATCATCCGCAAACAGCAGAGATGAGATCCTGTGGTTCCCAAACCGGATCCCCTCCGGCCCCTGACTGCGCCTAGAAATTCTGTCCATAAATATAATGAACAGAACCGGTGACAAAGGGCAGCCCTGGCGGAGTCCGACATGCACCGGAAACAGGTCCGACTTACTACCGGCAATGCGAACACAGCTCCTGCTCCGGTCATACAGGGAACGAACAGCCCTTAACAAAGGGCCCCGAACCCCGTCCTCCCAGAGCACCCTCCACAGGACCCCACGAGGGACACGGTCGAATGCCTTCTCCAGATCCACAAAGCACATGTGGACTGGTTGGGCAAACTCCCATGCACCCTCGAGCACCCGATGGAGAGTATAGAGCTGGTCCAGTGTTCCCCGGCCGGGACGAAAACCACACTGCTCCTCCTGAATCCGAGGTTCGACTATCGGTCGAATTCTCCTCTCCAGCACCCTGGAATAGACCTTACCGGGAAGGCTGAGGAGTGTGATTCCCCGATAGTTGGAACACACCCTCCGGTCCCCCTTCTTAAACAGAGGGACCACCACCTCGGTCTGCCAGTCCAGAGGTACTGTCCCCGACCGCCACGCGATGTTGCAGAGACGTGTCAGCCAAGACAGCCCCACAACATCCAGCGACTTGAGATACTCAGGACGGATCTCATCCACCCCCGGGGCCTTGCCACCGAGGAGCTTTCCAACCACCTCAGTGACTTCAGCCAGGGTGATGAGTGAGTCCGACCCCGAGTCCCCAGCCTCTGCTTCCTCCTCGGAAGACATGACGGCGGGATTGAGGAGATCCTCAAAGTATTCCTTCCACCGTCCGACAACATCCCCAGTCGAGGTCAACAGCTCCCCACCCACACTGTAAACAGTGTTTGTGGAGCACTGCTTCCCCCTCCTGAGGCGCCGGACGGTTTGCCAGAATTTCTTTGAGGCCGTCCGATAGTCCTCCTCCATGGCCTCTCCGAACTCCTCCCAACTCCGAGTTTTTGCCTCTGCCACCGCCCGGGCTGCAGCACGCTTAGCCCGCCGGGTACCCGTCGGCTGCCTCCGGAGTCCCACGAGCCAACAAGGCCCGATAGGACTCCTTCTTCAGCCTGACGGCATCCCTTACTTCCGGTGTCCACCACCGGGTTCGGGGATTGCCGCCGCGACAGGCACCACAGGCCTTACGACCACAGCTACGGGCGCCCGCATCGACAATAGAGGCCGAGAACAGGGCCCATTCGCGCTCTATGTCCCCAGCCTCCCCGGAATCTGGGAGAAGCTCTCCCGGAGGTGCGAGTTGAAGGTGCCCCTGACAGAGGGCTCTGCCAGACGTTCCCAACAGACCTTCACTACGCGCTTGGGCCTGCCAGGTCTTTCCGGCTTCCTCCCCTGCCAGCGGACCCAACTCACCACCAGGTGGTGATCGGTTGACAGCTCTGCGCCTCTCTTCACCCGAGTGTCCAAGACACGCGGCCGGAGGTCAGATGACACGACAACAAAGTCGATCATCGACCTCCGTCCTAGGGTGTCCTGGTGCCACGTGCACTGATGGACACCCTTGTGCTCGAACATGGTGTTCGTTATGGACAAACTGTGGCTAGCACAGAAGTCCAATAACAGAACACCACTCGGGTTCAGATCAGGGAGGCCGTTCCTCCCAATCACCCCTCTCCAGGTGTCACTGTCGTTGCCCACGTGGGCGTTGAAGTCCCCCAGGAGAACAACGGAGTCCCCGGTCGGTGCACTGTCCAGTACCCCTCCCAGGCACTCCAAGAAGGCCGGGTACTCCGCACTGCTGTTCGGCCCGTAGGCCGACACAACAGTAAGAGACCTGTCCCTGACCCGAAGGCGCAGGGACGCGACCCTCTCGTTCACCGGGGTGAACTCCAACACACAGCGGCTGAGCCGTGGGGCAATGAGTAGGCCCACACCGGCCCACCGCCGTTCCCCGCGGGCAACGCCAGAGAAATGGAGAGTCCAGCCCCCTTCAAGGAGTTGGGTTCCAGAGCCCAGGCTGTGCGTGGAGGTGAGGCCGATCCGGGCGACGTAACTGACCTCGATTGAATACTCATCATAAGGGCTTCTGAACCGCTCTTGGTCTGACCCGTCCCCCAGGACCTGTTTGCCTTGGGTGACCCTACCAGGGGCATAAAGCCCCCGACAACATAGCTCCCGGGATCATTCGGGCACTCAAACCCCTCCACCACGTTAAGGTGGTGGCTCAAGGAGGGGCGGAAATGCTCCAAATGACACCAAAGTGCTATGGGTGAGTAAAACAACTTGTTTTATTACCGAAATAAGGCTCAGATTGTAAAAAACGTTAATTCTCCTTTGAGAGCGTTTGGAAAGAGGCGAGTCTTCATTTGTGCTGCTCTGGTGGGAGGGGCCACGTACAGAGGCGCTAGAGACGCTGCAGTGCTAAACTGCGCAGAAAAGAGGTGCAGAAAATTACAGATATTTGAATAGAAAATTTAAATATAATTAAAATATTTCAATTGAAAATCAGCCGAGGGCCAGATTAAAGGTCTTGAAGGGCCGGATTTGGCCCCCGGGCTGCATGTTTGACACCTCTGAACTAAACCAATGAAATTTTAACACCCCGACACAGCCTGTTGTTTGAATGCAGCTTAAATGAAAAGAAATAATTTGACACCTTGAACCAATTAAGAAAATATAATGGAATAAATTGCAAAGCATGTATAAAAACTAAATTAGCCTTGTAGAAATGTTCTAATTCTTTTGAAAAAAAAAAATGTAATTATCACAATATTTTTTCACGCAGAATTGCTCTATGCAGCACATTCATTTGCATATTTTCACTTTCAGCTTCCCAACTCCTTTTTGTCACTGAAATCACTTTAATTCCATTTATATCTTTGTTGCAGCAACTCAGGTTCAACCGAAGCTAATATTTGTATTCAAAACATCACACATGCGCTAATTACAAAGTAGAGTCAACGTAAAAGCATAGCATATAACAAAAAAATCAACAATGTCTAGTGAAGTTTTAGCATTTCTGTGTGGGCGGTTTGAAAAGTTTTCCATCTGTCGTCCAAAAAACGAACATACTTTTTCCATAAAGATGCCATTGTCTTCTGTTGGAGCTGCTAATTAAATGCTAATGTATTCTAATATCTATTTAGCTAGTGGACTTTTGAACTTTTTTTTGGACTATTTTCAGCTCTCCATTAGCATACCTGTGTTATGTTCCAAAAGAGAAAATTGCCGTGGAAAAAGCTGTGATGTGAAAAACAAGGTCGAACGCTGTTTGGAAGGAATGACTTTACTTTGCTGGTTTTACAGGTTTATTAATTGCGCTGGGCAGGGAAAATCAAAGCCAAAAAAAAGGGCAGTCCACGGCCCACTTAACCCGCTAATACATTTGAACTCTAAAGGTGATGAGAGGAGAGCGACTGTAAACTGTAATTGTAATTAAACTGCCGATTTAACACAATTTTTTTTCTGATTTGTTATCGTGTTTCCTCATCACAAACACACGTGGAGTCGTGTTTTGTTTCATTCACACATGTTAAACGCACAAACCCTGTGTTTTTAGGCTGAGTTCTTCTCTCAAACAGAAAACACTTGTGATGAAAACTTGTGATGTCATGTGGTAATACAGGAATTGGCAATCTTTACTGAACTAAAGGTAAAAGGAGCTGATGACTAAAAAAACTACAGCTTCATGCAGGCCTGGACTGGTAATCAGGCATACCGGGCATTTTTCCGGTGGGCCGACAGTCAGAGACCGGCCCACAATTTAGAGGAGGCGTCCCATTGGTCCATCTTTAATACAGACAGTGGACTAAACCAATCAGGACATAGAAGCTTACGAGAGCGGTCCCACCCCTTTCTCTGCACTGATCCCCGCCAGTTTCAGTGTTGAGCGTGGAAACATGGAGAAGCAGCAGAAAGGGGGTGTGGAGAAGTTACAGGCTAAAAGATTTAAAAATCTCACTATAGACGCTGGAAAATGTTCTAAAATAACAGACATATTCTCTGGAGGGGCTGGAGCCTCCACGTCCTCTGCAGCCCAGGCTGAAGGTGGACAGGGAACCTGGTCTAACCCTGGACTAAACCTGAACTAAACCTGGCCTAAACCTGAACTAAACCTGGACTAAACCTGAACTAAACCTGGACTAACCCTGTACTAACCTAGGACTAAACCTGGACTAAACCTGGAATAAACCTGGACTAAATCTGGAGTAAACCTGGTCTAAACCTGGTCTAAATCTGGACTAAGTCTGGACTAAACTTGGACTAAACTTGGACTAAACCTGGTCTAAAACTGGTCTAAAACTGGACTAAACCTGGAACAAACCTGGTCTAAACCTGAACTAACCCTGTACTAACCCTGGTCTAAACATGGACTAAATCTGGACTAAACCTGGACTAAACCTGGACGAAACCTGGTCTAAATCTGGACTAAGTCTGGACTAAATTTGGACTAAACTTGGACTAAACCTAGTCTAAACCTGGACAAAACATGGACTAAACATGGACTAAACATGGACTAAACCTGGTCTAAACCTGGTCTAAACCTGGACTAAATCTTGACTAAACCTGGATTAAACCTGGACTAAACATGGACTGAACATGTACTAAACTTGGTCTAAACCTGGACTAAACCTGATCCCAAGGGACAGAGTGACCTGGAAGTGTCGCACAGGCACAGCAGGTCAGTAGGTAGTAATGTCAGGATAATACCGGGACTTTTAGGTGATGGACAGGCATGAAAATCACTCACCTTTTGGCAAGATTCGCCATTTTGAAGCCAAAACCTACATGAATCGTGTAGATTCGATGAAAAAGTTTTTTTTGTGTGTGTGTACAAGATGCATTAGTCTGTTGTGCTCCGCTAATTATGAGGGGCCGGTCTAAGCCAAAAAATGTCACGCCGTTTTTCTGTCCCAGTCCAGCTCTGGCTTCATGACATCACAAGGTGGAACAGAGCATTTTGAGTTTTGGAGATGTAAGCAGACTAATAATAAATGATTACTCAAACATTTGAATGAAACAAAACACAACTCCAGGTCTGTTTTTGAGGAGGAAACAACATTAAAACACGGTTTAAAGCTCACAAGAGTCAATTTTGCGTAATATCAGACACTTTAAATAAATTCAAAATAGGGCGTAGAAAGCTTGGCAGTTTTGGCTTGGTGAGGGGATGAAGTTCTAGTGACGTGACCTCCATGAATGAATCAGCTCTTTTGGATGGTTCCTTCAGGTGCACGGTTGGAGCCGGATCTCATTTTTTAAAAGAATCGGATCTTATGAGTGAGAGCTTTGTCCACAAGGAATCATATTTGGCTCCTAGACTGTACAAAGAAGCGGCGTTGCATCCGGTCCAGTCAAATGAAGCTCTCCGAAGCTAGCAGTTATAGGACGAATTTGGAGGAAAAGGAATTGATTTATGGACAAAATAGTGAAATAAAAACACCAGGATCATGTAGAGCTGGTAAATACAAACATTTTAAGACCAAAATGAGGAGTCTGACAGCAGCAGTTACAGAGAGAGGAGGCGTTTTGTCAATCACTGCGTGCACATGGACGAGTGTAATCCGATTGCAAACGGATTGGGATCGTATTGAGTTCATGTGCACAGGCTAAGGATCGTATAGGGATTGGTTTCCCGAATCCGATTGGAACCCCTGACTTAGGCCGATAGTAATCCGCTCGGTGCCGCCTTGTGCACGATATCGGATCGGATCGCCGTACAGCGCATGCGCGGGAATTTTTGCCAGGGATTTCACCCGGAAGCGGCGGGAGTCGTCGACGCCGTCATAAGTAGCGATTGTTGCCGGAAAAGTCAGACGAAATCATAGCTGCGAAGAAAGAATGCACAACACGTACACCAATGCTGCTCCGTCAAACTCCTCGAGCGCCATCTTTGTATACCGCCACATAGTTTGTTGTGTTTTTATTGAGTAGCCATCACCCGGAAGTAGTTGGACTACAGCGCCACATAGCGTAGCGGGCCAGGTCGCTGACCATTATCCGATTACACGAGCGTCATGCACTGGGATCTAACGACAGACCACCCGCCGAGTAACGGGATCGGACTTGGAGAAATCCAATCCGATCCTACCATGTGCACACAGTGACTATAAAGTGAATTAGAGCGAGAGTCGGTGGAGCCGGAAGTGCCCCCCCCCATGCTCACTTCCTGTTTGGAACGCGGCGACTAGCGGGTTAGCTTTGTCCATGCATATATAGAGTATATGATTTAGCATTATTATAACAATTCAATTTTTATTTTTGTAGCAGAACATTTTATTTAGGGTTAGGATAATACCAGGACTTTTAGGTGATGGACAGGCATGAAAATCACTCACCTTTTGGCAAAATTCGCCATTTTGAAGCCAAAACCTACATGAATCATGTAGATTCGATGAAAAAGTTTTTTTGTGTGTGTGTACAAGATGCATTAGTCCGTTGTGCTCCGCTAATTATGAGGGGCCGGTCTAAGCCAAAAAATGTCACGCCGTTTTTCTGTCCCAGTCCAGCTCTGGCTTCATGACATCACAAGGTGGAACAGAGCATTTTGAGTTTTGGAGATGTAAGCAGACTAATAATAAATGATTACTCAAACATTTGAATGAAACAAAACACAACTCCAGGTCTGTTTTTGAGGAGGAAACAACATTAAAACACGGTTTAAAGCTCACAAGAGTCAATTTTGCGTAATATCAGACACTTTAAATAAATTCAAAATAGGGCGTAGAAAGCTTGGCAGTTTTGGCTTGGTGAGGGGACGAAGTTCTAGTGACGTGACCTCCATGAATGAATCAGCTCTTTTGGATGGTTCCTTCAGGTGCACGGTTGGAGCCGGATCTCATTTTTGAAAAGAATCGGATCTTATGAGTGAGAGCTTTGTCCACAAGGAATCATATTTGGCTCCTAGACTGTACAAAGAAGCGGCGTTGCATCCGGTCCAGTCAAATGAAGCTCTCCGAAGCTAGCAGTTATTTACGAATTTGGAGGAAAAGGAATTGATTTATGGACAAAATAGTGAAATAAAAACACCAGGATCATGTAGAGCTGGTAAATACAAACATTTTAAGACCAAAATGAGGAGTCTGACAGAAGCAGTTACAGAGAGAGGAGGCGTTTTGTCAATCACTGCGTGCACATGGACGAGTGTAATCCGATTGCAAACGGATTGGGATCGTATCGAATTCATGTGCACAGGCTAAGGATCGTATAGGGATTGGTTTCCCGAATCCGATTGGAACCCCTGGCTTAGGCCGATAGTAATCCGCTCGGTGCCGCCTTGTGCACGATATCGGATCGGATCGGCGTACTGCGCATGCGCGGGAATTTTTGCCAGGGATTTCACCCGGAAGCGGCGGGAGTCGTTGACGCCGTCATAAGTAGCGATTGTTGCCGGAAAAGTCAGACGAAATCATAGCTGCTAAGAAAGAATGCACAACACGTACACCAATGCTGCTCCGTCAAACTCCTCGAGCGCCATCTTTGTATACCGCCACATAGTTTGTTGTGTTTTTATTGAGTAGCCATCACCCGGAAGTAGTTGGACTACAGCGCCACATAGCGTAGCGGAGCGGGCCAGGTCGCTGACCATTATCCGATTACACGAGCGTCATGCACTGGGATCTAACGACAGACCACCCGCCGAGTAACGGGATCGGACTTGGAGAAATCCAATCCGATCCTACCATGTGCACACAGTGACTATAAAGTGAATTAGAGCGAGAGTCGGTGGAGCCGGAAGTGCCCCCCCCATGCTCACTTCCTGTTTGGAACGCGGCGACTAGCGGGTTAGCTTTGTCCATGCATATATAGAGTATATGATTTAGCATTATTATAACAATTCAATTTTTATTTTTGTAGCAGAACATTTTATTTAGATAAGGTATAATTTCAAAGGGTGAACACACTCCCACTCTCCATTTCTCTCTGTGATTAGTTTGTAGATAAAACTTATTGTCACACTGGCTTTTGTCGTATAAATAAATATAAAAAAAGCCAGTGTTTTGAACGGCTCTTTGACATAAACAGATCCAAAACACTCCGATCCCATAAAAGAGCCGAATGTCCCGTCACTCCAGAGTTCACACAGGGGTTAGAGTTAAAAGCTGCTTGGATAACTTGGTCAATTTGTTCCGAAAATAAATTGATAACTAAACCCCAGGGTAAATGCCGTTGCGTAACCCACTCACCCTGGATGGACGGAGCCGGAGTGCGCCCAGGGACGGAGGGAAGAGGCTTTTAATTGTAGTAGAAGAAGATACGCAGATGCAACATTTGTGTGGGCGCAAATTAAAAACCAGTTTCAGAGAGGGCTGTAGTGCTCAGGTTTCATTGTACCAGCTTAAAGCTCTTGTATTAAACTATTTTCTATTTTCTTTTCTAAGTGCTCCACTGGATTTGCCAATTTCTACGGAACTAAATGTAAAAAGAGCTGTTGGAATGAAAAATACCACTTAATGACATCAGGAAGTGGAACAAAGGGGGAATTTTCAGCTTTGCATTTTTGTGTAGTCGTATTCTAACACTGAATAACCAAAACATGATGTAATTCACATTTTTCACCAATATTTTTTTACATCATTTTATTTTTTTATATTTCAGTGAAAAAAAAACGACAACAAAAAAGCAGTGCGATAACAAAAAATAAAACTAAAGTGCATTTTTACATAAATTCCAACACAATGAGTAGGCCAAAAAATACAGCGGTCCCTCCTTTATCGCAGTGGTTACGTTCTAAAAATAACCCGCAATAGACGAAATCCGGGAAGCTTTATATTTTACAATTATTCTCCATGTTTTAAGGCTGTAAACGCCTCACCACACACATTCTACACTTTTCTCAGACTGGCATTAACGTTTTCTCACATTTCTCTGTTGTTTAAACACTCAATCTTTTGTAGATTTTCAACAACAACAAAAAAAAGTATTATAGAATGAAACCAAAAGATCAAAACCTATTTTCAGGCCCTAAACATATGTGCCCGGGCACGGAAAACCCTGTCACAAGTCGTCCCGGAGGCGTTTTAAGTTAATCACAGATTCTGAAAGTGTACATTTGTAGCATTTACAGTCAACGTTACAGATTTTCTCCATTTCACTGTCCTTATCCTGTTGAAATGCAGCGATTGGCGGAAAAAGAAAACAAAAGAGTGCTAATGTCACGTGAATGGCCAGTAGCGCCAGTATCGTAATTATGGTAATTTATACACGCCCTGATTCTTTCTGGAAAACAAACCAATTTCAAAGACAAAATGTATGGTTTTAAAGCAGCCAATGCCGTTATCTGAAACATGGAGTGGCTTCTTCATGATCTCAACTTGCACATTTTGCAAAAAAAAAATTAAATCACAAATAAAAATTTTTTTTTAAATGCATCTAAACGCGATTTTCTCGTGTTCAACAATCCCGAGTTGTGGAGCTTTTCCCGTGGCGGGTCACATATTTGTTTAAGAAATCAAAACAATAGTCTCCTATATAAAAAATAATATGATTGCTTTTAGAAATAGCAAATAAAATTTTAATGATCAACCTACGAGCATGGACACATAAGAAATTATTAATAGTGACTCACACGTGTGTTTCACAGTTCGGAGCGGGACTCTTCGTTCATTGTGGGTTTTGTCGGGGAGAAAACTTGCAAACATACAGCACTTCAGAGTCACACTGCGATCCAACGTTTATATAAATTTGGCTGAACACATTCTGTACAGTACAGGAGACACGGCCGGAGGAGAATGACGGAGGAATCGGCAAAGGTCTACAGTCCCTTAGCCAATCAGGACGCAGAACACAATGCGTGTTGATAAAAAAAAAAATTGAATAAAAAATCCACGAAACAACGATGCTGCGAAAGGTGAACCGCGTTATAGTGAGGGACCACTCTATAGAACAGGCATGGGCAAACTACTACAAACCCGTTAAGCTTTTTAATCCAGCACGCCGAACTTGAAGAAATTATATTAATAAACCTTGTTAATGTTTTAATGTTTTAATTTCCCTACAATTCTGGTGTTTTCCAATAGCTGGCGCACTACATACAGTGACCTTTGTTGAGGTGCGGCGTTTAACCCCTCAGCCCTCCTGTAGAGCGGAGCTAAGGAAAGAAAAGTGGACAGAGAATGTTGAGTGTTTAATAAGGAGTGAACAAGTAAATATTTTTTCACCGAATACTTATCAGCTGCTGTATGCCTGATATGCCAAGAGACTGTAGCAGTTTTTAAAGAATATAATATCAGCCGTCACTTTGCCACAAAATATGCTAACTATGCTAGCAAGCAGTCAACGAAAGAACGAAAGAACCTGAAGGAGAACAGAACTTTCAGTGCTTTAAAATAGTAACTGTTAGTAATACAAAAAAGCTGTATTTTATTAATTAAATTTTCTCTGTTTTAAGAGTCATTTTAATAAATAGCTAAATACCGTGGAACTTGAAAGATGGACATTTTGTTGTAATGCTTTTGTTCATTTTTAATTGAAATAAAGCACATGTTTTCTACATATCCCATGTTATTTTTAGTGTTTTTTTTTATCAAAAATCCACTAAATCCACCTGCTCCTGGTCCGGCCCTTCTGTCAAATTTTAGAACCCTTTGTGGACCACGAGTCAAAAAGTTTGCCCACCCCTGGTCTAGAATCACATCAGCACCTCCTCACTAAACCCACTAAACTAACTGAAGTCCAGAGTGTAAAGGTTGTGGTTGTGTGTAGAGCGGGATCCTCCCTGCTCACTCTCTAGCGCGTCTAATGAATTATTTGCAGCTGCTCTAAGTTGTGACTGTGCTAATGCGTGTGCCGGCGCTGACGGATGGGGCTGTCACTTAGCCTGGCGGAGCAGATCACTGTAACACGGTGGACACGGAGGATCACATGTCCACGACGGCACGCACCCGTCTGGACCAGGGCGACGCAATGTTCCGCGTTACTGCAGCGAGCTTTGACGCAGACGCAGTAATGGTGCATGATGCTCGTGATTGTGAAATGGCAGAACTGATGCGTTGCTGCTGGGGTTATCAATATTCTCTCGGGGTGTGACGCTAACTGTAGGCTCTGCTCTGTCTGAAGCTCTGTTACTCAAGTTAGGCTTTAATCTGAGCTTTGTTTTAACACAATCAGACTCAAAAGAACGGACTTAGCTGGAACTACAAGAAGTCCCTCTCAAATAACATCTCTCTCACATTTTTGTTGTTTAAGTGATGTTTTTTTTTTTAGGTGTTTTGTTGAACACCTAAACAGGACTGTGAACGCTCGTATTGATCACAGGTTCCTGAAAATATGTGGTTTAAATCCATTTTGTAATTTTTCTTGAGATTTTAGACTGTTTTAACCTTTTCTTTGCATTTTCTTGCATTTTTACATTATTAGACACACCCCATACTTTTTTTTTTTTTCAAATACAGTTCCTAAATTGGGGATTTTAGGGGTGTCACATATGTTGCCACCATGCAGCTAACTGTGAGGTCCCACACAAATGCTCTACATTTGGACAAACTGTGCTCTCACTCAGAGGCTCTAAGTTCTGGAACATTCTCCCATCATCAATAAGAGAGACTCCAACACTGGACACTTTAAATCACACTTGAAACAGCGGCTAAAGGAAAACCAGACCTGTGGACACTTTTAATGTTTAACTGCTGCTGTTGTCACTTGTTTTTGTTTTTGTTGTTTTTGTTGTGGCGTCACCTGCGGTTATGACATGACCGCCCCAGTCTCCTGACCTGTCACCCATCGAAAAAGTGTGGGATTATTTGGATATTAAAGTGCTTTCCAGGAATCCGACTAACGTTAAACACCTGTGGAAATGTCTCCAGGATGAGTGGAAAACTATAGAGGATGGATATCTTGAAAAATTGTTGGACAGAATGCCTCGAATTTGTAAAGCTGTGATTAAGGCCAAAGGTGGGTACAGTCATACCTCACCTTACCAAATTAATTCGTTCCAGAAGTGGTTTCGTAACGTGATTTTTTCGTAAGTAGAGTCGCAATGGGGGATTTAGGCTGCTGCGAAGCCGAGCGCGAATTATTTGAATTTTTGAGATTTCGCCTTTCATAACTTGAATTTTCTTTCGTATTCAGAGATGAAAATTTTACATAAACGCATTTTGTAACTTGGATTATTCGTTAGTTGGGTCTTTCGTAAGGTGAGGTATGACTGTATTTTGATGAAAAAGCTATTTAACTTGATATTGTTACATTTTTTGTAGGGCTGGGAATATTAACGCGTTAATCGCGATTAATCGATTGATCGAATTGATCGCGAACAATTTTTTAAATCGCGATCAGAGTTTGCCAGCATTTTCCGCAATTCTACCATCCATATGCAGCTCATTTGGTTGTATTAATTAAACTCATTGTCGGTTAAACGCACTATTTTGAGTTTGCTAGTATTTTGTTCCTTCTACGCATCCGTAGGCAGTTCGAGCGGGCTTCAATCATTTATTTACAATTTCTCAAAGTAAGCACTATTCATTGTTCATTGTTACTTTTTCCTTTCTCTGCACTTTTTTGAAATAAAAAAATGGTGAGAAATACTTTGCATTGTGAGTTTAACTTTAGATTCGAACGGTCTTACTGCAAGATATCAATTTTAAACATGCAAAATAAATCACGATTAATCGCGATTAACTATGAAATTTCTGAGATTAGTTGCGATCAAGAAAATTAATCGTTTGACAGCCCTAATTTTTTGCAATAATATGCCTTTACACATGATGAAATTTGCTTTAATATATCAATACATTGATTTGTTGTCATGACCAATACGTCTTGTTATCATTATGAAAGTTCAGAAATACACAATCGTCCTAATACTTTTATCATGCAGTGTATGTGTTAGCAATTAAAACCTCCTTGTTAAAGATAATTCAAGCAAAAACAAAATTAGACACAACTTTTTTCGACTACACTTTCACTCGTAGTATGTGGTGTCTCTATATTACTCTGAGCTGAACTCCGGGCTTCTCATCGCCTTCAGATCTCCAGACGCCTCTGTTCATATGCACTTCTGTATATTGGTGCATTTCTTTACCTCTTTCCATTAGAGCTGTCAATCCGAGGCGTTCCCACAGCTCCAAACCGACGCAAACATAAGCACATGCATATACAGCAAATTATTCTATCAAACGTGTAAAAAGAGCTCATTTAAATCCAACCGCTAAACAGGTGTACACCGCAGCAGTGATAATTATTCACATGTAACGGCTTTTCTGGGCAGGTTTCAGAAAGTTGTTAATAAGTGTGTGACTGCGGACTTGGTTGCGTTTCGTGAGCTGTGTGGTTGCCAGAGAAGTCCCCGCTCCCCCAAAACCAGCAGCTTGTTTTGGGCAGTGATTCAGCAAAACTGAGTCGGGGAGGAAAAGAGAAAGAGAAGGAGAAGGAGGGAGAAGGAGAAAGGAGGGGAGAGAGAAAGGGAGAGAAGAGGGGGGAGAAGAGAGAGAAAGAGAAGGAGAGAGAGAGGAAATGGGGAGAGAGAAAAAAGGGGAGAGAGAGAGAGGGAGAAAGTAGGGGAGAGAGAGGGAGAAGGAGAGATAGCGAGGGAGAGCGAAAAGGAGAAAAAGAGAGGGGAGGAGAGAGAGGGAAAGAGAGAGGGAGAAAGTAGGGGAGAGAGGAGGAGAGAGAGAGGAAAGGAGAGATAGAGAGAGAGAGGGAGAAAGTAGGCGAGTGAGAGCGAGAAAGGGAGAGAAAAGGTGAGATAGCGAGGGAGAGAGAGATGGAAGGAGAGAGCGAGGTAGAAGGAGAGGGAGAAAAAGATGGAGAGAGTAGGAGAGAGTGAGGAGGAAAGAGAGAAAGATGTGGACACTTGGGCCGAACTTGTCTCAGATGTTTTTTTTCGTCTCTGCACCTCGTGAACTGGTCCAGTTGAGAAGCAGTCGTACGTACTGAAGTATTTGGAGTATACAGTTTGTACGTACTGAAGTATTTGGAGTATACAGTTTGTACGTACTGAAGTATTTGGAGTATACAGTTTGTACTTACAGTGTGTATTATTTTTGAGTTAAAGGTCCAGTATTACACAGTTGAAGTATGAGTATAGACTTTATACATAAATGGACATAGTTAACCTGCTAGCTGCTAGCCCCCTGTACTAAAGAGGAAGTGAACATGGGGCACTTCCAGCTCCACCAACTCTGGCTCCAGGCGACTTCACACTGAACTGTCGTCCCCTCTCTCTGTAACTGCTGCTGTGAGCCTCGTTATTTTGGTCTTAAAGATCCCATGACATGGTACTTCTTGATGCTTTTGTATGGCTCCTTAATGCTTCCCTAATACTGTAAATGAATCCTTCTTCAAAATCAACACTCAGTGCATGAGAAACAGAGATAAGATGAGAGAGTATTTTTTCTCCCTCAGAACAGGTCATAATGGGCGTTGTTGCTTGAATGCAAATGAGAGGAAAAGAGCTGGCCAATAGTAGAGGATGGGGGTGTGGCCAAACGCTTCGCTCTCGCTCTGAGCTGTCAGCTAATCCATTTCCTTGTTTTTGCACGGGGGGAGAGATTTGAAGCGTTCCATTGAAAAATAAACACATAAAATAAAATTAAACCACTGCTGTTCAAAGGTCCAGAAGCTCAGATAAAGGACTTCCGAGCCTAGAAACACTCGGACGTGCGTCCAGGCAAATAAAAAATCACATTTCACATTGCCTAGCGCATTCGCAGTCCAAACTCTCTGGGCGTGATTTACAGAGACGCTGAGCACAGACAGTCGGGGGTGGAACTGCATTTGCATTTCTTTTTTCGATCTGACGTCAATGAGGTGCCTTGTTTAAACTCGCCCGTTTGAGCTCCAATTTTTTGTAACGCAGAAAAGGATCGCAAATGCTCAGTTTAGACATTTCACAACTTTTAACCATGGGGGGGGGGCTAAACAGGGTAGGGGAGCTCACATTAACGTTCAAAAACCTCAGAAAGTGAAAATTTCATGCCATGGGACCTTTAAAATGTTCAGATTTTTACTTTTCCTACTTTGTCCGCAAATAAATTCCTATTCCCATTATGGAACTTTTGCTCCAAATTCGCCCCTCGGTGCTGGCCTCGGTGAGCTTCATTTGACTGGAGCCAAACGCTGAGGGTGACGTCCCACTCACTTCTTTGTACAGACTTTTTCTTTAAGCCAAAACTCATTAAAACAGACCTGGAGTTGTGTTTTGTTTCATTCACACATGTTTGATTATCTTTTATTATTAGTCTGTCCAGAGTTCAACATGTTCTGTTTCATAGTATGTTACGTACAAAAACATGCGTCCTTATTCTGAGAGGGCTTTTATCTCTGTGAATATACTCTTATCTGGAGGAGGGGCTTGTTTTCCTGCTTGTTTCCATAGAAATGTTCTTTGGTAATAATCTTCCTCTGTGGCAGAAAATAAATCTTCATGGAGAATGTTCCAAACTATGGCTTTAACTTTCTATTTCCATGGAATCATGCAGTCAACTTTCCACCTCCAGAACGTTCCTATCACCAATCTAAGTGATCAATATCCTGCTACAGTCGCAGTTCATTGATCATGTGGGGATTTGAGGTGCTTCAGGAGGAGGAGGTTTATTCCTATAGGGTGTGAACTGCTAACACATATTTATATTAGTGCTGTCAGGTGATTAAAAAAAATCTAATTAATCACATTTTAACAGTGTGAGAGAGAGAGAGAGTAAGAGAGATTGAGAGGGAGAGAGAGCAATCAAGCGAATCCACTTTGCGATTGAATTTGTTTTCAAGTGTTCGCTTTGTTCATTCGTTTCCCAAATTCTGCGGGTGTGGTTTGTTGGTTTGTTGGTTTGGTGGTTTGTTGGTTTGGTGGTTTGGTGGTTTGTTGGTTTGGTGGTTTGTTGGTTTGTTGGTTTGGTGGTTTGGTGGTTTGTTGGTTTGGTGGTTTGGTGGTTTGTTGGTTTGGTGGTTTGTTCATTTGTTGGTTTGGTGGTTTGGTGGTTTGTTGGTTTGGTGGTTTGGTGGTTTGTTGGTTTGGTGGTTTGGTTTGGTGTTTTTTCTGCATTCGCTTTGCTCATTCGTTTCCCAAATTCTATGTGCGTGGTTTGTTGGTTTGGTGGTTTGTTCATTTGTTGGTTTGTTGGTTTGGTGCTTTGGTGGTTTGTTGGTTTGGTGGTTTGGTGGTTTGTTGGTTTGGTGGTTTGTTGGTTTGGTGGTTTGTTGGTTTGTTGGTTTGGTGGGTTGTTGGTTTGGTGGTTTGGTGGTTTGTTGCTTTGGTTGTTTGTTGGTTTGTTGGTTTGGTGGTTTGGTGGTTTGTTGGTTTGGTGGTTTGTTCATTTGTTGGTTTGGTGGTTTGGTGGTTTGGTGGTTTGGTGGCTTGTTGGTTTGTTGGTTTGTTGGTTTGGTGGTTTGGTTTGGTGTTTTTTCTGCATTCGCTTTGCTCATTCGTTTCCCAAATTCTATGTGCGTGGTTTGTTGGTTTGGTGGTTTGTTCATTTGTTGGTTTGTTGGTTTGGTGCTTTGGTGGTTTGTTGGTTTGGTGGTTTGGTGGTTTGTTGGTTTGGTGGTTTGTTGGTTTGGTGGTTTGTTGGTTTGGTGGTTTGTTGGTTTGGTGGTTTGGTGGTTTGTTGGTTTGTTGGTTTGTTCATTTGTTGGTTTGGTGGTTTGGTGGTTTGGTGGTTTGTTGGTTTGGTGGTTTGGTGGTTTGTTGGTTTGGTGGTTTGGTGGTTTGTTGGTTTGGTGGTTTGTTGGTTTGTTGGTTTGTTCATTTGTTGGTTTGGTGGTTTGGTGGTGTGGTGCTTTGTTGGTTTGTTGGTTTGGTGGTTTGTTGGTTTGGTGGTTTGTTGAAGTGCGCTCACGCTTGCACTATCACCGGTAACGATGGAACTTGTCCGGACGTGTTTATCGTTCAAATGATCCGTCATTCTGGAGCAGCTTCGGTGATCGGAAAATTCTTTTTGACAAAAGCTCCAAATCACGAAGTTTTTGTCGATCGTCCCGTCTTCGTTCTTTTTATAAATAAACTCACCGTTCAAAGGCTCTGGCAGCGATTTGCTACACGCAGATGGAATTGCCGCTAATTGCGTTGCGTTGGAATTGCGTTAATTTTTATAACGCGTTAATTTTTAACTTCCCAAGATGGCGCTGGAGAGGCCAATTGCCTGTTACAGAGCTCCGACCCTACCTCACCTTTTGCTGCATGCACTTTTCTTTCTTGTTCAAACTGTCCCTACCTGGAGCTACTGTGACAAGTAAATTTCTCCTGCGTGAGAGAATAAAGTCTTATCTTATCTTTGCAGTGTAATTAATTAATATATTTAACGCGTTAAACTGACAGCCCTAATTTATATACAATACAATAAGTTTTATTGTTTTGAAAATGATATATTTGCCGAAAACAGCATATTAACATGTTTTTTATGCTCTGCTCAAACTACCGCACATCACATCAGGTTTGTCAAGTTGTTGTGTACAGTTTTGTATCATGTTTTTGTATATTTATGGAGAATTGTCGTGTGGCTGGATGAATATAAACCACTTTTTGATGAAGGAACAGTGTTATAACATGGCAGAAAGCTAAAAAAAAAAAAAAGTTCTGTGACTCATAATGTTTCAGTGAATTATTGTCCAACAGGCTCAAACGTTTACGCGGTTGTTAGCATATATGCTAATTTTGGAGCTAATTGCTACATCAATAAACGAAGCTAAGCACTTCCACGTGTGCTAAAGTGTTCTAACGATGCTCGGGGGTTACTCCTGTGTGGTCTGGCGGTTGTCAGTTGGCAAAACAGACCAGGTTTTTTATAGTTTTGGTGTTTGGTGGCTCACTCTCCGATTCAAATTACACAGGAGCCAAATTATGAAACGGTCTTTAGCAAGGCACTTTTATTTCACGGAAGGAAAGACCCTGTGGCTGGTAGGGTTGTCAAAAGTAGAAAATCAGATACTAATCGATTCTAAAACTGGTATGGAATTGGATACTCATTTGAGCAGGTATCAATACTATAAAAGTCCCATTCACAGGACAGAAATGAACCTTTCCTGAAGCTTTAGAACGATCTTGAGCTGTATCAGAACAAGTATAAGAGCATACAGACGAGTATAAACCCATGAACCACTGAGGAACCGACCTGGACCATTGAGGATTACACAGATATAAAACCACATGGGAATAGAAAAGAAAGTACTATGATGTAAAGGTCCTATATTACACAACATGTACTCTTTTGAGCTTTAAGTCGTGTTATAATAAGGGATGGGAATTGATAAGATTTTTACGATTCCGATTCCATTATCGATACTGCTTAATGATTCGATTCTTTATCGATTCTAATTTGGGGGAAAAAAGAGAAGAAACTGTTTGATTAGTACCAAGATTAGCACTAGTCCTGGTTTAGTCCTGGTCTAGTCCTGGTCTAGTCCTGGTCTAGTCCTGGTTTAGTCCTGGTCTAGTCCTGTTCTAGTCCTGTTCTAGTCCTGGTCTAGTCCTGGTTTAGTCCTGGTCTAGTCCTGGTCTAGTCCTGGTCTAGTCCTGGTTTAGTCTTGGTCTAGTTCTGGTTTAGTCCTGGTCTAGTCCTGTTCTAGTCCTGTTCTAGTCCTGGTTTAGTCCTGGTTTAGTCCTGTTCTAGTCCTGGTCTAGTCCTGGTCTAGTCCTGGTCTAGTCCTGGTCTAGTCCTGGTTTAGTCCTTGTTTAGTCCTGGTCTAGTCCTGGTCTAGTCCTGTTCTAGTCCTAGTCTAGTCCTGGTCTAGTCCTGGTTTAGTCCTGGTCTAGTCCTGGTTTAGTCCTGGTTTAGTCCTGTTCTAGTCCTGGTCTAGTCCTGGTCTAGTCCTGGTCTAGTCCTGGTTTAGTCCTTGTTTAGTCCTGGTCTAGTCCTGGTCTAGTCCTGTTCTAGTCCTAGTCTAGTCCTGGTCTAGTCCAGTCCTGGTTTAGTCCTGGTCTAGTCCTGTTCTAGTCCTGGTTATTCCTGGTCTAGTCCTGTTCTAGTCCTAGTCTACTCCTGGTCTAGTCCTGGTTTAGTCCTGGTCTAGTCCTGGTCTAGTCCTGTTCTAGTCCTGGTCTAGTCGTGGTCTAGTCCTGTTCTAGTCCTGGTCTAGTCCTGTTCTAGTCCTGGTCTAGTCCTGGTCTAGTCCTGGTCTAGTTCTGTTTTAGTCCTGGTTTAGTCCTGTTCTAGTCCTGTTCTAGTCCTGGTCTAGTCCTGGTCTAGTTCTGTTTTAGTCCTGGTTTAGTCCTGTTCTAGTCCTGTTCTAGTCCTGGTCTAGTCCTGGTCTAGTCCTGGTCTAGTCCTGGTCTAGTTCTGTTTTAGTCCTGGTTTAGTCCATAATGTGTTATATGTTGTTAATAATGTTGTTACCTCCTCAAAAACAAACCTGGATTTATGTTTTTGTTTCATTCATTGTTTGAATAATCCTTTATTATCAGTCTGTCTACATCTCCAAAGCTCAAAATGCTCTGTCCCATCCTGTGATGTCATGAGACAGTCGTTTTCAAGTTACGTTTTACCTTTAGTTCAGTAGAAAGGGGCAATTACAGGGCTGAAATTATCCAAATGATTCTAGTGAAGGTGTGTGGAGTTCAAAAACACAGTGGAGCACTTCCTGCATTACCACATGACATCACGAGGTGGAACAAAGTGTTTCTAATCTGCCTAAATCTGCAGGGTTTGTGTGTTAAACGTGTGAATGAAACAAAACACAACTCCATTTCTGTTTGTGATGAGGGAACATTAGAACATAGAGCAGAAAAAAGCAGAAAAGAGCGTTTTTTTTAATTATCACCGTGGTGTCAGAATCTGTATTGAATATTGAGGCTGGAGATGTAATTCAGTTTACTCGACCCATGACCCTTTCACTGCTGATAGCGGTTGCCATGTTTGCCGCCACCGTTTAAGTGCATGCTCAGGTGTGAAGGCCTGACCCGTCTCTCCTCAGGTCGGCCCACTTACCATTAACGACGGTGAACGTAAATGTCAGAGTCGTTATGTCACCGGGGAATCCGAGTCGGAGCCAGAGTTTGGAGTCGATCTGTGACATGTGCGGAGCCAGGGTTGGGAGGGTTACTTCAGAAATGTATTCTGGTACAGGTACTAGTTACAGTGTTCCACAAACTGTTCCACAAACTGTTCCACAAACTGTTCCACAAACAGCCGGTGTGGCTGCAGGTTTTCTTTCCAACGAAGCAGTAGCACACCAGACTTGACTCATTTAATCAGCTGATCTCAGTCTTCAGACAGTTGATGAGCTCTTGGTCGGTTGGAAAGAAAACCTGCAGCCACATCGGCCCCTTTGTGGAACACTGCCTTAAAATATGTACAGTGGTCCCTCACTCTATCGCAGTTTACTTTTCGCAGCCTCGCTGTTTCGCGGATTTTTTTATTTTTAAAATTTTTTTTATTTCAATTTTTTTTTTAATAGTGTCTGAACATTGTGTTGTGCGTCCTGATGGTCTTCTCCTCCGTGTCTCCTGTACAGTACAGAATGCGTTCAGTTTGACACATTTATATAGATGTTATAGAGGGGGGACCCGGGGTAGACCCAGGGGGGACCCGGGGGAGACCCGGGGGGGACCCAGGGGGGCTCCGGGAGTCCCGCTGGATGCACGAGGAGCCGAGACATGAGTCACTGGATCTGTAGGAAGTCCAGACCAGGACTAGACCAGGACTAAACCAGGACTAAACCAGGTCTAAACCAGGTCTAAACCAGGTCTAAACCTGGTCTAAACCTGGACTAAACCTGGACTAAACCAGGACTAAACCAGGACTACACTGGTGCACGTGCCCCCCCCCCCACACACACACACTTCACTATTAATACATTTTGTTGAAAATCTATGAAAGTTTGAGTGTTTAAACAAGAGAGAAATGTGAGAAAATGTTCATTCCAGTCTGAGAAAAGTGTATAATGTATAATATAGTGGTGAGGCGTTTACAGCCTTAAAACATGTAGAATAATTGTAAAATATAAAGTTGTCCTACTTCGCGGATTTCACTTATTACAGGTTATTTCTGGAACCTAACCCCCGCGATAAACGAGGGACCATTGTATTCAGTAATGTAATTCAAGAACCATAATATTAAAGTAATGTGACGTGATTACTTTCAATTACTTTTGGATGACTTTAACACCAAATATTGGATAACAACAAGAAAACAATAACATTTTGTGCGTTATAAAAGAAACTGAGGAAAGCTGATTTGAACAGTAGTTTATAGTCCTACAGTGAAAGTGCACAAGTGTTGACCACATAGTTCAGTTTATTAAAGAAAAAAATCCCCTTGTCTTCTGTAAAAATAAAATAATGTTGAAATTTCCACCCGCTAAATGCTTCTCAGTCTTCTCAGTCGAAGCCATGCCAGTTTGTTCCATAGTACTGCCATAGTGCGCGCATGTCTGTACGACAGTTTGTTCTGTTTTCCCTCCATCTCCTTGCCTGGAAGAATCCATGACTCATCGCTGTACCAGCGAGTGAGTCTGGTAACGTTTGATCCACAGAATGCGCTGCGGTTGCGCGTAGACAGACAGCTAAGTGAACCAATCAGAGATTGCGCCATCTTGATTCAAAACTGAGGCGGAACTTCCGCTGCCTAAGAGTGACTTTGCGGGCAAAGGCGGGTGCACTGACGTCACCATCTTTGAACGAATCAGAATCGCGGAGTCGGTTTGGAACCGGAGGAGCGAGAGTGGATGGAGAGTGTCCAAATGGTATCGCGGTGTATAGGAAATACAGAGAGATATCATTTGGCTGGCCAGGTAATCCATCTCCAGCTTTGAATGAAAAAATTAAATAACATAAAATGCTTTCAAATTGTAATCCTGCTAAATAATCCCCATTTTCACTAAATGTACCTGTAATCTGAGTACGTTTTCCTTCCTTGTAACTGTAGGAGAATACAGTTACCTTTTTTGTATCCTTTTAGTTAACGCTATTCCATGTACTCTGACACTCCCCAAGCCAAGTCCGCAGTGCAGACTTGGGTAATATTTCCTGTTTTTCTGCGCATTCTGAGTAAATATAAATATAGTCAAACTGTGTCTTTTATGTTTAATGTATGAAATAATGTGTTTTTATCTTACCTCAGAGCTGCACTGGCCAAGTGTTTACATGTTTCCATGAAAACGTCCTCGTAGCTTCACTAATTCCTCCGTGGTCTTCTTTTCCCCTGACAGCAAAAACATTATTAGTGTTTGATGTAAATCTGTCCAAATACGAAAGTCTGAGCGGACTTTTAATCGCGTTAGCTGTAGATTATTAGCAAAAATAGAAATTAGCTCAAAGCTCCGAGATTCACGCAGTTTAAAACAAATTTATTTGATAGTTTTGTGGTTTACGGCTGTTTACATTTACAGTTGTGTTAGTGATGATTTCCTGAAGTTAAAAGTGTGTGCTCACATGTTTTCTCCGCTCTCCGGCCGGGATTTTTGCTCCGCGTTTTCGCTCCGTGTTTTCAAACATGTTGGGGTATATGAGGGTGCGAAGTGTACTCGGATGTGCCCTACGTTCGCGGCCCTATCTCCATGGAAACGAGAGCGGTTTTCAGGCTGCATTTGAGGGGTGCATGAAATGGGACCGGCCTTGTCGCGCCGGAAGTGATGTATGGGGCCTTAAAACCACCCTTCGGAGTGTGCAGCCCTCGAACTGGGACACGCCCACAGACTTGAGTTCTAATGAAACTAAATACAGGGCCGGTTCCAGGCAATTGGGGGCCCTGAGCAAGATCTTGGTTCTGGGCCCCCTATATGCTTTGAGAGCCAATTGTAACTATATCTCACTGGCGTTGTTTATGCCCGACACACCAACTTAGCATGACATTATTAGCACCAAAACAATACCTCACTCAGCTTTATACTTTTGTTCTTCTTTTTTTCATTCTTCAGGCCCACTCCTAAACTTTCCTGGTCTCACAAACTGAAAATAGCTTTAAATCTGACAACCTTTTGGCTTTCTACGGACGTTTTAAGTCATTCGTTATTTCTGTTTTAGCTGAAGATTGATCCAGTTCCCTGTATAGCGGTTAGCATTAGCACACTAAAATGCTAAATTATTAAATGAATAATGCACAGAGGGTGAGCTGGTACCAACCCATCCTCGTTAAAAGTCACTGTTGAGTGTGTAAACCTTTTGGTGTTTTATTTTAGATGATAATTAGAGTGCAAAACTGTCATCTGAGCTAGTGGCTAACTATCTTTCAGTTGAGATTTCTGAACTTGTCTGCATCTGGTAAACATCCAGTCACCTAACTCCACATGTTATATACTTGAATATGGGGATTGGCTTCACCGTTCTTTTGTATGTGAAGGAGCATTCGATTTGACGCACCTCCTGTAGAAGTGACGCCAGATGTTCGAGAAGTAGCAATGGGCAGAGACTGACAATTTTGCATCTATGAATATCTATGGTTATTCATGTGTTTCAATTCCTTCCTGATTTACTACCTGAATGTTTCCATGGTAATTGCTAAGGCTATGTTTATACGTAGCCAGGTATGTTGAGAAACGAATATTTCTCTCCGTTTTCCAAAATAAGGCCCCGCTTACACATACACTGGTATTTTTAAAAACAGACATTTCCCTTTGTTTGTACCCATCTTTTACACGCAAACGGCGAATTCGCCTCTGAAAACGAAGGAGAACGCTCTGCAGAATCACACTTTTGGTGCGTCAGCTGCCTAAAACTCTTTCAGAAAGATTCGTTTGCAAGTAAAAGGTGGGTTGAAGTTTAAACATCCTATATTACACACAATTGACTCTTGTGAGCTTTAAGCCGTGTTAGGATCTTTTGTTTCATCGACATTGGAAGTTCCAGTGCGGAAATTATCCAAACGATTCTAGCAAAGGTGTATGGAGTTTAAAAACACAGTGGAGCACATCCTTTTATTACCACATGACATCACAAGTTGGAACACAGCCTAAATATGCAGGGTTTGTTAAACGTGTGAATGAAACAAAACACAACCCTATTTATGTTTTTGTTTTTTTGACGAGGAAACAACAGTCACATGATAGGATCGGATTGGATTTCTCCAAATCCGATCCCGTTACTCAGCGGGTGGTTTGTCCTCAAATCCAAGTGCACATGAAACTCGTGTAATCGGATAATGGTCAGCGACCTGGCCGGCTCCGCTACGCTATGTGGCGCTGTAGTCCAACTACTTCCGGGTGATGGCTACTCAATAAAAACACAACAAACTATGTGGCGGTATACAAAGATGGCGCTCGAGGAGTTTGACGGAGCAGCATTGGTGTACGTGTTGTGCATTCTTTCTTCGCAGCCATGATTTCATCTGACTTTTCCGGCAATAATCGCCTCCTGCCACTTCCAGGTGAAATCTCTGGAAAAAATTCCAGCGCATGCGCAGTACGCCAATCCGATCCGATATCGTGCACAAGGCGGCACCAAGCGGATTACTATCAGCTTAAGCCAGGGGTTCCAATCGGATTCGGGAAACCAATCCCTATACGATCCTTAGCCTGTGCACATGAACTTGATACGATCCCAAGCCGTTTGCAATCGGATTCCACTCGTCCATGTATAACATCAGTATAACATCAGAAATCAGCATAATACAGGCCCTTTAACATTCCCGCCCATCCTGTTTAACATTCCACAGCAAACATAACTCCATGGTGACAACCCTCCATCAGAAAAGTTCCATACTGAACCTTTAAGTCTCGAAAAGAAAAAGAAATGATAGTTAAAATAGTTTGGAGTATGTTTCTTTGTTTATTTGCTTTACCTTTACATTGCATAAGGGACAAGATAGACTTATTTTGGCATCGAAAAAAACAGCTTAAAGATAAAGTGTGCGTGTATAACCAAGGTCATCCTAAATAATACATAGCTTCAGTCCGAGTAAGTGCATTTTTTGGCGACTGCAGTTTTCACTTGTCTTCTATAGTTGCCGTATTATAGTTGGAGGCTGGTAGAGAAGTGGTGCAGTGGTACAGTAGTATGCAGCCTGCACTCTGCAATCTGGAGGGAGTTGGTATTCTGCTCTCAGCCCAGACAAGCCTCTTCCTCCTCTGCACTGTGAGAAAATATAGTCCCTCCACCACCACCACCACCACCACCACCAGCAGCAGAAGCAGAAGCAGCAGCGGTGGACTGAGATACCGGAGCACTGGGGAGCCGGTGGAAGCGCTGATTGAGAGTCGGAAAATAGAAAGGGGAGAATAGGAAAAGGAAATGACTGCATTACAGGAGACTGCTATAGTGGTTTGGGTTGGCAAAAGTATTGAAAATGAGATGCTAATCGATACTAGAAGTACTGCAACTATTACTGAAACTAGTATCAAAACTAGATACTCTTTTGAGCAAGTATCAATACAAAAAAGTCACATCTTATATTTGATGCACACAGATTTTTTTTATTTTAACCTCTATTTTTACAATATATCTGTACTTACTACTACTACTACCACTACTACTACTACTACTACTACTACTACTACTACTACTACTACTACTACTACTACTACTACTACTACTACTACGACTGCGACTAGTATCAAAACTAAATACTCATTTGAGCAAGTACTGATACAAGCATGCTAACAGCACACCAGCATTTCTACAGATAAAAATATGTATACATCTTATAGTTAGATTTCTTATTTTAACCTCTACTTTTACAATGTATCTGTACAGGGTCAATACATACTTTACTACATGAAAAACTACTACTACTACTACTACTACTACTACTACTACTACTACTACTACTACTACTGTTACTACTACTGAAACTAGTATTGAAACTAGACACTCATTTGACCAAGTATCGATACAAAAAAGTCACTACGTTGAGTTTATAAGCACAACTTTCAGAGGCCAGAGCGCCGTCATGACAACTAGCATGCTAACAGCGCACCAGCATTTCTACAGATAAAAATATGTCAAAAAATGTGTGCATCTACTTATAGCTAGATGCACAAAAAATTCTTATTTTAACCTCTACTTTTACAGTATATCTGTACTGGGCCAAAACATAGTTTACTACATGAAAAAATACTACTACTACTACTACTACTACTACTACTACTACTACTGCAACTAGCATCAAAATTAGATACTTATTTGAGCAAGTACTGATACAGAAAGTCACATTTTATAGTTAGATGCACACTGATTTCTTATTTTAACCTCTACCTATACAGTATATCTGTACTGGGCATAGTTTACTACATGAAAAAACTACTACTACTACTACTACTACTACTACTACTACTACTACTACTACTACTGCTGCTGCTGCTGCTGCTGTTGCTGCTGCTGCTGCTGCTGCTGCTGTTGCTGCTGAAACTAGTATCGATACTAGATGCTGATACAAAAAAGTATCAGTAAGTATATCTGTATTGGGCCAAAACAAGTTTACTTTACTACATGAAAAAATACTACTACTACTACTACTACTACTACTACTACTACTACTACTACTACTACTAACAGAACGTTATTGCACTATGAAATTTGTGAATATTCTTGTTGTACGTAAAATCGTAGCAGGTTTTGTCTGATGTGTTGTGTTTTTCTGTACAGGGAGCGCATGCAGCAGTCGGCGATGTACGACCTGTGTTTGGGGATGAGGCAGGTGAGCCAGGAGTTCGTGCGGCTCCAGCTCACCTTCGACGAGTTCCTCTCCATGAAGGTGCTTCTGCTGCTCAGCACAGGTGAGGACTGGACCTGTGCTTCTCACCACGACCGAACCCCTCCATACAACTCACGCACACAGATGCACACACACACTGCATTTGTCCACACTGGTCTAATTTCTAATCCCTGCTGAAGCATCGTTCTTGACTAACTGTATATATCATAATGTAATATACAAAATAATTCATCCTGAAACTGAGTTAAAGTAAATTGTGAAGAAGTCGAAGTGTTCGAGTTAGAGCCAGTTGATGATGCCTTTTTATTTTTATTTGGTGCATAATCTGAAAAAACGCCGAAGGATGAAGGTAAACAAAACTTTATCTGATAATTATAAAGAATTCTGAATCAGTTGTAAATTATAAGCAAAGATTTGGGATACGAATGACTTCACAACTTTCTAGAGATTTCTACGGTTGAATTTGCTTTAACTGTCAGAGCGCAAATGAGTTTACAGTTCTGTCATTATCCACATGGAACAAACATTTGTACATCATAGGTTTGGATATTCTTAGAGATGGGACTCTATGGATTTTTGTCTTTTTTATCTTTTTTTTGTTGAGTCAATACCGATATCCAATATTTGGCCTCTTTATTTCCTGAGGTCAATATTTAGCGTTTAAAATCTACAGAACTTTACCTTTAGTTGAAGTAAAGATCACTACTTAATGTTTCACTATTTCTGTGGGATACAAACTAATTTATTTCATGTTCGTGTAAACCATAGAAACATAATAAAATCTGAAGGTGAACACAAGATGGCGTCATGTCAGGACTGGACTGGGACAAAAAAACGGCCCTGGCATTTTTGGCTTAGACCGGCCCCTCATAATTAGCAGAGCACAACGGACTAATTTATGTTTGTGTTGCCCGAAGCAAAGTGTTTTACTATTGTTACGTCTTGGCCGAGGGGAAACCAGGAAGTAAAGATTACTAATTAATTTAGTCATCTTAAAGGAAAATCCCCAAAACCACCAACAAATTCGCAGTAACTACACATTCAACGGTTTATTTAAAATTTACTAAAAATTTCGCCGAAAGGTGATTTTCATGCCTGTCCGTCACCTAAAAGTCCCAGTATTATCCTAACATTACAACCTGCTGACCTGCTGTGCCTGTGCGACACTTCCAGGTCACTCTGTCCCTCGGGTTCCCTCGGGTTCAGGTTTAGCCCAGGTTTGGTCCAGGGTTAGTCCAGGTTTAGTCCAGGTTTAGTCCAAATTTAGTCCAAATTTAGTCCAGATTTAGACCAGGTTTAGTCCAGGTTTAGTCCAGGTTTAGACTAGCTTTGGTCCAGGTTTAGTCCAGATTTAGTCTAGGTTTAGTCCAAATTTAGTCCAAGTTTAGACCAGGTTTAGTCCAGGTTTAGACCAGATTTAGTCCAGGTTTTCATCCAGGTTTAGACCAGGTTTAGTCTAGGTTTAGTCCAGGTTTAGTCCAAGTTTAGTTCAGGTTTAGACCAGGTTTAGTCCAGGTTTAGTCCAAGTTTAGTTCAGGCTTAGTCCAGGTTTAGTCCAAGTTTAGTTCGGGTTTAGTCCAGGTTTAGTCCAAGTTTAGTCCAACTTTAGTTCGGGTTTAGTCCAGGTTTAGTCCAAGTTTAGTCCAAGTTTAGTTCAGGTTTAGTTCAGGTTTAGTCCAGGTTTAGTCCTAGGTTAGTACAGGTTTAGTCCAGGTTTAGTCCAAGTTTAGTTCGGGTTTAGTCCAAGTTTAGTCTAACTTTAGTTCGGGTTTAGTCCAGGTTTAGTCCAAGTTTAGTCCAAGTTTAGTTCAGGTTTAGTCCAGGTTTAGTCCTAGGTTAGTACAGGTTTAGTCCAAGTTTAGTTCAGGTTTAGTCCAGGTTTAGTCCAAGTTTAGTCCAACTTTAGTTCGGGTTTAGTCCAGGTTTAGTCCAAGTTTAGTCCAAGTTTAGTTCAGGTTTAGTCCTAGGTTTAGTCCTAGGTTAGTACAGGTTTAGTCCAAGTTTAGTTCAGGTTTAGTCCAGGTTTAGTCCAAGTTTAGTCCAACTTTAGTTCGGGTTTAGTCCAGGTTTAGTCCAAGTTTAGTTCAGGTTTAGTCCTAGGTTTAGTCCTAGGTTAGTACAGGTTTAGTCCAGGTTTAGTCCAAGTTTAGTTCGGGTTTAGTCCAGGTTTAGTCCAAGTTTAGTCCAACTTTAGTTCGGGTTTAGTCCAGGTTTAGTCCAAGTTTAGTCCAAGTTTAGTTCAGGTTTAGTCCTAGGTTTAGTCCTAGGTTAGTACAGGTTTAGTCCAGGTTTAGACCAGGTTCCATGTCCACCTTCAGCCTGGGCTGCAGAGGACATGGAGGCTCCAGCCCCTCCAGAACATTTAGAACATTTTCCAGCGTCTGTAGTGAGATTTTTAAAAATCTTTTAGCCCGTAACTTCTCCGTACCCCCTTTCTGCTGCTTCTCCATGTTTCCACGCTCAACACTGAAACTGTCGGATCAGTGCAGAGAAAGGGACGGGACTGCTCTCGTAAGCTTCTATGTCCTGATTGGTTTAGTCCACTGTCTGTATTGAAGATGGACCAATGGGACGCCTCCTCTAAATTGTGGGCCGGTCTCTAAGTTAAAAAAAAACAACAACAGCATCAGTCCCTAGGACAGTTGACCCACCGGAAAAATGCCCAGTATGCAGTGACATCTAGATGAAGAAAACCGGGCCATTTTCCCAGATTTTCTCAGAGTTACTATTGCCAACAGAACCCAGAGGAAGTCATTATCCGTATGTTTTCAAACGTTTTCCGGTTTTGTGACATAAACGTGAATAGAGCCCCTGATTTCCTTCCTGATTTGTGTAAAACATCATTTATATTTACAGTAGCGATAATCCCACCAAATTAAGTCAGAATTATCCAATTCTATTGAAGGTGTATGGAGTTTGCAAACACAGTGGAGCACTTCCTGATTTACCTCATGACATCACGAGGAGGAACAGAGCGTTTTCTGTTTGAGAGAAGAACTCAGCCTAAAATTGCAGGGTTTCTGTGTTAAACATGTGCGAATGAAACAACAAAACCTGACACGTGTACTTTAAGAGGTCTGAAGGTCTAAATTAAGACTTATTACGGTGATTTTATTATAAAGTGTTACCGGCATTTACGTCATTGTCGACATAAACACGCCCCCACGCGCCATACCAATAAATATACCCACAAATATAGTTCATAAAACGGACCCGGGCACCCTGTGGACATGTGGCGGTGAGAGACAGGTGATGAGTTATTTGAAGTATGAGCCTGCTGGCCAGACTTCACTCTCTTTGAACTAGAACAGCAGCCGTGCCAATCAGAGGAAATATTCATTGGCACGGTATTTATTTCTTTTAGTCACTAACTCTTTGAAAGTGGTATGCTAATGCCGGCCGCCTTGGCATGAGAAGTTTGACACCCACCGACTAATGGAATCTGACTCCCGCATGTGTGACTTAGAGCCTTTATCAAATCACTGCTAAATTTTGACAACCGTCTTTCACATTAACGTCGATATTTCGTAACTGTTTGGGAGCGTTTTTTTTCCCGCGGCGACGCCCACAGCCGAGCGTTCGACCGGAGACAGCTTTACAGTACGGTACGTGTGGCTCTGGGACCGATCCAGGACGAATGAAAGGAGAGAGACGGAGGTTGGAAAGCTTAATGTTTCTTGGTAAAAAAAAAAAAAAAAATTAAATAGGTGTAAAAATGGTTAGCATGTTAGCATAAAGCTGTTAGCGCCTCACTTTTTTTTGTCTGTGGCTGTATTTAAAGGTCCGATATGTGTCCGACTACGGCAAAGAAGCCCGCAAGTCGCGATTAGTGAAACCCAGATATTCAAGTTTTTATTTTATTTTTATTTTTTTTCAAAATTTGTGATTTTCGTTTTTTTGCAGAATGTGCTAGAGATCATGAAGAAGCCTCTCCTTGTTTCAGATAACATTAGTGACGTTTAAAACATACATTTTTAATTTCAAATTGGCTTGTTGTTCGGAAAGAAACGGGGCGTGTATAAATCAACTAAACCAGGACTAAACCAAGACTAAAACCAGGACTAAACCAGGACTAAAACCAGGACTAAACCAGGACTAAAACCAGGACTAAACCAGGACTAAAACAGGACTAAAACCAGGACTAAAACAGGACTAAACCAAGATAAACAGGACTAAACCAGGACTAAACCAGGACTAAACCAGGACTAAAACAGGACTAAAACAGGACTAAACCAGGACTAAAGCAGGACTAAACCAGGACTAAAGCAGGAATAAACCAGGACTGTGTGTTTAGTGTCCTATACTATTTTGTATTGTATTAAATTGACAACACAGGTGATTTTTAACAAAACTTTTTAACTTAACTTTTTAACTTACCTTTGTTCAGTAGAGAGCTGAAATGATCCAAATGATTCTACCGAAGGTGTATGGAGTTTTAAAACACAGTGGAGCACTTCCTGTTTTACCACATGACATCACAAGGTGGAACAGAGCGAGAAGGAGAGGAGATTGAGAGGAACTCAGCCTAAATCTGCAGGTTTGTGTGTTAAACCTGTGAGAATGAAACAAAACACAACTCCAGGTGTTTTTGTGGTGAGGAACTTTGCACAGAATCCTCTTACTGAAACATTTATTTTATTTTTTTATTTAACCTTTATTTAACCAGGAAAGTCCCATTGAGATTAATAATCTTTTTTTCAAGGGAGTCCTGGCCAAGACAGCGGCACAGATCAATACAATTAATACAAAACCATTTCAAAAACAATTTTCAAGCAATTACAAGCAATACAATGTTTTAGAATTAAAACATTTACAAACCATAGATTTCAATTCCAAACCTTTAAGCAAGATTTTAAACTGTCCTATAGACCAGTGTTTCCCAACCAGAGGTACAAGTACACACTGCAGGGGGTACTCAGCAGTGTCGCTGCCAGGTGCAGGAGGATTTTTTAATTCTAATTTGAGTAAATTTGAGTTAAAGAAAAGAAAGAAAATGCCTGAGAATTAAAATTTCAAATGAAAGAGATGAAATAAAATGATTTTCATTTAATAATCCATTGTGTCACGTGGAGAATTATCAACACGTATGAATGAGGGGGTACTCGAGGTATGACAAAAGCTGAGCAGCTCCTTCAGCAGTCGACTGAGGCACCCCCAGTGCAAGAAGGAGCGCTACCGCAGATCCTTCATCCCCACCGCCATCAGACTGTACAACTCCACTGTAGAGTCCAGATCTGCAATATTGTCTTTAAAGGGACAGTGTGTAAGATTTTTACCCGTTAATTACCGAAATTGAAGATACCCATTCAAAAATACAGTGTTTTCCAAGCCTTTTCACTTCCATCATGAAATCAAAGTATTCTGTTGGACTTAGATATAGTCACATAAAAGGGGGATTTTCCCCATGTGGAGGCAGCCATTTTGATTACAAGAGCCGCAGAAGGACATTTTGGCTCTGCCTTCGCCGTTTTCTTTATACAGTAGTTGTCAAAGGGCTCGTGTTTTTCACACAACGAGATAGTACGCGTTTGGATAAACAACGACAAGCATGTTGCCGGATCACACTTACTCCGCACATACATCGCAGGAGCAAGCACCTTCATCTAAGAGGAAAAGAAGAAGGACATAGTACCTACCGCGGCTGGGGCTTTGTTGCAGCGCGGGCCCGCACCCCGGGTACAGACCGTCCTCCGTGGTCCGATTCCCCCGGCACAGCGCCGGGTGCGCTTCACACGTGCGCGCGGTTCGTGCGCGGCTCCGGGTACGCCGAGCTGTGCGCGTTACGCCACGCCCGGGTGACCCTCGAGGTCTGCCGTAGCGAAAACCGGAATTGCAATACCCACCATCCACCAATGCGCCACCAATCCTACAGACTGTCCGTTTAAATACTCTCCTAATTACTGTTTCTTATTATTATTACTTGTATAACTCCACTGTATGGTCCTAATGTGCAATATCGTTTTTCCAACGTGCAATATCGTTTTTTAAATACTCTCCTTGTCACTGTTTTATTATGATTACTTATTCGATTATTACTTATTTTATTATTATTATTATTATTATTATTATTATTATTATTACTTATCTTTATGCCATATTTGCTGCATGCACTTTTCTTTCTTGTTCAAACTGTCCCTACCTGGAGCGACTGTGACAAGTAAATTTGTCCTGTGTGAGAGCAATAAAGTCTTAGCTTATCTTAATCTTATCTTAAAAAGGCTCAGGGGGTACACAATACAAAAAAGGTTGGGAAACACTGCTATAGAGACCAGTTCCTTTAGTTTCCAGTCTTTTTGTAGATTGTTCCAAGTTGTGGGAGCAGAATACTGGAACGCCCCTTCACCAGCTTCTGTGCGAACACTTGGCACAGTCAGCAGCAGTGCTTCCTGAGAGCGTAAAGAATAATGTCCAGTTGCTCTTGGTTGAAGATATTCACACAGATATGAGGGGAGCAGGCGCTGAATACCCTTAAAAATGAACATAATAACCAGTGAGTGAGCCTACGAGTCCCCGAGGCATGAGCACAAACTGTAACCTAACATAATTTTGATTTGATTGCGACCTACAATGAAAAAAACAGTGAAACCATGTCAGAAATACCATCATTTTGGTTGAACTGATTCCCCGAGTACAATAGAGTAAACTACAGAACCACAGCATATGGACTCAGCAGCGTGTTTCCCTTCTCTGGAATAAACTGTGCCGGTTGACTCATCTGAGCTACAGGGACGCACCGACTATAGAGAAGACTCCTCCAGAACTGAGGGCGGAGCGCAGATTTAAGGAGCGCAATCCGACCGGCGCTGACAGGGACTAAAGAAGAGACAGGTGCAGAGCTATAGGGAGAAAAGAGGGGCGGGAGAGCCGGGCCTTCTGCCGCTCTGGACCGGACCCAAAGAGCTGCGCTTAATAAAGGCCTGCGAAAAACGAGGCAACGCTCCAAGAGAACTGCCATAAACTCGGCTTATTTCAAAAGCAGGGAATTCTGGGTAGAGGAGAGGGAGATGAGGGATGGGGAGAGGATCTGCGGTGAGAACGATGGCCAGAAGGGAACTGTGACTAAGAGCGGTCAAATACGGTCGTTACCTTTGGTCATAAACGCTAACGATAACCTAATGTTTTCTATGTTAAAAAGATCTCATAACAACAGACCAACAATAAAAATGGAATAAAACTGGATATTTTGTTTTAGATTTTCACCAACAAAGATCTGCACGTGTCACAATAAAAAAATTCAGAAGCCAAAGTTTTCTCCGTGTGTGTGTGTGTGTGTTTGTGTGTGTTTGTGTGTGTGTGTGTGTGTGTGTGTGTGTGTGTGTGCGTGCGTGTGTGTGTGTGTGTGTGTGTGTGCGTGTGTGTGTGTGTCGTACCATCACCAGTGTGGAGTGAGTGAATAATGCACACTGAAGACTAAAGTGCTCTTTTGTCTTGAAAAGCGCTGTATAAATCCAGTGTTTAATGAATTAGTGAAGTAAATGAAGTGAACCTCTCCTGGACAAATGAGGGATTACACCGTCTCAACCGTTACACCGGTGATAATTCTGCCACACGGCCCGAGAACACTTTAACTCACTGATGATAAAGGCTCTCTTTGGAGATTCTGTCCGTGAGCTCGTCTCCATGGTGACATGGTGAGACTGTTTGGTCGTCTCCACGGTGACATGGTGACGCGGTGAGACAGTTTGGTTGTCGCCACGGTGACGCAGTGAGACAGTTTGGTCGTCTCCACAGGGACGCGGTGAGACTGGTCGTCTCCACGGTGACGCAGTGAGACTGTTTGGTCGTCTCCACGGTGACGCGGTGAGACTGTTTGGTCGTCTCCACGGTGACATGGTGAGACAGTTTGGTTGTCTCCATGGTGACACGGTGAGACTGTTTGGTCGTCTCCACGGTGACATGGTGAGACAGTTTGGTTGTCTCCATGGTGACGCAGTGAGACAGTTTGGTCGTCTCCACGCGGACGCGGTGAGACTGTTTGGTCGTCTCCACGGTGACGCGGTGAGACTGTTTGGTTGTCTCCCTGGTGACACAGTGAAACTGTTTGGTCGTCTCCACGGTGACATGGTGAGACAGTTTGGTTGTCTCCATGGTGACACGGTGAGACTGTTTGGTCGTCTCCACGGTGACATGGTGAGACAGTTTGGTTGTCTCCATGGTGACACGGTGAGACTGTTTGGTCGTCTCCACGGTGACACGGTGAGACTGTTTGGTTGTCTCCATGGTGACACGGTGAGACAGTTTGGTTGTCTCCATGGTGACGCAGTGAGACAGTTTGGTCGTCTCCATGGTGACACGGTGAGACTGTTTGGTCGTCTCCACGGTGACATGGTGAGACAGTTTGGTCGTCTCCACGGGGACGCGGTGAGACTGTTTGGTCGTCTTCACGGTGACGCGGTGAGACTGTTTGGTCGTCTCCACGGTGACATGGTGAGACAGTTTGGTCGTCTCCACGGGGACGCGGTGAGACTGTTTGGTCGTCTCCACGGTGACGCGGTGAGACTGTTTGGTCGTCTCCACGGTGACGCGGTGGAGTTGTTTTGTTTCATTCACACGTTTGAAGAATCCTTCATTTTTAGTCTGTCCACATCTCCAAAGATCAAAATGCTCTGTTCCACCTTGTGACATCATGACACAATAGTTTTCAAGTGAACCGCTAGTTAACACTTCCTGTTTTACCACATGACATCACAAGGTGGAACAGAGTGTTTTCAGTTTGAGAGAACTCTAAATCTGCAGGGTGTGTGTGTTAAATGTGTGAATGAAACAAAACACAACTCCAGGTGTGTTTGGGATTAAGATTAGATTAAGATTAAGCCTTTATTGGTCTGACACACAATGACACACAGTGACACACGGGAGAAATTTGACTTCTGCATTTGACCCATCCTTTTCGGGAGCAGTGAATGGATGAGGAAACATCAGAACACAAATCAGAAAATAACGTCATATGGGCGCTTTAAGTGAAAAAGCCGTTTTTTCTCAGGTTTCAGTCAGAGCGTTATTTCTCTTTGTCTGGAGCTTATCAAACAAACTCGCTCGCTCATAAACACCATTCAGAGGCCATGCGACAGGTTAATAAATCTTTTCTAATTATTACTTTTGTTATAACCGTTAATTATAGTGTTGCATCAGATAACTGTTGCGGGGAAATTTATTTATTTATTGTGTAAAAACACAAAACCGGGTAAACAAGGTCAGATTGTATTACTTTTATTAGTAAAAATATTCTTACTGGCTTGCCTTTCAACAGATCTGACCCATAACTTCACCTGGTGGCATCATTTGTTTATTACCCGTGAAAAGTTTGGACACTTTTTTACGTATGTTTCATTTAAAGATGTAACTTTTTTTTTCAATTATAATACTCCCTACAACTGTACAACAACTAATTTTTTGTGTAACAGATAGTACTACCACTACTACTACTACTACTACTACTACTACTACTGCTACTACTCCTACTACTGCTGTTACTGCTACTACTACTACTGCTACTACTACTACTACTACTGTTACTACTACTACTACTGCTACTGCTACTCCTACTACTACTACTCCTACTCCTACTACTACTACTACTACTACTACTATTACTACTACTGCTACTGCTTGAATTGCGTGAGAAATGCCGTGTGAACACGTCGAATTGCGTTGAATTTGTCTAAAGAGCAAACTTAAACTACAAAGCAACTAATGAGAGTTATCTAAATGAAGTTATTACCTGATGGTTCTCAGTTTGTTCTATCATCACCGTCAGTCGCTGTGTGCGCTTAGCAGCTGAAACTAGTCTGCCCAACAACAGAACAATCTATTTTCTGATTGGCTGAAACTGAGATTTTTTTTCCGGAGAGCGGGGCGGGGAGGAGGGGGGAGTTTTTTTTCGCTGAAAACGCGTGGTGCCTGAGCCACACAGACCGATTTTCTGGGCACAAAAAAAAAAAAAAAAAATTCAGCGTGAGAAATGCCTCGTGTGGCGTGTCGAATTGCGTGTGTCACACTCTCAATGCGTGAGACTTTTTTTTTTTTTTTTTTAGTTTAGTTTATTAAGAACACTTGAGAGCCCTGTACTACTACTTGTAGGGAGTATTACCTGTTACATAAAAATAGTTGTTGTACAGTTGTGGGGAGTATTATCTCAAATATAATGGCTTTTTATAGTAGTTTTATAGTAGTTTTATAGTAGTTTTCAGATTTCCAGTGGAAGCACTCTGTCCCTGCTTGCAGCTTCCACCGTTTGGCAGCAACAGCTCTGATATAAACGGCCTATTTTAGCCTGTGCCGAGGTCCCGCCCTGAGAGCCATGTGAGGGAGCAGCTGTATGTGGGTCAGTGGGAGAAAAACAAAGCAAGAGCAGAGTGAGCGGTTTATCACGTTCTCCCCATGTCACGCCGAAGACGCCAGAGCGGCGTTCGGTCCGAGCATACGTGACCACCTGGACATTTGTGCACCACGGAGCTGTACGTTCGAGATGAATGAAGGACGTCATACCAAAGGTGTGAATGAACCTTTCTATAAATATAAGCACATGCCGTTTCTCTGGGAACGGAGACTTACACCGAGTACGATATGACATCATGGGAACTCTAGGGTCCGGCACATGCTTGTTTCCATGGATATGTCGTTGCTCTGCCTAAAATGTTCCACAATATAACATTAAACAGCTCTACTTTACACGTTTTTAAAAGTACAGGTGGTTTCATAGCTCAAAAATATCTAGAGCATTCTGACTGCTACTACTACTACTACTACTACTGCTACTGCTACTGCTACTACTACTACTGCTACTGCTACTGCTACTGCTACTGCTACTACTACTACTGCTACTGCTACTACTACTACTACTGCTGCTACTACTACTGCTTTTTAATCACAGCTTTCATGCGTCTTGGCATGCTCTCCACAAGTCTTTCACATTGTTCTTGGGTCCTAGTTTAGACCTGGTTTAGTCTTGGTTCAGACCTGGTTTAGACCTAGTTTAGACCTGGTTTAGTCTTGGTTCAGACCTGGTTTAGACCTAGTTTAGACCTGGTTTAGTCTTGGTTCAGACTGGTTTAGTCTTGGTTCAGACCTGGTTTAGTCCTAGTTTATACCTGGTTTAGTCTTGGTTCAGACCTGGTTTAGTCTTGGTTCAGACCTGGTTTAGTCCTAGTATAGACCTGGTTTAGTCCTAGTTCAGACCTGGTTTAGTCCTAGTATAGACCTGGTTTAGCCTAGTTTAGTACTGGTTTAGTCCCGGTTTTAACCTGGTTAATCCTGGTTTAGCCCTGGTTCGGTCCAAGTTTAGGTCTGGTTTAATCCTAGCTTAGTCCTGGTTTAGTCCCCTTTTTAACCTGGTTTAGTCTTGGTTCAGACCTGGTTTAGTCCCAGTCTTTCACATTGTTCTTGTGTGTGCAAGAACTGAAGTAGCTCAGCTTTGTGTTTGTGTTGGAATTCAACAGACGCTGGAATGGAATGGCTGTAATACATGTAGAGATGCTGATTTCAGAAAAAAATGCTGTGGTCTCTAATAACCCTTTTCCACCAAGGCGGTTCCAGTGCTGGTTCGGAGCCAGTGCCAAATCTCGAACCGGTTCTTTGTTTTTCCACACCCATAAGCCTGGCTCTGGCCCTGGAAAACTGGTTCCATCTCAGAACCGACGTAAAGCTGGTCCAGAAACAAGAACCGGTGACGTATAGCACTAGGGGCGGGGTTATACTGACGTTCTGAGCTTTGAAATTTAGACATTTTGGCTGCCATCTTTAAATAACCAAAGCGGGCTACATCTAATTTCGGTTGCTGTCAACTTAGCCTATGACATGGATGTAAAGGCTGGGTCAGTCGGGCTGAGGTGCGAAGCGGGTCGGGGCTCGCGCCGCGACTGGGGGCTACGGTGGAGCAGCCCCGTAGCCCCCTCTTCTCCCTCTGCCTCCGCCTACACACGTAGTGCGCATAGTGACGTAGCACTCAGCTGGCTCTCAGCTGGTGGAAAAAAGAGCCGGTTCTTGGATAATCGGTACGGCAGCACCAGCTCAGAACCAGCACCAGCACCAGCCCAGAACCAGCACCTGGTTCTTCTAGGTGGAAAAGGAGTATTATTTTTTCCAGAGCTGTATATTGTCTTTGTATGATACATGTAAACTTTTGAACTTTCTTGATGCTTTGTTTTAACCGAGTATTCACTATTATACTAAGGTTTGTGCTTTTATATAATACAATGTATTATATAAAAGTGTTATTGAATTTAGGAAGGAATATTATTTGTATAATAATAAAAATATGTACAAATATACCTGTGTTGCTGTATGAAAGTGCAGATTGACTCTTATTGTATGTTGGTTTGCTATAATTACTTTGTAAAAGCTTAAACTGTCCTTTGCTCTCGCTGCTTCATCATCTCAAGTGGCCAAAAACATATTGGCACAAACAGGCACAAAATTATACACCGTGAAACGAGTTTAACCCTGTTAACCAGACACTTTGGAATCACATTATTGGATATTAATGCAAACTCTTCAACTAATTCCACCCTAATTCTCCACTGGTCCAGGGATGTGATCTTCACCAAACTGATTTAAAAGTATCGGCTGTAGGGACGGGAATCGAGAACCGGTTCCTGTTGAGAACCGACTAGGACAAAACCTGGACTAGACCAGGACTAGACCAGGACTAAACCAGGACTAGACCAGATCTAAACCAGGACTAGAACAGGACTAAACCAGGACTAGACCAAGACTAAACCAGAACTAGACCAGGACTAAACCAGGACTAAACCAGATCTAAACCAGGACTAGACCAGGACTAAACCAGGACTAGACCAGACTAAACCAGGACTAAACCAGATCTAAACCAGGACTAGACCAGGACTAAACCAGGACTTGACCAGGACTAAACCTGGACAAGACCAGGACTAGACCAGGACTAAACCAGGACTAAACCAGGACTAGACCAGAACTAGAACAGGACTAAACCAGGACTAGACCAGGACTAGACCAGGACTAGAACAGGACTAAACCAGGACTAGACCAGGACTAGACCAGGACTAAACCAGGACAAAACCAAGACTAAACCAGGACTAGACCAGGACTAGAACATTAATAAACCAGGACTAGACCAGGACAAGACCAGGACTAGACCAGGACTAGACCAGGACTAAACCAGGACTAAACCAGGACTAAACCAGGACTAAACCAGGACTAGACCAGGACTAGAACATTAATAAACCAGGACTAGACCAGGACTAGACCAGGACTAAACCAGGACTAGACCAGGACAAAACCAGGACTAAACCAGGACTAGACCAGGACTAGAACATTAATAAACCAGGACTAGACCAGGACAAGACCAGGACTAGACCAGGACTAGACCAGGACTAAACCAGGACTAGACCAGGACTAAACCAGGACTAGACCAGGACTAGACCAGGACTAGTGCTAATTTTGGTGCTAATCAAACAGTTTGTTCTCTTTTATTCCCCAAATTAGAATCGATAAAGAATCAAATCGTTAAGCAGTATCGATAATGGAATCAGAATCGTAAAAATCTGATCAATTCCCATCCCTACTCAGCTATAAGAAAAAAACGGGGCGAGGACACTCGCGCGCACAGAGGAGACAGTGGCTCTTCCCCGTCACGCCGAGAGGACGAACCCGACCCCGTCCTAGAGAGCTGTGGAGTATTGGCGACGCATTGATAGCGGTCTGATTTTGGAGCCGGGGTGAAATGCAACCAACTCTTGTGAGCGCAGGTTGATCTTACCTGGTCTTGTGGTGAGGACTGGTGCTCAGAGGCGTCTGTTAGCGGTTTGGCACTGTTAGCATTGGCTTGAGTCTTGCCCAAAATGATATCCAGGTCGCTTTCCACTCGACTTTCGCACATGGCATGGATATGTGGTACCAAAACAAACACACGTGTCTGCGCGCACGTGTCCGCGTGTCACGTGCCCCCCCCCCCACTATTCATATATTTTAATGAAAATCTACAAAAGTTTGAGTGTTTAAACAAGAGAAAAATGTTAATACCAGTCTCAGAAAGGTGTATAATGTGTCTGGTGAAGCGTTTTCAGCCTTAAAACATGTAGAATAATTGTAAAATATAAAATTGTCCTACTTCGCGGATTTCACTGATTGCGGGCTATTTCTGGAACCTAACCCCCGCGATAAACAAGGGTTCACTGTACTCAGGGTTTTACATCTGATTTAACTCATGTAAGCTGCATATGAGATTCTGATAAAGCATATTTCAATTTTGTAAAACGTATCTATCTCTTTTCCACCAATAATAGTAAAAATAACTACTACTACTACTGCTACTACTGCTACTACTACTACTACTGCTACTACTACTACTACTACTACTACTACTACTGCTACTACTACCACCACTGCTACTACTACTACTACTACTGCTACTACTACTACTACTACTACTACTACTGCTACTACTACCACCACTGCTACTACTACTACTACTACTGCTACTGATACTACTACTACTACTACTGCTACTGCTACTACTACTACTACTACTGCTGCTACTACCACTACTACTACTACTACTGCTACTACTACTACTACTACTGCTACTGATACTACTACTACTACTACTGCTACTGCTACTACTACTACTACTACTGCTGCTACTACCACTACTACTACTACTACTGCTACTACTACTACTGCTACTGCTACTACTACTGCCACTGCTACTACTACTTCTACTACTGCTACTACTACTGCTACTACTACTACTACTGCTACTACTACTACTACTGCTGCTACTACCACTACTACTACTGCTACTACTACTACTGCTACTGCTACTGCTACTACTACTACTGCCACTGCTACTACTACTACTACTACTGCTGCTACTACTACTACTACTACTGCTGCTACTACTACTACTACTACTACTACTACTACTACTACTACTACTACTACTACTACTACTACTACTACTACTACTGCTGCTACTACTACTGATACTATTACCAATAATAGTAAAAATAATAATAGTCTTATACAGCACTTTTCCCTCAATGTCACTTTACAATCGTGTATTACTCATTCACTTTTCACTATCGTAGCCACAGTTCCCCCAGGACGGACTGACATAAGTGAGGCTTGCCAATCTGCACCGACGGCCCCTCCGACCACCAACGCTCACCCACACACCACTTTCATACAAGGCGATGTGGGTGAAGTGTCTTGCCGAAGGATATGCGTGTAGCCTTTAGCATCTGATTTTCCCAGCAGTCTCCCATCCAGGCCCGGTTCTGCTTCTGCTGCTGAGATCTGACGAGATCTGGCTTTGACAAGGAGGTCTGACCGCAAAGTATCAGGTTTTTGGAGTTGCTTTGTCTGGTTTAGTATCAAGTTTTATATATTTATGCAGAATTGTCATGTGGGAGAATGGGTGATGCAGGCTTGTGGGCTGAGCTTTGGACAGAATCTTAGAGCAAACCATAAGCATGGGCCAGAAGAGATCACTAAAATACTCAAAATACAAAGTTACAACATGGTGGAAGGCTTTATTTTGCATTTACTTTAAAGAAGACAATGTTTTAACGTAATATAAGACCTTTTAGCAAGTTAATGATCAAATCCGAGGTTGGACAAGGAAAGGAATGGAAGCTTTATTTGTCATTGTAAACAACAAAAAGACTTGGAAATGGATGGGTCCATAGACCTTAAAGCAGCCGACGTCCCCCTCTGTCTTCAGTGATAAGAACATAAACCCAATAGGAATGTATGAGGGGCCATTCAAGACATTATACATTCTGGTCCTCTCACATACATATATTCTCACTCTCACATACATATATTCTCACTCTGACATACATATATTCTCCTCTCACATATATTCTCCTCTCACATACATATATTCTCCTCTCACATACATACATTCTCCTCTCACATACATATATTCTCACTCTCACATACATATATTCTCACTCTCACATACATATATTCTCACTCTCACATACATATATTCTCCTCTCACATACATACATTCTCCTCTCACATACATATATTCTCTCTCTTACATACATATATTCTCACTCTCACATACATATATTCTCACTCTTACATACATAGATTCTCACTCTCACATACATACATTCTCCTCTCACATACATATATTCTCATTCTCACATACATATATTCTCACTCTCACATACATATATTCTCATTCTCACATACATATATTCTCACTCTTACATACATATATTCTCCTCATACATACATTCTCCTCTCACATACATATATTCTCACTCTCACATACATATATTCTCACTCTCACATACATATATTCTCACTCTTACATACATATATTCTCACTCTCACATACATACATTCTCCTCTTACATACATATATTCTCACTCTCACATACATATATTCTCACTCTTACATACATATATTCTCCTCTCACATACATACATTCTTCTCTCACATACATATATTCTCACTCTCACATACATATATTCTCACTCTCACATACATATATTCTCACTCTCACATACATACTTACATTCTCCTCTCACATACATATATTCTCACTCTCACATACATACATTCTCCTCTCACATACATATATTCTCACTCGCACATACATATATTCTCAGCGTGATGTATGTGAGATTGAGAATATATGTATGTGAGAGCAAACGTATAGTGGAAACGGAAGCTAGTTTAGTGGAAACGGAAGCCAAGGCATTTATCAGGCTGTGATTGGCTGAAAAGGTTCTGATTCAAATGGGACTGGAGAGTCGTAACTCATACGGTATTTTGGACTGCAAAGGGCCGTACCGATATGGGACAGGCCCACGGAGACGCTCCCGTCGCCCAGCAACCGAGACCCCCTGCTAATGCTAATGCTAACAACACGCACCACACAGATCAATAACAAAGATTACGCATGGGAAATCAAACTGCTGGATTTTGAGACCAAGTTATTCTAATAATTCTCATCCAAACCTTATAGCTAAAAACGAAAACGAATGTTTAACTTTTGCACAACAATGGCCCCAATAACGGCCCCTCATAGGAAAGCAGTACAATCAGTAACAACAGACAAAGACATAATACAGTGGAATGAATAGTTTACACAAGGTATCTTTTTGTTTGGAAAACATTATGGGGGACTGAATCCTCCAAAGACCAAAACCTGCTCTGGGAGTGTTTCTCAAACTGTGGCGCAACTGGGTTTTGTTTGAAGTGCACTATGGAACTTTTCTGGTTGGTGTGTCACGAGGTTATTATAGTTAAGGAAAATGAACAAAACAATGAAAACTAAAATTGAAAAAATATTTTTGTTAACTGAAATAAATAAAAACGACAAAAGAAAAAACGATAACTGAAACTGTATTGTGTGTTTATAAAACTAACAAAACTAACTGAAAATATAGCTGCAAGCAGCAATGTGGGGCCAAGCACCGAAGGTGCATGTAGGCCTCAGCATGTAGGCCGCATGCAGGGTCTGACAGGGTTTAACAGAGTACTCTGTTAGACCCTGTTAGACAAGGTCTAACAGGGTTTAACAGGGTCTAACAAGGTTTAACAGATCAAAGACACATCAAAGACAGATCAAAGGTACAACGCAGAAAATTCCTGAAAATTCCTGCAAATTTGACCTGCTGGTGGCACTAGACGGTTGGGGCTGGGGGCCTATAAATTGCTGTGGGTAATGAGGAGACTGGCTGGAATGTGCATGCAAAATTTTACAACTTTTTACCAGACGGTTCTAGGGGTTGCCATAGACTCCCATCGTCAGAGGAATAATGTATAATAAGAAGAAGAAGAATCAGTAGAAACACTATGGTGCCCCAATTATTGATAAACTAAAGCAGGACTAAATCAGGACTAAACCAGGACTAAACAAGGACTCAACAAGGACTAAACCAGGACTAAACTAGGACTAAAGGTGGACAGCTATGTAAGGGCAGGGTGTTTTTAAAGGTTTATAGGTAAGGTTTACTGCTGTGTAGAACTGACTCAAAACCTTCAGTGACTGTGGGTTTGGATCTCCACATCTTCTGTAGAACACATTTTCTTAGAATTTTAACGAAATATGACTTAAAAGCAGCATCTTGTATCCACATGTGTAGCTCCATTGTGAACACTGAGCCAGATCCTCTGCTTATATCCATTCAATCTCAGGGTGGAAAAAAGGACCTAATTTTCCTTCCAGCTGTCGGATTCTGTGTTTTAATTAAGACAATTTATCAACATTTTTTTCATGTCCGTGTTTGACTTTGGGGGTGTTGTGGTTTCCTGTTGGAGAATTCTTAGAATCGACTTTCTAGGCACTGAATCAGAAATGCGTTTGGAGGAGTGAGGAGTTTCTGAATTTAAGTCAATGTCATGTTAAAGAGAGAGACTGCAGAGGAATAGGAAACAGCATCTGAAATTTTGAGATGTCATTTTGAATCTTCAGTGGTCCACTCGCATAAATGTAAGAAAAGATGTACCGCACATTTTTATTCATGCAGTGTTACATGAATAAAACAAAAACGCCACATTCTTGGATGGTATGATCAGCCAGAATTTAAGTACAAAATTGGTACGTTTGGTAAAAATGGAAAAGGGTCACATTTTTATATAACGCTTTTCCACCTTCAAGGCTTAAAGCTCTTTACATCGAGGAACCCATTCACACACATTCATACACTAGTGTGCACAGACTCTGGGGGCGAGGTGGGAGAAGTGTCTTGCACAAGGACACAAGGACACAGCTTGAATTGCGCCACATGTAGATAGAGGGATTCGAACCGCCAACACTTAGGGTGCGACTCGGGGGTTGCCTTTATTAACCTGTTTAATGCCATACTGATGTAGCTCTGTGAAATGAGCTCCATCAGTGGGAAGGCTCAATGTAAAATCAATTGGAGCCAGAGTCGATGGAGCTCAAAACACGCCCACGCTCACTTCCCATTTGGAATGTGGTGGCGAGCAGGTTAGCTATGTCCATTTATACATACCAGGGTCTCCAAACTGTAGCTCGGGATTTCTGAATTACACATATTGTCAGGACTGGACTGGCATTTTTGGCTTAGACCGGCCCCTCTTAATTAGCAGAGCATAACGGACTAATTTATGTTTGTGTTCCCCGAAGCAAAGTATTTTACTATTGTTACGTCTTGGCCGAGGGGAAACCAGGGCACAACATTTAAAGGAAAAATCCCAAAAACCACCAGCAAACTCATAGTAACTACACATTCAACAGTTTATTTAAAGATCCCATGACATGGTACTTTTATATGGCGCCTTAATGGTTCCCTAATACTGTAAATGAATCCTTCTTCAAAATCAAGCCTCAGTGCATGAGAGAGCCTCATGAACACTGTCAGCGTCATAAAAATGTCTCTGAAACACTTTATTCTGGGCGTTGTTGCTTGAATGCAAATGAGGAGGACAGAGACAGGCCAGTGCAGCGGGTGGGGGTGTGGCCAAATACACCGCTAAGCGGTGCGATGTGCGCTGTCACCCATTTCCGTGTTTTAAGTGCGGAGGAAGATATGAGACGCTTTCCATTAAAAAAAAACACATTTCCACGAAAAATAAAATGAAACCACTGCTGTTTCAGAGGTCTGGAGGCTCGGATAAAGGGCATCCGAGCCTGGCAACACTCTCACGTGTCTCCAGGCAAAACAAAAACAAAAAACGCATCTCGCATTTCGTAGCTCCTTCGCGGTCCAAACTCTCTGGGCGTGATTTCCAGAGACGGTGGGTGGACATCCAGACGGGGGGAGTGGAAACCTTTTCCCGAGTGTGACGTCAGAAAGTTTCCTTGTTCAGAATTGCCCGTTTGGGCTGTCTTTTTTTCAAATGCAGAAAAGGATCACAAATGCTCAGTTTACACATTTCGCACATTTTTTAGCCATGGGGGGGGGGGCCTAAACAGGGTAGGGGAGCTCACATTAACGTTCAAAAACCTCAGAAAGTGAAAATTTCATGCCATGAGACCTTTAAAATCCATCTTGCACACACACAAAAAAAACCTTTCTCATCGAATATACATGATTTACCTAGGTCACCTGTTTTGGCTTCAAAATGGCGAATTTCGCCAAAAGGTGAGCGATTTTCATGCCTGTCCTTCACCTAAAAGTCCCGGTATTATCCTAACATTACTACCTGCTTACTTGCTGTGCCTGTGCAACACTTCCCTGGTCACTCTGTCCCTCGGGTTCCCTCGGGTTCCCTCGAGTTCCCTCGGGTTCCCTCAGGTTCCCTCGGGTTCTCTCGGGTTCCCTCGGGTTCCCTGTCCACAGTCTCTGGCTGCTCCTCTCCCTGTCCACCTTCAGCCTGGGCTGCAGAGGACGTGGAGGCTTCAGCCCCTCCAGAGAATATGTCTGTTATTTTAGAACATTTTGCAGCGTCTATAGTGAGATTTTTTAATCTTTTAGCCAGTAACTTCTCCACACCCCCTTTCTGCTGCTTCTCCATGTTTCCACGCTCAACACTGAAACTGGCGGGGATCAGTGCAGAGAAATGGGTGGGACCGCTAAGCTTCTATATCCTGATTGGTTTAGTCCACTGTCTGTATTGAAGATGGACCAATGGGACGCCTCCTCTAAATTGTGGGCTGGTCTCTAAGTAAAAAGAAAAAAAACAGCTAGGACTGTCGGCCTACCGGGAAAATGCCCGGTATGCCCGTTCTGAATAAATAAATGCCTATTACCATTGTACATGCGTCACTTTAATGTCTAACTTTGTACTCTAATAAACGGATAATGGTTTGTTTTACAGCCGTTTAACTGTACCTCATCTAAGCCGTGCTGTGGCTCGTATACATACTTCATTTTATATGACCGCTGAAACTAGTAGCGCTGTGGCGTTTTTGTTTTGTAAAAGTAGCTCGCCGGAGGAAAAAGGCTGGAGATAGATATATACAGTCTGTGGTTTGTGTGCATATTAGGTTTACATTTTGAGCTTTTGAAGTTAAAATGGAGTGTTCCATATAAATAAATAAATAAATAAATGATTTTCATCTGTAGAGTCTTGAAAAGATTTAGAACTCTTTCATAAGCGTTGCTTAGTATTGAGGATAAACATTTTATGGAAACAAAAGAAATGTACTACGTACAGTATGTACTACTATTGCTATTACTATTATTATTACTGTACTTTTATTTTATTATATTTTACTTTTTATCTTATTTATAGTTTATTTTATTTATATTTTATCTTTTATTTATTTATTTTAGTAAGCCAAACATGTTTTTATGTAGAGATGTAAAATTAACCAAAATATCGTGATATTGTAGAAATAACTGTCATAAGTTCTTTTAAATCATAGTTCTTTGTGACAGAACCAGAGTCTTGTCAAGACATTTTAAAAGGAAAAAGTGGCATTTTCAAACTTATTCATTCATATTTATTTTCTTAGTCTCCACAAAACATCACAAGAAATATAATGTCATGAGAGGCTGAGCTGCTGAGAGTTGGCTCCACCCGTCTGTCCCTTTGTCTTTCTCTCTCTGTCTCTCTCTCTCTGTCTGTCTCTCTCTCTTTCTGTCTCTCTCTCTCTCTCTGTGTCTCTCTGTCTCTCTCTCTGTGTGTCTCTTAGTCTCTCTCTGTCTCTCTCTCTGTCTCTCTCTCTCTGTCTCTCTTTCTGTCTCTCTCTGTCTCTTTGTCTCTCTGTCTCTCTCTCTGTCTCTCTCTGTCTCTCTGTCTCTTTGTCTCTCTGTCTCTCTGTCTCTATGTCTGTCTCTCTCTGGCTCTTTGTCTCTCTGTCTGTCTCTCTCTGTCTCTCTGCCTCTCTGTCTCTCTGTCTCTCTGTCTGTCACATATCCTGGTGTTGACTCACAGGCTCTAGACTCTCTCTCTCTTCTCTCTCTGTCTCTTAGTCTCTCTGTCTGTCTCTCTCTGTCTCTTTGTCTCTCTGTCTCTCTGTCTTTCTCTCTCTGTCTCCCTGTCTCTTTGTCTCTCTGTCTCTCTGTCTCTCTGTCTGTCTCTCTCTGTCTCTCTGTCTCTTTGTCTCTCTGCCTCTCTGTCTGTCTCTCTCTGTCTCTCTGCCTCTCTGTCTCTCTGTCTCTCTGCCTCTCTGTCTCTCTGTCTCTCTGTCTCTCTGCCTCTCTGTCTCTCTGTCTCTCTGTCTCTCTGTCTGTCACATATCCTGGTGTTGATTCACAGGCTCTAGACTCTCTCTCTTCTCTCTCTGTCTCTTTGTCTCTCTGTCTCTCTCTCTGTCTCTGTCCTCTCTCTGTCCTCTCTCTGTCTGTCACATATCCTGGTGTTGATTCACAGGCTCTAGACTCTCTCTCTCTCTTCTATCTCTGTCTCTTAATCTCTCTGTCTGTCTCTCTCTCTGTATCTCTCTGTCCTCTCTCTGTCTGTCACATATCCTGGTGTTGATTGACAGGCTCTAGACTCTCTTGACTGTCCAGAGTTCAGTGAGTTATTATTACAGGTCTTGTATTAATCATCTGCAGTTGGGCGCGTTGGCCTTGGTTATTTTTGGATTAATCTGGTATATTTAGATGTTTTTTTTAAAAGACTACTGTTTTTAATATACACTTTGTCCTTGTGCTGGAGGTGTATTTTCAGCCTAAGGCGAGAGATGTTTCATAACTCTAATTGACTTTAATTTGATTGGGGGAAAGGTGCAAGTTGTGAAAAAACTAAACAAATTTATTAAGATTTCTACTCTAAATTTACAGTAAAAGTGAAGGCGACAATTTAAGCTACTGGTGTGTGAAAACAGACAATGGCCAGTATTTACTACTTTTACTGTTTTATTTTATTTTTATTTTTAGTAAACCAAACACTTTTGTGAATAAGTAAAAACCTTACATCCCTGATGTGTTGCTTGGTTTTCACCATGTACTCTCCTATAGCCAGTCACTGCTTTATTTTGTCTCTGGTTGCCAGAAATATCACACTTAAAACTGAGTTAGCTGTTAGCCTGTTTCTGAAACAAAAAATATGAATAACTTGCAGTTCACGTAAAATGGCTTAAGTCTGCACACACCAAGTTTTTGTCAGTTGTCTTTCCCTGTACTGTTGATGTTATATATAAGGAGGGGGTATTATGCAAAACGTGTATACTTTTTTGCTTTCTACCATGTTATAATATTGTTCCCTCATTAAAAACATGCCAGGTCATCCATGCATGTTTGAGATTCCCATGTGGCACGTTGGTATGGCCGTAAGATTTGGGTCTCCTGAGCCTTTCTGTGTGGAGTTTGCATGTTCTCCCCATGTCTGGGTGGGTTTTCTCCGGGCACTCCGGTTTCCCCCACCAACCCAAAACATGCTCCAGGTAAAATCCTCCAGCTGAGGTCCTGACCAAACCGAAGCAAGAAGATCATGGAGATGGTCCCAGGGCGCAGTAATGTGCTGCCCACTGCTCCTAATAACAGGATGGGTTAAATGCAGAGAAGAATTTCTCCTTTTTTTATAAATAATAAAGTTTTTTTTTCGCATCAGGGAAATTATTTCTCTGCATTTGACCCATTCTTCAGGAGCAGTGGGCAGCTCATCTTTCAGGCACCCGGGGACCATCTCCATGATCTTATGGATGTTTTTGTGCCCGGAAGAAACCCACCCAGACATGGGAAGAACATGCAAACTACACAGAAAGGCCCGGGCGACGCGGGGATTGAACCCGGAACCTTCTTGCTGTGAGGCTTGAGTGCTAGCTACTCAGCTACCGTGCCACATAGAAACCTATTTAAACTATTAGCTGTAAGATTGTGTACAGTGCTCCGGTCACAAGCCTACGTCCCCCAGGCTCCCACACGGCAACTCCATAAATATACAAAAACATGACACAGTTCTGTACACTACAACTTCACAAACCTGATGCGATGCGCAGTAGGTTTAATACGTTGATATTAATACGTTGTTTTCGGCAAACATAGCATTTTCAAAACAATAACAGCAAACATAGTGATCTAAATATGTTATGTTTTAGCAGTTAATACCCCACAGAAGTAAAATCTGCCCCTGTTTGTCTGATGTTTGCCTCTGATGAACTGAAGGTTACACACTAAAAGTAATTGCCTCTCAGGATGGTAAAGTGGCTGTAATGAGCGGCTAAATGCGCTTTAACATTGTGAATGTTCCAAAATGGCTTCTGCGTGGGAGTGGGGACAGTATTGACAGAGCACCTTAAATTAGCCTTTACACAGTTCCACATTTGAACACTGGAAAAACATATCAGTGTTTTAGATGATTAACTGCAAATCCTGTTTACTTGGATTGGCATAAAAGTGTATGTTTACCTCTCAGGTGGATGTTTTATTCCAACTAATTTCTCGTGGCGTGGTAAACAAACCGGGAGCTAGGCGTCACATCCGCAGGGTTTTCGCAGGTTTTAAATGTTTAGTCTGACACGTGTTATTTTAAAGCTGCGTTACATCACTTTTTTGGCAGGGGCCCCGCTACTTTCACTTGTGCTTGGAGATGTTAATGCTTTGCAAAGGATGTTCCACAGTATAGCATTATTATATGAACTGTTTTACCAAAAGCAGCATATTAGCATGTTTTATACGATTAACTTTTGTTTTTGACGCTCTGAGTCGCTCCTCCCTTTGCTCCCTGCATTAAGTCACTCCCCCTTCAGAGCGCTTTCATATACTGGGTACAGTTTTATGCAGAGTCATTCTTACTATGAGCAGCTTTGGGTTGTGTACTTGCCTGGTGGTGTCGTCTTCATGGAAATAGGCAAAGTGATATCCCTGAACATCCGCGGAGTCTCCCCTGGTACAAATGTGTATTTTCCACATTATAAAACAGATAAATGGTCACATTTTTATACAGCGCTTTTCCACCTTCAAGGGACTCAAAGTGCTTTACAACAAGAAACCACTCACCCATTCACACACCAGAGTACACAGACACTGGGAACGAGGTGGGTTAAGTGTCTTGCCCAAGGACACAATGACAGTGTTCATCTGTGGGAGCTGGAATCGCACCACCAACCTGTGGCTCAGTGGATCCGTCCACTTGACCATTGAGAACAGGATTCGAACCACCAACCTTCAGATCGCTCTAGAATGGAATAGAATAGAATGCCTACCAACTGTTCACGAGTGAGGGGAGGATGGAGCGTGAGATTGACAGGTGGATCGGTGCAGCGTCAGCAGTGATGCGGTTGCTGTACCGGACCGTTGTGGTGAAGAGGGAGCTGAGCCAAAAGGCGAAGCTTTCAATTTACCGTCAATCTACGTTCCTGCATTCATGAGCTCTGGGTAATGACCAAAAGGACGAGATCGCGGATACAAGCGGCCGAAATGAGTTTCCTCCGCAGAGTCGCTGGTGCTCACTTAGAGATAGGGTGAGTAGCTCAGTCACACGGGAGAAGCTCGGAGTAGAGCTGCTGCTTCTCCACGTTGAGAGGAGCAGCTGAGGTGGCCCGGGCGGGCATCTGTTCCGGACACCTCCCGGACGCCTCCCTCGGGAGGTGTTCCGGGCACGTCCCACCGGGAGGAGGCCCCAGGGAAGACCCAGGACATGCTGGAGGGACTATGTCTCCTGGCTGGCCTGGGAAAGCCTTGGGGTCGTCCCAGAGGAGCTCGAGGAAGTGTCCAGGGTGAAGGAGGTGGGCGTCCCTTCTTAGACTGTTGCCCCCACGACCCGACCCCAGATAAGTGAAAGAAAATGGATGGATGCATGGATGGTCTACCAACTAAGCCACTGTCGCCCAATAAAATCGATAATCCGGGATGTACCGATACAATACTGTATCAAATATTGGTAGTTTAGATATAGATTAGCTGGATCGGGTATCGGTTCTATAATACATACACACAAGACAGTTTGTCTGTTGTGTGAAGTTGTTTCTTGTTGTTTTTATCTCTGACCTGCTCGGGACTACAAATGTAAAGAACCTTCGAGCTAATTCTGGCATATTTACAAGTTTATGTTCATGAATACGCACTGTCCCTTTTCAATAAAAAGATTTTTTTTTTTAAATAAAAAAATATTGGTGAAGTCGATATTGTGATCGGGCCTTTAATTGGATTATTTACAGGCTGATTTTGACCTCAAACGCCTGATTAGGTTTGAACTTTTATTCATACAAAGCTGATCAGTTGTGATTTTAGCAATAAATAACACACTTGAAGTATGTGTTTAATGAAATAAGTGCAGTTTTCACTCCTTACATTGGTAAATATCAGGGATCTGCAGATACTTAAAATAAAAGTATCAATATCGGTATTGTCACTGAAAAAGCATTACTGGCCCGGTTGGGTTTCTCTTGCTGCTTTTGCTTTCTAGGAACTGTTGAATTTCTGTGAATGGGCGTCGTTCTCAAAGTGTCAACATAAATGTGATTCACTGAGGGTTAATTGTGAGGGGGTCTCCACCTGAAGCTTTAAATTCAGCGTCAACTCAACATGGCATACAAGTGTGAATGTTTAGAAACAAGAAGGCTATGTTCAGACTGCAGCCTGAAATGACCCAAAACCGATTTTTTCACTTCTATGCGACCTGTATCTGATCTTCTAACAAATGCGATCAAGGCCACTTGGATATGTGGTCCTAAATCTGATACATATCCGATCTTTTGGCATGCGACTTCAGGTCGCATTCATCCGACCCGGGCGTGTTTCCTCCAGCGAGAGTGGTACAAGTAAATGTACACAAAACGTTCTTCCCGTCATGCGAAAATAGTATATAAACTCCGTATCAGTGAAGCGGCGAAGCACATAGCAATCCTACCACTCTTGTCTGCGACTCCGTACCTGCACGTTCATACGGACGTTGCTGCCACTGCCCCACAAAATGCCGTGGCCAAAAATCTTGTCCTTCTCCTTCTCCGTCTCCTCCTTAAAACAAATAAGCTGAACATGTTCTGGCTCTGGTACGACAGCAACTTTAGGTGACTTCCGTAAACATTGAGCACGTTCGTTGCGTGTGACGTCATCGTGTCCTCCAATGCGCATGCGGGACACTTTTGGGGAGTTTAAAGTTCATACTGGAAATCACATTCAAGTCGTATTTAATTGGAAATGTGAACGGCCTCGCAAGAAAATCGGATTTCACAAAAAAAATCGGAATTGAGCATTAAGCCCTGCAGTCTGAACGTAGTTGAATACTAGAGGTGTTAGCCTCTGTAAGGGAAGCGGCCAAAGTCGCCTCAAGGGCCCATATTACTCTATTTTCTGATCTATGTTATAATGTTTCCTCACATGAAATAGAAAACGCACACCAAATTTCCTGCAGAGATGCAAATGCAGGGAACAGTGAAAAAAAAGCATAGCACACTCAGATGGCCGATGTTCAAAAGCTTCTTTTTATTTTTAAATAACGTTTCGGCAAAAGCCCTCGTCAGATCATTTTTCTTGCTTTGGACCACAGTATACAGTATATAATGTTTCCTCATCACAAACAGACCTGGAGTTGTTTTGTTTCACTCACACATGTTTAACCAACAAACCCTGCATATTTAGGCGGGGTTCTTCTCTCAAATTGAAAACCCTCTGTTCCACCTTGCTCCACTGTGTTTTTAAACTCCACACACCTTCACTGGAATCATTTCCAAACTCAGCAATGACTTTTTGTCTCACCTAAATGTTGGTTCCAGCTAACAGTTTTTGGATTACACATAATTTGCGTTTTGTTTTTTGATTTTTTTTTTCTTTTTCTTTTTGCTTTTGTGACTTAATATTAACACTATAAGAAAGAATACTGGGGACTGGCTTCGGTGTTCCAAAATCTTCCTAAACTAGAAAAGTCCTCAAAACCAGAAAAGTCCTCAAAACTGGAAAAGTTCTCAAATCTAGAAAAGTTCTCAAAACCAGAAAAGTCCTCAAAACTAGAAAAGTTCTCAAAACCAGAAAAGTCCTCAAAACTGGAAAAGTCCCCAAAACTAGAAAATTCCTCAAAACTATAAAAGTCCTCAAAACTAGAAAAGTTCTTAAAACCAGAAAAGTCCTCAAAACTAGAAAAGTCCTCAAAACTAGAAAACTCCTCAAAACTAGAAAAGTTCTTAAAACCAGAAAAGTCCTCAAAACTAGAAAAGTCCTCAAAACTAGAAAAGTCCTCAAAACTAGAAAAGTCCTCAAAACCGGAAAAGTTCTCAAAAATGGAAAAGTCCTCAAAACTAGAAAAGTCATCAAAACTATAAAAGTCCTCAAAACCAGAAAAGTCCTCAAAACCAGAAAAGTTCTCAAAACTATAAAAGTCCTCAAAATTGGAAAAGTCCTCAAAACGAGAAAAGTTCTCAAAACTAGAAAAGTCCTCAAAACTGGAAAAGTCCTCACAACTTCAAAAGTCCTCTAAACATTTAGTATAACAGGAAGCTGAAACTCGAGAAAAAACATCCAAAACAACTGACTTTTTTTTTACACGATCTCGGTCATGTGACGGTTCTGTTTATGGTTCTTGTTTGTGTGTGTGCAGTTCCCAAAGAGGGTCTGAAGAACCAGGCGGCATTCGAGGAGATGAGGGTGAACTACATCAAAGAGCTGCGGAGGTCCGTGGGAAAAGCAACCAACAACTCGGGTCAGACCTGGCAACGCTTCTTCCAGCTCACCAAACTCCTGGACGCGATGCACGATGTGAGTCCTGAAATCTGTTTAATCATCTGATCATTCATTATACAGTTAAAAAGAAGGTATGGAGTCATTCTAAGACTATGTTCAGACTGCAGCCTGAAGTGACCCAAATACGATTTTTTTGCCTCTATGCGACCTGTATCTGATCTTTTAATGACAGTCTGAATGACACAGATCCGATTTTTTCAAATGCGATCCAGGTCACTTGGATATGTGGTCCTAAAACCGATACATGTACGATCTTTTGGCATGTGACTTCAGTCTGAACGGCCAGGTCGCGTTCATCCGACCTGGGCGTGTGTCTTCCAGCGAGAGTGGTACAAGTAGGCGACGTTCTTCTCGTCATGCGAAAATAGTATATGAACTCTGTGTCAGTGAAGCGGCGAAGCATGTAGCAATCCTACCACTCTTGTCTGCGACCAACACGTTCATTTCTACGATCGTTGCTGCAACTGCCCCACAAAACACCATGGCCAAAAACCTTGTCCTTCTCCTTCTCCGTCTCCTTCTTAAAACAAATAAGCTGTACATGTTCTGAGTCCGATACAACAGCAACTTTAGGCGACTTCCGTAAACACTGAGCACGCTCACTGCGTGTGACGTCGTCGTGTCCTCCAAGGTGCATGAAGGACACTTTTGGAGCGTTTAACATTCACACTGGAGATCACATACAAGTCGCATTTAATTGGAAATGTGAACGAAAAAATCGGAATTGGGCATCAAGCCCTCCAGTCTGAATGTAGTCTAAGTGGTTTAAAAAGGTAATACTACTAAATATACAGTATATAGTCTCTCAATTGTTTACAAAAGCTACTACTACTAATTGTATAGAAAGTAGTCTCTGTCAGTGGTTTAAAAAAGGTACTACTAAATGTACAGTATGTAGTGTCTAAATAGGAAGTGAGCATGGGCATGTTACTGGCTCCAATTCACTTTACACTGAAAAACGTAGCCTCTCTCTCTCTAATTGCTGTGGCAAGTCTTGTCCTTTTGGTTTTTAAAGTGTTCATATTAACCCGCTCTACATGATGCTGGTGTTTTATTTTGCTAATTTGTACATAAATAAATTCCTGTTCCCAATGTGGAACTCGGCTCCAAATTCGCCCCTTAACTGCCAGCCTCTTGAGATTCATTTGACTGGAGCCGGACGCTATGGGTGACGTCACACTCACTTAGGGCCCGTCCACATGACAATGTTTTTTGGTGGAAACGGAGAAGTTTGTATTCATTTTGGCCTTTCGTCCACACGGCGCCGGCGTTTTCGGGGGGCGAAAACGATGTTTTTTGAAACCAGGTTCCAGAGTGGAGAAATCTGAGAACGCCGGGGTCGCGTTGTCGTGTGGACGAGCAAAACGCTGCTTTTGGAAAACGATGACGTCGCGATGACGACGAAAGAGTCGGTTTTTGTGCATGTGTTTGCTATCATTATTATCTTCTTGTGTTTGTTTGTTTGCGAAAGAGAAAGGACTTTATGCACATGCGCTCTTTGTAGTGTTGCGTTTCTGGTGGCTCTGGCTGTTTCCTGTTTACAGCGCCACATATCGGTGTGGCGTATGTATTACATCGTTTTCACTCAGCGCTCCGTTTTCGTCTGGACGCAAATATTTACTGACCCGACACGTGTGTGGACGCAAATTTTTTTTCAACCCGCATAAAAAAAATCCAGGAGCGCTGTCGTGTGGACGTAGCCTTAGTCCACTTCTTTATGCAGTCCGTGTCCAGACGTCTGCCCTAGCCCCTGACCTCTTATTCACTACAAAGACCCACACTCTTCAGCGCCCTCTACAGGGAAAAAAGTCTAAAGGCTAAACTTGGATAAAACTTGATTTCTGTTTAAATAATGATCACATCAGACTGGCACACAAGAGTTTATGGACTAATAATAATCATACGAGTTTTTGTCATGATGGATACGGACTGGATTATTTGCTTTTTGTCTGAGATGTGGAAATGATCGATCTTGGAGCTAAGGTCAGAGGCTGGTTGTATAGAGGATTTTCCAAGGAACGAGAAATCCAGTGACCTTTTTCAAATGTTGCGCATGCATGACACCCCTCATGACCCCCCCTCCTAGGTAGCCGCATTATCTATTGACTATCGATCTATGGCTAATGTTTATCTGGCCCCACCACGTCCATAATTGATGGATTTTCATTCTTTCTTTTTTTTTTTTGGTCATCATAATTACAAGGTTACTGCATCTTTAAAATGCTATCATTGACAATTTGTAACAAAAAATGTTCCTCCATACAACATTTGAGAGCGTTTTATTCAGAATCAGGATCTACAGAGCCATAAACCTGTGCTTCATTCAGTCGGGTTGTGTCCAGTTAAACACCTGTCTCTGTTCGCCGTTGTTTTCTCAACTCTCGCAGTGCATTGTGGTCTGTATTGACCGCTCTAGTGACCACCGACGCCCATTACTTTTCAAGGTGCATTGTGGGAAATTTTGAGAGCACAACTTTTTCACCAACTGGACATTCTGGACATCCCTAAAAATGGCGTGACTTTAATTAGTGAGCTAAGTAAAAATAGTGTGGACATTCTGACACAGCTGCAGTCTGGTTGCCAGTGTTTAAACCTGCACATAGGACATGTGTGTAGAATCTCTGCACATGGGACACATACGAGGGTCATTCAAAAAGTTCTAAGACAAATTAAAAAAACAACTTTATTTTTGAAAGTAACAAAATTATTTTTCCGCATAACATCCACCTAAGTCAATACACTTCTGCAAGTGATGTTTCCACCGAAAAATTCCTTCTTGATAGAATTCTGGAGCTTGTCTAGTCGACCAGGTCACAATCTGCCTCTTCGCTTCAAGTACGGACTGAAATCTTGTTCCTTTTAAATGTTCCTTCAACTTTGGAAATAGGGAAAAAAAAACATCCATAAACATTGTCCAAAGCTTCAATAATTTCTTTAGGTTTCCATTGAAGTTTTGTTAGAAATTTAATGTTTGCTTAGCCTGGGAATTCCCAGGCCGCTTCCGTTCGTTTCGAACTGGAAGGCGGCCTGGAAACTCGTCCAAGCGAGAGTCCCAGATTTAGGGCCCCAATCAGAGAGCGGGGGAGGTGTGGCAAGACGGTGACGCGTACTACATGACAAACGGAAGCTTGTAGTTTGAACTGACAACTGACATGATTGGCTATGGACTTACGTATACGCTCAATGATAGACATTCATAACGCCCAATAAACGGCCATTGGCAATCGCTAACCACACCTCCGCTACGGGATTTTTCGAAGCGAGTTTCCAGACCCATATCTCACTTGTGATATGGTCAGGTGTTAACCAGACTAATGTTTGCTCGGACTTCAGATTGTCTCATTTTGGAGGGTCAAAAAAGTGGGTTGTGCAATATGTAACGTAACTCTGAATAACAAATCTAGAATGCCGAAACTTGTCAAATGTGTTTATCAGTCATCAGTGGTACGATTCAAGGTCAATTTGTTGAACTAGTTCGACTCATTTTGAATTTATGGCATTTGTCTTAGAACTTTTTGAATGGCCCTCGTACATGGTTTTTTCCTACTCAGTTTATGGACAGGCCTCACATGAACGCTCAGAGAAGTGTCTTAAGAACAAAAACACCAAATGACAACATCACAACTTGGCCTTCATGTGCAACCGCAAAAGGAAAATGTTATTCTTTCAACGAGTTTTAGAGTGAAGAATAACACTGAACCAACGCAAAAATCTGCACTGAAGCAGAGTAGGAGCGCGAGTGAGAGCTTTGTGCACGAAAGAATAATCATTTTCATCGCGTTTGTTTTTAATTATTTTTATTGTAATGCAACTTTTTATTTAGTTTAAGCATCATTTCAAAGGGTAAAAAAACAGTGGTGGAACGTAACAAAGTAAAAGTAGTAAAGTACTGCATTTCAGTAAACATTTTAGGTATCTTACTTTTCAGTCCTGTTAAAAATGTAGTGCAGTAGAAAGTAGATACCTGCTCCCAAATGTAGTCAAGTAAAAGTAAAAATTTAAGTAAAGTACAAAGTATTTTATTTAGTGCTGTGAGGCGATTAAAAAATTAATCTAATTAATTACAGCGTTTGTAATTAATTAATCTAATTAATCACATTTTAATATTTTTTTAGGTGGTTTATTGTGCAACAAAGGTGTCAAACGTGCATGAAAAAATATTTACAGTGGTACAGTGAAAAGAGTGCAGACTTCCCCTTTAAGTCTTTAAGTCTTTCAGTCTTTCATTTGCTTTCTTTCTCTTCGTGCACGTTACCTCCACTGTAACCAAGACAAGACAGCTGGCAGACCTGCAGAGTGCACCTACATACCCCCATTCCCCCTCCCACATTACATAACATTCATTCGAAAGCTCATTTACACCATTCCACTATTAAATGGCGAATATTTCTGGTGCCAAAATGTGAGCACGTACAGCCGCCTTCATGCAACGTCAATAAATAATATACAAAGCTTCAAATATACAGAGAATACAAATAATTGCCCGTGTAAATTAGGTGTTTTTTATGACTCTTTTTTATTAAGGCAGCCTCACTTTTTCATTGCTTAGTCATAACTAGTGCTGTCAGGCGATTAAAAAAATCTAATTAATTACAGGATTTGTAATTAATTAATCTAATTAATCACATTTTAATCTCGTGAGAGAGAGAGAGAGGCAACCCATTTTGCGATTGAGTTTGTCAGTTTTTCTGTGGTCGCTTTGCTCATTCGTTTCCCAAATTCTGCGAGCGTGGTTTGGTGGTTTGGTGGTTTGTTGGTTTGTTGGTTTGGTTTGGTTTGTTCGCTCTATCACCGGTCACAATGGAACTTGTCCGGACGTGTTTGTCGTTCAAATGATCCGTCAGGCTGGAGCAGCTTCGGTGATCGGAAAATTCTTTTTTACCAAAGCTCCAAATCACAACGTTCTTGTTGATCGTCTCGTCTTCGTTCTTTTTATAAATAAACTCACTGTTCAAAGGCTCTGGCAGCGATTTGCTCGCCACACATCAAATTTAAAATGCGCATTGAATTGCCGCTCATAATTAATTGCGTTAATTTTTATAACGCGTTAATTTGCAGTGTAATTAATTAATCTAATCAACACGTTAAACTGACAGCCCTAGTCATAACATAAACTCTTACCAGTCTTACCAGTGTGTCAAAACAAAGCCATTTACTGCTTTTTATAAAGAAATACAATTAATATTATGCAGAACTGAGTTAAGCATTTTGGCCCGGCCCTCCACAATATTTTCTGTTTCTCATGTGGCCCCATGGAAAAAATAATTACCGCTGCTAACTACTTTGGAATGTACCTGGACTTCTGAGAGGTTACACAGACCCCAACATGCCCAATATTTTTATAAGTAAGAATAAATCAGCATTATAATTGTTATTAAAACAACATCTAATCTGGGGACATGGTTTAGTTACGGTCAGGGACTTGCTGTGTTCCTGTGATACATAAAATATTAGTTTGCCCACAAGCCGGGCCCCACACCTGCTTAGCTACACACACCTATTTGCGTGTCTCCTTACGCAACCCCCACTTCAAAATCCAAACATTTTAATCTCACAAAAATGTATTCAGCCTTGAATCTGCTGCGGTTGGAAATGAGGATTACATCAGACCCGAAATGTCCCCGAGGGAAAGGTCACAAAAGAGCCACTCACCCCTCATCACGGGCGGGACGGGGGCCAGATTAAAGTTTATCGAACCTGTTAACTCGATTTAGTGTCATTGGAGGGTCACACAGATTAATGGCGGATTGGCCGAGGTTCACTGAGCCAGAGGGGTCAGTGAATGGGGTGAGCGTTAACACATGACCCCAGAGCAAATGAGGACAGAGATCAGTGCTGCCCCCCTGTGGTCATAAGGAGAAGAGTTAATGAACTAAACACTTGTCTCTGTAGTGGTTTAAAGGTCCTATATTATGTTTACCTCATCAAAAACATTGATGTTGTGTTTTGTTTTATTCACACATATTTCAGTAACTTTTTATAAGTCTATTTACGTCTAAAAAAGCTTAAAATGCTCTCTACCACCTTGTGATGTCATGTAATGGTAGTTTTTGACTTAAAGGGATAGTTCGTTTTGGTTTTTTTAATGTGAATCTGTACGGCGTCCCCTTCAGCAGTGTCGTGCATTAACACTGACTTACCCCTGACAGTGTCCTCTGAGCCGAGTTCTGCCCTGGTTCTGGCACTGACGAAAGTAGGTCCGGCAAGTTAGCGGGGACAGTTAAAGGAGAATTAACTTATTTTTTTTTACAATCTGAGCTTTATTTCTGTAATAAAACAAGTTGTTTTACTCACCCATAGCACTTTGGTGTCATATGGAGCATTTCCGGAGATGTTTTAGTTTAGCGATATCCCTAACGTGAGTTCTCGGGGCAAATGTTTGCGGTCTCCAAATAACACAAACTTTAGCACTTTTCAAATCATAGAAGCTCGATGTCTTAGTCTACGCTTTCGTTTGAGTCAAAAGTGGCCTGTAATCCGAGATTTATCCATAATTTCGAGTAGATGAGGAGGACAGTGCGCATGTGCGGAGTCACAGCTTATTTCGCTCTCAGCTCTCGGGACCCAAACATGAAACGCAAAGCTGTAAATTATGGATAAAACTCAGATTACAGGCCACTTTTGACTCAAACGAAAGTGTAGACTAAGACATTGAGCTTCTGTGATTTTAAAAGTGCTAAAGTTTGTGTTATTTGGAGACCGCAAACATATGCCCCGAGAACTCACGTTATGGAGATCGCTAAACTAAAACATCTCCGGAAATGCTCCAAATGACACCAAAGTGCTATGGGTGAGTAAAACAACTTGTTTTATTACCGAAATAAGGCTTAGATTGTAAAAAACGTTAATTCTTCTTTAATAACGCTTGTTTTTCTTTTCAAAACAATATTTGTCCAAAAAGTGATTATTAGCCTGTTCAACATCACCACTTAGAAGTGAACAGTCTAATAATACTAATAGGCGCGCAGTGATACGACTCAAAAGAAAATAGCACCAAGCGATTTAGACTCCTGACTTTTTCGTAGGCAACTGTTTTGTGACGCTAATATATCACTTTTTGGACAAATATAGTTTTGAGAAGAAAAACAAGCTTTATTAAATGTCCCCGCTAACTTGCCGGACCTACTTTCATCAGCGCCAGAACCGGGGCAGAACTCGGCTCAGAGGACACTGTCAGGGGTAAGTCAGTGTTAATGCACGGCAGATTCACATAAAAAAATAAAAATTAAAAAAAACTTTAACAGCTACCATTTACATTTTGTTCAATAGAGATTGGTAATTCCAGGTCTGAAATGATCCAAAATGATTCTAGTGAAGGTGTGTGGAGTTTTAAAGCACATTTGAGCACTTCCTGTATTACCACATGACATCATAAGGTTGAACAGAGTGTTTCCAGTTCAGGAGAAGAGTCTGAAAATACAGATTTTCAGATCAGAAAACAGTGTAATGTGAACTAAACTGACAAACAAGGAGTTTGCTTTGGCGATATCGTGGAACACAAAACAATGAACACTAATTCTTTGTACTTCGCTTTCTTGGAAGTGTTACTGAATATGTGATGTGTTGTGGTAACACGAGGAGGACAGAGACGCACTACAGTATGTAACTTCTTTCTGTTGGGAGCCTGCCACCTGCATGTTTCCATGGAGATGTCAATGCATCACCTGGAAATTTCCACAGTATGGCATTAAACTCATCTGTCTTGTATTTACTTAAAGGATCCATATTACGCTGTTATAATGCTGTTTCCTCATCACAAACAGACCTGGAGTTGTGTTTTGTTTCATTCACACACAAATCCTACATATTTAGAGTTCTTCACTTAAACAGAAAACACTCCACCTGTTCCACCTGGTGATGTCATGTGGTAATACCACGTGTGCTCACTGTGTTTTTAAAATTCCTATACCTTCACTAGAATCATTTGGGTAATTTTAGCCTTGGAAATAAAATAAAATTTAATGTCCTTGTAAAATATTATACAGTGATTATGCTTTTTAAAGCAAAAATGTTTTGCTCTTAAAGAGAACATTTATAATTTGAGAGGTTATGGAAACTTCATTTTGCCGAATGTTAGAAGCACTCGTAAAAGTTTCTGTGTGACTGTATGTGGGGTAAACATGTGGAATGTTCTGGATTTACAGCAAAAGCTCTGCCAAAATATTCACAAATTTAAGTTCTTGTATAAAGACGTGGTCTGGTCTGAATACAGAGACGAGTTTGAATGAATCGGCAAATGGCACTTTTCTGTATCAGTTTTGTTTTTGTTTTTAGTTTTTTTTGTACAAGAATTGAATTTGCCTTTGTTTTGTTTTTGTGTTTCTTTCAACTGAGCTGATAAGGAAGCTAATTAATAATTTAAGTTATGTTTTGGAAGACAGGGGTGGGATTTAATAAGTTTTCTTCTTCCCACTCCTTTTCGAGCAAAAAGAAAAAAAACTAATGTATTTGACTGTATATTGGTTATATGTATTTATTTCCTTGTGTTGACCTGCTCGAAATGAATAAATAAATGAAATGAAATGCCAAACTCTACTTAACAAAAGGTAAAAGGAGATGTTAACTTGAATACTACGGCTTCATGACATCACAAGGTGGAACAGAACATTTTGAGCTTTAGAAATGTAGACAGACTAATAATAAAGTGCTACTCAAACACGTGTGAATTAAACAAAACACAACTCCAGGTCTGGTTTTGATGAGGTAATGACTCTAACATGGCTTAAAGCTCACAAAAGTCTCAGTTGCAGGTATCTTCAAATGTTCCAGAAGCTCATATCTGACATGGCTTTGTGTCTGGTCTCTTGCAGTTGGTGGGGAACCTGCTGGACTTCTGCTTCTACACGTTCCGCGAGTCTCAGTCTCTGAAGGTGGAGTTCCCGGAGATGTTGGTGGAGATCATCAGTGACCAGATACCAAAGGTGGAGTCAGGCCTCACACACACCATCTACTTCCACAAGAAATGACTGGAACCGACCCAGAGACAGGAACCGGAGATACAGAAGAGGAACTAGAGGCACACGGACGCGTCAGAAAGAAGGGGGCGGGGCTTACGGATCGGCCCGCTGCCTCCTTGCCCCGCCGGATCTTGTCTTGTCTCAGGACTAGACTCAAAAGCGACGGCGATGGAGGCCCGAGAAGAGAAGGTTCTGGCCTCAAAATGGAGCGATTTGATACTACGGCGAAGCGAGGAAGAGAGCGAAGCGAGGAAGGACACGTGACTAACCCTGACGCACCCCGACCCCCCCACTGCCCCCACCTCCTGCCCCAAAGATGATGACAGTATTTTCTATGGAGTAAAGCCATACATTTCTTAGGACGCGCTAGACACATGTAAAAAAAAAAAGGAAAAAAAAGAAACAAAAAACACTTAAACTCACAAATGAAGGGAAGTCCACTCATTTGTCTGATAATGCACAGATGCACTCCCCAGGCTACGTCCACTTTCACGTATTTTTCATTTTAAGACTATTTAATATCGAATGGCTAGCTACTGTTTGCATTACTACTTCCTGACCAGTTAGCGCTCTAAGAGGTTTCGCTTACATTCAAGGGATAGTGCGTTTTTTTGTTTTTTTTTTATGTGAATCTGTATGGCGCCCCCTTCAGCAGTGTCGTCCATTAACAACTGACTTACCCCTGACCGTGTCCTCTGAGCCGAGTTCTGCTCCGGTTCTGGAGCTCACGAAAGAAGATCCGCTAAGTTAGTGGGGACAGTTAATAAAGCTTGTTTTTCTTCTCAAAACAATATTTGTCCCAAAATTGATATATTTGCGTCACAAAACAGTTGTCCGTGAAAAATTCAGCAGTCGGAATCTCTTGGTACTATTTTCTCTCGAGTCGTATCACTGCGCGCCTATTACAGTCATACCTCACCTTACGAAAGACCCAACTAACGAATAATCCAAGTTACGAAACGCCTTCACTTAAAATTTTCGTCTCTAAATACGAAAGAAAATTCAAGTTACGAAACGCGAAATCTCAAACTTCAAATAATGCGCGCTCAGATGCGCGCTCGGCTTCACACCCGCCCGAATCCCCCGAAACGTAAATACACTTGCAGCATTCTGTATTTTGTTCATCTCCATGATACCCATGATGCTTTTCGTGTGCCTTTGACCCTCGTTCGTCACGGAGTTCTAACACGCGTAAAGGACAGAGTTACTGTTGTTTCGTGAGTTTTTCGAGTGTGCTCATTGCAACTTTATTCTTCGTTATTCATCATGGGCCCCAAGAAAGTGATTCCCAGAGTGAAAAGAAGAAGTGGGCTTAGGAAGGGTTTAGGAACGAACAGGGGCCTTGGAACGGAACGAACGGGGCCTTGGAACAAATCAGGCCTTTTACATTTACATAACGATTCAACTTACGAAAAATTCACGTTACGAAACCACCTCTGGATCGAATTAATTTCGTAAGGTGAGGTATGACTGTATTATTATTAACCTGTTCACTTGTAAACATCCACTTACAAGTGAACAGTGAACCGCACTATCCCTTTAATTAATACTGAAAGATTACGCAATAGACAGGAAGTTGTGATCAATGCCACTTTAAAAATAGGTATTTTTGTCTCAATGCTAACGCTAATGCTAATTTTGAGAGATAACAACAATGCTACAAACTGAAGTGATCTACATGTTAAAATAATCAGGTAGTCCTTACTTCAAAATGTCATTGTTTTATTTTATATTTTACATTTTAATACAAGTTAGCATTAGCTTTGAGAAACAGTAAGCTACCCAGTCAATTCTGAGAAAGTACGGCTCAAATTTTAGCGATTTATTTTCCAACAAAGCATTTTGTTTTCATTTTCCTGGTTGAAAGCTAAACTTAAAAGCCTAATCATTTCAGATTATAAAATGAAAACTGTTCTTGTGGACGTAGCCTCGGTCACTTAAAGAAATGTTCTTTTGCAAATATTAACTGTGGCTTATGCAGTCTTTTACTACGAACCGCACTATGAAAACAGACGCCAATACGTACTTAGATTTAGCTTTGCGAGGAGATTCTAGACATTAATAAGGAGGATGGTCTTTTCTATTCCAAGGGCTATATCCAGGCGTTACCATTACTAGGAATTATTGCATTCAAACTAGCTTAATTCGCTCAAACGCAGCCATTATTAACATCAACATGCTTATTTTTCAAACGTGTAGAGAAACAATCAAAACTAATATGCAAAAATGTTCCAAAGCAGAGACAAAAAGAAAGCTAGCATGCTGAGCTAAACTTGTCATACACTTTATTTTGGGATTCTATAATAAGAGCGATTGAAAGGCCATTTCAGGAGGAGCTGAGTGAGGATTCATGCTAGTTTCTGTCATTAGCGTTAGCCTAAAAGAGCAGCTGTTTTTACTCACCACGAAGCAGAACCAGCTCTTTACGAAGCGACATACTCTTTCCAGAAATAATAAAAGTTTTATATAAAAGGTGTATCGCAAAGGTTTTTTTCCTTCATATAAGGTGCTTTCTTTCTACAGCCAGGCTAAACATGTACAGTAACTTCTGTAAAGTAGGCTAGCTGCAGCGCTAAGCTAACAGCTGACGCATCGAACAGGCAGGCGTGTACAGGTATTAACCACTCTATTTAGCTGTTGTACAGAACTTGTTTGGAGGTACAATGCTTGAGAGTAATCTTTATTTTACTATTTGGGCCAAGTATCTGAACTATAGGCTAACGGACATGTCATAATATTAGCTTGTGTCATAGCCCCGCGTGTTCTGCTGGTTGTAGTGTTAGCATCTCATTGACCTGGGTGTTCATGTTAGCGTGGGCATTGCACTTGTGACTAATGGAGCCCAATTCCTGGTTCTGGAAGTAAATTTCTCATTTATTTTTCCCATAGACTTTCCGGAAAACAATATTGCAATATTTTCTATACTCTTTTATTTAGTTATTTTATTATTATTACTAAATTTTGCATGCACTTTCTTTGTTCAAACTTTCTCTCGCACTAAACCGCCTGGAGCTAATGTGGCAAGTGAATTTCTCCTATGTGAGCTCAATAAAGTCTTATCTTATCTTAAAAACATTTGAAAGTTTGAAAGCTCAGGCATAATCAGCTACGTGGTGACGAATGAGCAAAAGATCTATAATTGTGTTAAAAATCTATTTCTAAAACGTTATAACTCGCTAAGTTATTAAAGAATTTTCACAGAATCTTGCATTTTTTTGGACTTTAAACAACCAAGTTCTGGATATTAGTAGCTGTTTAGCCTCCACGATCTTTCGGAAAGTCTGTGGGAAAACTTAAAGGAAAATGTACTTGTACGTTCACTGTTGAGTCTGGTAAGCCTATTGAAATTGTATTCATATTTTATTTTCCTGTGACCTACTATACGAGTAATTTCTGAATGTAGTTTGTTTACATAATTTGAAAAATGATATTTAAACATTATTTTAACTATAATTTATGGAATTATTATTGTTGGATGGATGAAATTTAAAAGTGCAATGCGCAACTTTTCTGGCGGAGGGTCTGCTACCTGCTCATCTGTCTCCATGGAAATGTTATGGCGTTGTCTAGAATGTTCCATAGTATAGATTAAACCTGTATACCAACATCTCCATGGAGACAAGGAGGTAGCAGGCCCTCCACCAGAAAAGTTGCGCGGGGCACCTGTAATGCCATACTGTAATAGCAATTCTAGGCAAAACAAGTAACAAAGCGCAACCACATAGAGTCTAACCCGAATCGTCCAATCCACTTTATTTATCTAGAACATTTTAGAAACACGACAGCTTCCAGTGGTCTGGTCGTTAAATTATCGACTGTGATTCTAGCTACGCCTCGTCACACTGTAGCTACCGTGTTATCCACCTTATTCCGCCACTTTTGTCTCTAAACGCTCCTAAACCGAGCTTTTTTGTGGCGGCACTTCTGATTAAACGGGGATCCCATTCACGCCAATGGGGAATTTAGGAAACATCTTAAACATGACACAAAGTCGCTTCATTTGGGTAAAATGTAAAATTTTCATGTGCACCAACAAGTCACACTGCACTGATTCTCCAGAGGCTTTAAAACGGCTTTATCGTCCATACTAAACTTATTTGCTGTCAAGATCTGCATCCCCACGCAAAATAACAAACCTGAATGTTGACGGTGGCGCTCACAATAACTTCCGGAATAAGGTGGATGGGCTAAATTACAATCACGTCCAATCCATGGATCTATAATAAAAGCTGAAGGCATTCCCGCTCTGTCCTGGCTCGAGACCGACTAGTGGCCGGTCCAGGTACTGCAGAATTCTCCCAAAGAGCGCATCGCATTTTTGGGAATTCAAACTGTTCGGCTGACAGGGCATCCAGTTTTCATAAAGGTTGGATTTCGTAGGATTCTTTTCTATTTTCACAACATGAACTAAAGGAATATTATATATTTATTAATATATTTAAAGGCTTTTACGATCTGAACCTTATTTCGGTAATAAAACAACGTCATTTACTCACCCATTGTACTTTGGTGTCATTTGGAGCATTTCCGGAGATTTTGTAGTTTAGCGATATCCGTAACGTGAGTGCTCGGGGCAGGCGATTGCAGTCACCAAATAACACAAACTTTAGCACTTTTCAGATGACAAAAGCTCAATGTTAGCCTACCGTTTGGCTGGAGTCCAAAGTGGCCTGTAATACGATATCCATCCATGATTTCATGTTTGGGTCCATTCTCAAAGCAACTAGCCAACAATCAATAACTCTAGATTGTGACGAGGAAGCCTGTGAAAACTCACCTTCGTCCAAGCTGTCATTTCGTTTTCACAACCGGGATAAATGCATGTTCACACCATTTCGGGTTTTCTCAAGCGGAGATGTTTATGACTGTAACCGAGAGCTGAGAGCGTTGTCACAAATCAGCTGTGAATGCGCACTGTCCTCGTCATCAAATGAAAACATGGATGGATATCGTATTACAGGACACTTTTAACTAAGCGAAACTGTAGGCTAACATTGAGCGTTTGTCATCTGAAAAGTGTTAAAGTTTGTGTCATTTGGTGACTGCAACCCCATGCCCCGAGCACTCACGTTACGGATATCGCTAAACTACAAAATCTCTGGAAATGCTCCAAATGACACCAAAGTACAATGGGTGAGTAAATTACGTTGTTTTATTACCAAAATAAGGTTCAGATTGTAAAAACGTTAATATTCCTTAAAATCCTCAAAGCTCCTAAAAGTTAGGCAAGGCAAGGCAGGTTTCTTTGTACAGCACAATTTGTACACAAACTAATTCAAAGTGCTTTACAGAATAAGAAATACATTAAAATCACAATACAAACGAATCAAAACATAAATAATCATCATAAATTTAAAAAGAGAGATTAAATGAGAGCAAAGAGTACAGAATGAAAACCTTCCCGTCATACACAGAACCGTTTTGAGCCTGGATTGAAATGGCGTCAAAGTAGAGTCCTGTTCGCTTTGTGCGACTTTCGCTCTGATCGGTCCAAACGCCCGACGCCGTGCACGTTACAGACAGACGTCACACGGGTTTGAGGCGCTCGCCCGTATCGAGGAAGTACACTGCCTGACAGAAGTATTAGGACGATTGTGTATTTGTGTAACTTTCATAATGATAACAAGACGTATTGGTAATGAAAACAAATCAATGTATTGATATATTAAAGCACATTTCATCATGTGTAAAAGCATATTATTGCAAAAATGTTAAATAGCTTTTTCATCAAAATAACCACCTTTGGCCTTAATCACAGCTTTCCAAATTCGAGGCATTCTGTCCAACAGTTTTTCAAGATATCCATCCTGTATAGTTTTCCACTCATCCTGAAGACATTTCCACAGGTGTTTAACGTTAGTCGGATTCCTGGAGCGCACTTTAATATCCAAATACGCCGTTCACAGATTCATGATTCAAGATTGTTTATTTGTCATATGCAGAATCAACACAGGGTTAACAACGCAATGAAATGCTTAGGGTCAGAAGAAGATAGTCAGAAGTACTAATAACAGCAATAATAGTACATGGTAAAAAAAAAAGTGTTGCAAAAAGTGCAGGGGAAGAAGTAAACAATATAATAAAAATATGTAATAAAATGTAATAAAAATACAAGGTACAATGTACAAAGGTGCAGGTAGGGATTGAAAATTAAATAAAAATAATGTAAAAGGAGTGAATCGGCACGGAGAGACTGATCAGTGCGTCCATTTTGCGGCGCAGCCTGATGACGTCGTCTCCAAATGATCCTTACACAGTTCGGATGAGTGCTTTGGGTCATTATCTTGTTGGAACCAGAAGTTTCGTCCAGAGTGCAGAAATACACAATTGTCCTAATTAGGGATGCACGATATATCGGCATTAACATCAGTATCGGCCGATATTGCCAAATTTTTAACATATCGGTATCAGGGCTGATATTAACGACCGATATTTGTCAGTACAGTAATCCCTCGAATTAACGTTTTCTCACATTTCTCTCTCGTTTAAAGACTCAAAGTTTAATCCTGGTTTAGACTAGGGGTGGGTATTGGCAAAGAAGTCACGATTCAATTCGAATCACGATTCATATGGCACGATGCGATACTATCACGATGCATCACGATACTTGAATTATTGTGATGTATTGCAATATATTCGACATACTTCAGTGAAAATGTAAGAGGATAACTTAAATATCAGTGGCTGTGTATCTGGGTAGTGTCTTCAATTGATACATAACTCTGAGCAACTCAATTCATAACTGAATTTATTGAATAACAAAAACAAATAAACCAAACCAATAACAAAAAAAGTGCATAGGATTTTTTCTAAAACAAAAAATGATGTTCAAACATTTGCCATTTTGGAGGTAGCTACCATCATAACAAATAATACCCTTTCACAAAGAAAAAAGTGCATAGGATTTATAAAAAAATAAATGAATAATTAATTTATGCATTTATATTAAATATTAAATTATTAAATATTAAATTATTAATTAATAATAATCGATTTTTGGCATCAAGAATCAATGCAGTATATTGTGAAAGTTAGTATGCATTGTCATGACGATTATTTTGCACACCCCCTAGTTTAGACCAGGTCTAAAATTTTCACATCAGTGCATCCGTAGTCCTAATACTTTTGTCAGGCAGTGTACAGTAAATGGTCTAAACCAGGATTAAACCACCGCGTGCGGCTCTTTGCCTGGTCCCGCGGTCCCGAGGGACATCAAACCTCGACATGAACGAATGCAAGAGCCACACGAAACCAGGCAAAGAGCCACACACGGTGATTTAATCCTGGTTCAAACCTGGTCCAGTCCTGGTTTAGTCCAGGTTTAGTCCTGGTCCAGTCCAGGTTTAGATCTTGTTTAGACCTGGTCTAAAAAAAAACAAAAAAAAAAACCCTGCATTTATAACATCAATCGGCAAAGGTCCCTTAGCCAATCAGGACGCAGAACACAGTGTTACACTATAAAAAAAATTTGAAATTGAAAAAAAAAAAAAAATCAGGAGTCAAAACACATTTTGAAAATAGAAGAAGACATTCAAAAGTTCATTTTGCATGATTTTCAGTATAAAATATTATCTCAGAAATAAAAATAAATATTGGTATCAGCTAATATCGGTATCGGCCGATATCAGCAACATTAATATCGGTATCGGCTAAAATTTTCACATGGGTGCATCCCCAGTCCTAATACTTTTGTCAGGCGGCGTACGGTAAACGCAGAACATCCCGGGGGTTCAGCTTCAGATCTGATTAGCGTTCTTGTCGTCCAATCGTGAAGACTTCATTAGGCGGCGCACAGGGGAAGCTCACGTGAACACCCAGGCCGATTCGGTGTCTACAGCGCAAGACGAAAACGATGCTACTGAGAATTGACGGAGCCGCTGGGGGAGGCCACAGCGGGGGCGTGCGAGAGTCTATTTACATGGGGGATAGAGAGAGAGTGTGTGAGAGGTTTTTTTTTGTTTGTTTTTTTCCCTGGCAAAAGTGTGCATTGTGAATCGGCTCCTTCAGTGTGGGTATTATGCATTGACATTATAGGATTAGCCATATCCTATTTCCAGATTTAGTTTTGCACAGAGAAGATACAATGTGAATATAAGGCATTAGAGCAGCTAGCTTGGATGTTTAATTTAATTTAAATTTATTTTTTTTAACCCATGTGTTGTGATAATAAGAGAGGAACTACTTTATGTCACACAGTCGATTTTTAATTTTTTTTTTTTTTTTCATTTTATTAAATTTTTTTTTTTCAATCTGGAATCACAAAAAAAAAATCACAAAATCTGTTCTCTCACACTTTCTTTATTTCGCCCCCTTCTTGAAAACCTGTCTATAGGTTCATAGGAACGAATGGGAAAGTATTTTTGAGAGAATTATTTTTGCTGGAAAACAATATTTAAGTACTTTGTCTAAACTCCTTTTTGTAAAATGAAATGTTAATGCATGCTTTTTTTCGACCAGATGTTTACATTGTATTTAAAAAAAAAAAAAAAAGGGAAATTTGTGCCTTTTTTATCTCACCACAATTTTACAGTATAAATATTGTAAATAGTGATTCTTTATGTTGAGTATAGAAGGATTTCTACGTCTTTGTTGGAAATCTTGGGCGTAATGTGCGTTCCCACTTGCCATGTCGTTTGTCAGAAAATTGTCATCTAAAGTTCGGCGCTCTGGAGATTTGAATGTATCTATAGTGTGAGAGACTTATGGAACTTACTACCTTGAATGTTAGAGAGAGTACTTTTATTATCTTATTGAGTAAAGTTATATGAGTTTTTTTTGTTTGTTTGTTTTTTTTTCTTACTTTTGCATTCTTGTTCACGTGGCTCTAAAAGTTTATTTGTAAAAGTGATGGATCGTTCAGTTGTTGCTGTGGAAAACGTGTCTGAACTCATGGTGGAATTCTGAGCACCATGTAAAACTAAAAGTCACTCTAAAAACACTGGTTCCGATGAGAAGTGTTCTCACGTTTGTGCACAAAGGGGACGTGGAGCAGGGGCTGTTTCCATGAATAAGTAGAATACAAACATCTTCTCAATAAAATATGTGAAACTACTTGAGTCAAACACCCGAGACCAGAAGAAAACTACATGTCAGCATTGTTCTAAACCTCTGCTGCGAGCCAACACTGGTTAGTTTTAGCTTGTTAGCCAGTTGTTGTTACCATGTACCGTATTTTCCGTACTATAAGGCGCATCGGATTATAAGGCGCACCTTCAATGAATGGCCTATTTTAAAACTGTTTTCATATATAGGGCGCACCGCATTATAAGGCGCATAGAATAGAAGCTACAGTAGTGGCTGACTACGGTAGCCATCATTAACCAATATTGATCCATATATAAGGCGCATCGGATTATAAGGCGCACTTCAATTTTGAGAAAATTGAAGGCTTTTAGGTGCGCCTTATAGTGCGGAAAATACGGTAGTTTTTTTATGACACATTTTTGTATTTGAAAAATATAAAAATCTGGTAAAAGTAAGTCTGAGGAGAAATAGCTAGCACCTCATTCGAATAGACCAAAATAAATCGTGTGACCTTTCCAAAATCTGAATGTATTAGGCCTATGTGAAATTTGCACATTGATGATAAAGCATTTCGTGGAGACTGGATTTGTGAATGGACTTTGAATCTCCTGTTCTTATTCACTGCTTTTTGTTACGAAGTCAAACTTCAGAAGAGTCTGCAGAGTACAGCCCCTGACTGTAGTTGTGTTGTAGGCTATCGATGTTGCACTAAAATCTAATCACAAATTTTGATCCAAAGAACGGTACTGTAAAAACATGCCTATGCTATAGATTCTTATCAGTGTTTTGACCCTCCAAAATGGCAGGCTGTGACTGTTGGCTCGCTCTGGTCCACCATATGAACTGTTGAGTCCTAAATAAGCATCGGGAGCAGAGACTGGACTGAGCTGTGTGGGCGGGGCTGACTCAGACCGTGATGGAGTCACACATGTGCAGTCACGTCAATGCCATTTTGTGTTCGCACTGACGAATCAGTGCAAAGAGACCAAGCCATATCTCTGTCCACAGCCATGGCAGTGCACTTCTGAACACAGGCTAGAGGAAACACATGCATTTTTCCAGTTCCAACTAAACAACTTTTTACTCCGATGCTTTGTACAATATTTCTGAACAAGTCTCCAGCAAACGGACAGTAGGCCTCCCTGACATACACATCTTTGAGAGCAGTTACTACTGTATATCTTGATGCAGATATTGCCATATTTGTGTTTGCAGAACCTGCAAGATTCTAATAAAACTGTCAAAGTAACACATCTGTGTGCTATCATTAATGTGTACGTGTGTGTGGAGCTGTTACTCATGTACATTTGTGTGTAGATGTTATTCATGTGTAAATGTGTGTGGAGAAGAGTTTGTTCATCTGTGTTTATTCAATGTAAAAGGAGAAAGTATTTATTTATTTTAACACAAACTTTACATTATGGGTACGGTTGCTTTCCTATAGTTTAAAGGTTGTATTGAGGATTTTCCAAGGAAAAAGAAACACAGCGACTCTTTGTCCTTTTTCAAATGTTCCTCATGTGTGACACCTCCCCCCTTCTCCACAGCTCCAAGTAGAAACGCCTCCTCCGCCTCCTCCTTACTCTACAAATCATGTTTGTTTACAGCCGGCGCGTGTTCAGAATTGCTAAACAAATTTCTGTTGAAGTTTTCTGTCCAGAAGTAATTTAGAGACCAACGCGTCAGACTTTAGACCCCTCGGGTGCTTCAGCTCACGCCATCGCTGGAAGGAATCTCCAGGAATCACCTTAGTTTGGCTTCGCTCCTTTTCCCCTTCTCTTCTTCTTTCAGCGACCTCAAAAACGGACTTTGTTTTGCGGCTAACTGGTGGTGGATTCTTTTCTGCCATCACAACAAAATGTGTGCAAACTGCGAGGAAGCTACAGTTGGAAAAAGCCGCTAAGAACCACTGTGTTGGTCGAGTAAAAGGCGTCTTGCGTCTGTGGAATAACGAGGTCGCCTTCTTATCTATTGGCTCATGTTTATCTGGCCCAACCACGTCCACAGTTGGATTTTCATTCTTTTTTTGGTCATCATAATTATAAGGCTGCTGCATCTATAACGCTAGTTTGAACTTTCAATTTGAAACTAAATAAAATCCTCCATACAACCTTTAACCAAAGTATCTAAGCTGGACAATGGGACACCCACGTTCTTCAGTTGCTACAACATAGTTTTATTTATTTGTATTTAATTGTTTAGTAAACCTGGTTCAGCAGAGGTCATTACACACAGTATGGTGTTAAACTGTGGAGATTAGCAGGTCAACTGACGAAGAACTGACGAAGCAGTTTGGATGAGCTGCGAAACGTCTTCGACCAAATAAACTTTGTCCAGTTGACAAATTGAATTTCTCCTTTTACCATTAGCAGGTCAAGTTACTGCTCACAATAGGTCACTTGTGATTTAATCAAGAAGCAAGAAGGTTCCGGGTTCGCTCCCCGGGTCGCCCGAGCCTTTCTGTGTGGAGTTTGCATGTTCTCCCCGTGTCTGGGTGGGTTTCCTCCGGGCACTCCGGTTTTCCCCACCAACCCAAAACATGCACCAGGTAAAATCCTCCAGCTGAGGTCCTGATCAAACCGAAGCAAGAAGATCATGGAGATGGTCCCCGGGCGCAGTCATTTTTAAGATTAAGTCTTTATTTGGTCTCACACACGGGAGAAATTTGACTTCTGCAGTTGACCCATCCTTTTCAGGAGCAGTGAGCAGCCATCTTTCAGCGCTCAGGGGGCAGTACTGTGAATGGTCTTGCCCAAGGACCCACACTGTTTTTTTGCTCATTGCCAGGGGGGGATTTGAACCCACATCCCACCGGGGAAAGTCAGTGACTTACCAGTTGAGCTAACCATGTAATGTGCTGCCCACTGCTCCTAATAACAGGATGGGTTAAATGCAGAGAAGAATTTCTCCAGTGTGAGATCAATAAAGTCACTTGTTTATGTTTATGTTTATTTGAGCAACTTGCAGGTTCCATTTAAGCAAAATTTCACAAATACAAACTCAAAATACAAACAAATACAAACTTATGTCACATGTCTCTGCAGTTCCTTTTGCTCAAAATGGAGCAGGTGGAAGTATAAACTTATTTACTCCTGCTCCATAGCTCCATGCTTCTTCTTCTTCTTCTAATAAATAGAAGACAGAAAAGTTAAACAGTCTATCCAGGTTTTGATATTGATACTTCCCAGTGACGTCATCCTGGGAGTGACACAAAGCACCGCATTAGCAAACGCAGCCAAAAAAGTGTTAAAATTGTCTGAAATCTCATGAAAAAAATACAAAATTGATTCAAAGAACACGTTTTCAATAGAGGTGAATACGAGTGTGAATGCTAGCTAGCTTATGACTGTAAGTTGAAGTTTGACAGACTTGTTTAAGGAGAATTAACGTTTTTTTTACAATCTGAATCTGATCTTATTTCGGTAATAAAACAAGTTGTTTTACTCACCCATAGCACTTTGGTGTCATATGGAGCATTTCCGGAGATGTTTTAGTTTAGCGATATTCGTAACGCGAGTTCTTGGGGCATATGTTTGCGGTCTCCAAATAACACAAACTTTAGCACTTTTCAAATCATAGAAGCTCGATGTCTTAGTCTATGGTTTCGTTTGAGTCAAAAGTGGCCTGTAATCCGAGATTTATCCATAATTTCGAGTAGATGAGGAGGACAGTGCGCATGTGCGGAGTCACAGTTTATTTCGCTCTCAGCTCTCGGGACCCAAACATGAAACGCAAAGCTGTAAATTATGGATAAATCTCGGATTACAGGCCACTTTTGACTCAAACGAAAGTGTAGACTAAGACATTGAGCTTCTGTGATTTGAAAAGTGCTAAAGTTTGTGTTATTTGGAGACCGCAAACATATGCCCCGAGAACTTGCGTTACGGATATCGCTAAACTAAAACATCTCCGGAAATGCTCCAAATGACACCAAAGTGCTATGGGTGAGTAAAACATCTTGTTTTATTACCGAAATAAGGCTCAGATTGTAAAAAAACGTTAATTCTCCTTTAAACAGCAGTTTTTTTAAATCAGCTCATCTGTTGTAGTTCCACCTCTTTCTGGTCAAACGGTGTTAAATTAAAACTCAGATTAAAGTCTAATTTCAGTAACATTCTGGAGACAGAGCAGTGCTTACAGTTAGCATCACACCCCAGCTGCAGAGTATCAGTAAGGCGGTGTATTCTTCGGTCCATGTTCATATTGTGCGTGTAGTTGTTCTGAACCAGACGTTTGGGGAAAGGTGAAAACTCCGTGTTTGATCTGGATGCAGTCGGAGGCCAAGGACGATAATGAGGCAAAAACTCCAAACGAGACTCAAACTCGTCCGGATCTGCAGCAGGTGACGTGAGAGGAGAAGGGACGTTACGCCGCGGGAGAGTGACGGATTATTCTTTAATATACGTACATTTGAAACCTTTGTGTAGTGATAATGAAAAGTATGCAAATGGGCTCAAAAATACAGAGGGCATTTTGATAAAACTACTTTTAAAATTCAACGTTTATCTTGTTTTTGTGGATTGGTATAAAGAAATCCTGGAGACTTCATGGGTGTGAGTGAGTGTTACGTCACCCATTGTGTTCGACTCCAGTCAAATGAAGCTCACTGGGGCTAGGAGTTTTAAATTTGAGATTCAAGATTGTTTATTTGTCATATGCAGAATGAACACAGGGTCAACAATGCAATTAAATGTTTAGGATCAGAAGAACCGTTGACTCACTAAGATAGTCAGAAGTACTAATAACAGCAGTAATAGTACATGGTAAAAAAGTGTTGCAAAAGTGCAGGGGAAGAAATAAACAATATACCGTATTTTCGGCACTATAAGGCACACCTAAAAGCCTTCCATTTTCTCAAAAGCCGACGGTGCACCTTATAATCCGATGCGCCTTATATATGGATCAATATTGGTTAGTCATGGCTACCGTAGTCAGCCACTACTGTAGCTTCTATTCTATGCGCCTTATAATGCGGTGCGCCCTATATATGAAAACAGTTTTAAAATAGGACATTCATTGAAGATGCGCCTTATAATCCGATGCGCCTTATAGTATGGAAAATACGGTCATAAAAATATGTAATATGTAATAAAAGTACAAAGTAAATGTACAAAGGTGCAGGTAGGATTAAATAAGGTGTAAGTAGAGGAGTAAGTAGTGCAGCTGAGTTCCGTATTAAAGATCCCATGACATGGTACTTCTTGATGCTTTTATATGGCGCCTTAATGGTTCCCTAATACTGTAAATGAATCCTTCTTCAAAATCAAGCCTCAGTGCATGAGAAAGACCCATGAACACAGTCAGAGTCATAAATATGTCTCTGGAACACTTTATTCTGGGCGTTGTTGCTTGAATGCAAATGAGGAGGACAGAGACAGGCCAGAGCAGCAGGTGGGGGCGTGGCCAAATACTCCACTCTTTCCTCTTTAGCGGTGCACTGTCACCCACTTCCGCGTTTATGCGCGAAGGAAGATATGAGGCGATTTCCATTGAAAAATAAACACATTTCCACAGAAAATAAAATTAAACCACTGCTGTTTCAGAGGTTCGGAGGCTCGGATAAAGGACATCCGAGCCTGGAAACACTCTCACGTGCCTCCAGGCAAATAAAAAAACGCATCTCGCATTGCGTAACTCGTTCGCGGTCCAAACTCTGGCCGTGATGGTGGGTAGACATCCAGACGGGCGGTGGAACTGCATTTGCATTTTTGCTTCAGTGTGACGTCACATAGTTTCCTTGTTCAGAATCGCCCGTTTGGGCTGTCTTTTTTTCAAACGCAGAAAAGGATCGCAAATGCTCAGTTTACACATTTCGCAACTTTTAGCCATGGGGGGGGGCTAAACAGGGTAGGGGAGCTCACATTAACGTTCAAAAACCTCAGAAAGTGATAATTTCATGCCATGGGACCTTTAATAATAGAAATGTGTCCGACCACGTGCAAACCAGCTGCATGTCGCAGTTAGTGAAATGGAGATATTTGCATTAGTTTGTTTTTGTTTTTGTTTTCCAAAATTTGTGATTTTCGTTTTGTTTTTTTTTGTTTTTTTGCAGAATGTGCTAGTTGAGATCATGAAGAAGCCACTCCATGTTTCAGATAACAGCATTAGCTCCTTAAAAAGCATACATTTTGTCTGTGAAATTGGCTTGTTTTTCAGAAAGAATTGAGGCGTGTCTAAATTTCCATCCTACCGCTACGGGCCAATCACGTGACATTTGTGTGCTTTTGTTTTCTTTTTCTGCCTATCAGCTGTGAGCAGCTCATGAATATGTAGCTGCAGTTCAACAGGAGCCGTAACTTTAAAAATCTGTAACTTTGACTAAATGCTACATAAGAAGGAAGGAGTCTCCTCAGGACACGTTTGGGACACGTCCGAAGCTTATGAACAGAATGCGATCGGATACTTCACTGCCGAAAGACCGTGGATACACGAATAATGGGTCAAGGCAAGTAAGTGTACCCAGTGACGTTTGCAGGAATACATTTACTTTATAGACTTTAGGACAATACTAACCAGGACTAAAGCAGGACTAAAGCAGGACTAAACCAGGACTAAACCAGGACTAAAGCAGGACTATTTATGAACAAGGATTTATGAACAAAATAAAAACACCAGGATCATGTTAATATGAAAATTTTAAGACCAAAATGAGCAGCAGTTACGGAGAGAGGGCGATGTTTTTTTCTAAATAAAGTGAATTGTCACCAGAGGTGATGGAGCTGGAAGTGTGTCCATGTTCAGTTCTTATTCGGAACGCAGCATTCTATCCATCTTATTCCGTCGCGCCCACTTTTGTCTCTAAACGCTCCTAAACCTTCTGGTTAAATGGGGATCCCATTTATGTCAATGGAGAATTTGGGAAAAGTTTTGCATCTTTAAATCTGACATAAAGTCGGTTCATTTGAGTAAAATTTTCTTGTGCACCACCAACAAGTCCCACTGATTTTCTGCTGATTCTCCGCTTTATTGTATGTTTTGAAATTATTTGCTGTTAAGATCTGCAGCCCCATGCAAAATAATAAACCCGAATGTTGATGGCAGCGCTCATGGTAACTTCAGGAATAAGGTGGAAAGGCCAATATTGTTTAATACACACAGGGGGCAGCTAAAATGAATATTGTTCAACTGCAGATTTCTGTTGTAATACATCAGGTCTTGGGTCTAGTCATTAATAGAAATGATCAGGTTCCATATTTGGGAATCTACCTTTCCGATATTTCATGGCAAAGTACAATCAATAGTAATCAGTATAGTAATCAATAGGAAAAAACAGCTCTTGCCCCCCCAATCTGGGAATACGACATCATGACATTCTAAGGCTGTGTCCCATTCCTCTGTCTTACCCCTTCGTCTTAGTACTACCCCTTGGTTTTGCGCGTTCATGTGAGGACATGGGGTGTCCAGATTCGATTTTGATCAAGGGCTCGGGCCACGACCTCATGCACTTATCACAGGGTCACCAGCCACCTAAAGTGGATGCCACCCCTGGCTTAGACTCGTCCTGCACCACCTCCAGGAGCAGAGAGCTGAGAGCAGAACCCTCCACCTCCAGCAGTGAGCTGTCCACTCCTTCAAAAAGACCCACACCATCTATCCCCAGGAGCAATGAGCAGTCCAAAAGACCCAGACTGACTTTATCCATGGTTAGCAGCATGTTATTACATACATACATACATACATACATACATACATACATACACACATACATACATACATACATACATACATACATACATACATACATACATACATACATACATGCACACACATACACACGCATATCTGCAGCAGTGGTGCAGAATTTAGACCCATAAATTTGACTGACAATGACCCTTTTGTTAACAACTTGAAAAGCAGAGATTTGGGGGCTCACGTGGTCAAGCCAAATTTGTCTGCAGACGAAATTCCCTCAGGTAATACTATCATTTTATTTAATTGAAAATTAAGTACATGTAAATTAAATTGTCGTAATTATACAACTTTATTTCACTAAAACGTAATAATAATATTCTGTCATTTAGAGACTTCACAGGTTCCATAGACACATATCCCTGTAACAGTCTCGTGCCCGCCCGCTGTTCCGCAGACCTCGTCTGCCATCAGACCTTCATCAAACCCTCCTCTTCCTTCTTTCTACAACACGAACAATGGTAAGATGCGCTGAAAAATGCACATGCCATTATCAATTGATGTTTTCTTTGTTTCTTATACCTTTTTTCTCAATATAGCCAGAACCAGCGGACCTCCCGGCTCTATGGCCACAGACCATCCCACAGCAGAACCGCAAGTGGGGGGCAGAAACACTTTTTATGTTGGGTGCAAAAGGGAAGCTGGAACTGAAAGTCTGCTGAGACCTGTGGTACCACCCCCCCACCACCAGCTACCTTGTACCACCAGGCTCCAACACCCGACTGCTTCTTTGCCCAACGGCTGCTGATTTGGATGCCATGTGATCACGAAAACCCTCATTTGCACCAGATGTAGATCCAGGGTGTCATGCTGTGCTTCAGCAGTTGGACCGGGCCCATTGATCAGAGTTTAGAGTTATCCTCACATGCAAGTAATAATATTTGCCTATTCAGGAAATACTTCTGCATGCTTTTGTTGGTATTTAGTGTATTAGAAAATGTAAATAATACCTAAAAATATGTCCATTCCATTGTTTTTGTAAGGCATGACTGTGACCTCAAATATATGTCATAAATGTGGGCAGTTTCGCACCGTGGAAACAGTCACAGTCAGTAAAAAGGCAAGGTATATTGTCCAAACACAGAGCCAGCTACAAAAGAGGAGTGGCTTCAATGTATGAGAATATTGGGTTAGCTTTACTTACTTTAATATTAATAAATATTTTTATTACCATCTAGCGTTAATAACTGTTCTATTCCAATTATAATTATTATGATCCTATTACTGTTCTATTCCTATTTATCTATGTACTTATTGTTGGTCTTGTATATTAATATCTTTATGTTTCTAATATCTTTATGAATCTAAAATTCATGTTTTTATATTCTGGTTTCTTTTCAGTTAGAAAATAATCACTGACCTGATTGAAATTACTGACTGCCAAGAAAATGTGAAATTTTGGGCATACTATTGTGTTAATAAATATATTTCTTTGTGGAATTGATTGTGTTAATTGTGTATTAATTTACAGTGAATTCTAGAAGCACTTATAATATCAAGAAGCTGCCTGCAGTTTGAATGAGACTTTACAGTTACAATATGGTGTGAATGGAATCCCCAAAGTTACCATAGGAAACAATTGCATAAGTAAAATTAGTAAAATTATTAGTAGTTTGGACAAAGTTTTTAATAATTTCCCTGAAAAATGACAAAACATTATGAAAAGATAAATGACTGATTTTAAAATAAGCAAGTTTAAAAATTAAATCTGTTCATTTGCTCTCGCTCCGGTCTGGATTCGAACCTGCGACTTGCTCAATTTTCTTCCCTTTTTTTCCCCCCTTCTTCCCCCTTCCCCCCCTTCTTATACGGACGAATGTTCCACAGCCTTAGCTCAGTTGGTAGAGCGTTTGTCCACTGATCCAAAGTGGTTTGGCGGTTCAAATCCCGCTCCCGACATTAAAAACATCACTGGTTGAGCGGTCAGATCCACTGACCCACAGGTTGGTGGTACGAGTCCAGCTCCCACAGATGAATGCTGCTGTTGTGTCCTTAGGCAAGACTCTTAACCCACCTCGCCCCCAGTGTCTGTGTACACTGGTGTGTGAATGTGTGAGTGGTTCCTTGGTGTAAAGCGCTTTGGGCACCTTGAAGGTGGAAAAGCGCTGTATAAAAATGTTACCATTTAGGGTTTTTTTTGTCGAGCTGAGGTTCCTGATAATCCTTGACATGGGAAGGGACGATGACGCAAACGGTAATCGAGTCGTGTCCCATTTCTTAGGGGAACATTCGTACTCCTAGACCTCTCAGCTCGGTAGGGGAAGGGGAAGGGGTAAGACAGAGTAATGGGATGCAGCCTAAATCTTAAAACCTCAGTGTTCATTTATATGTACAGTCTATGGTGGTGAGGAGCACTGGGGAACTTTTCTGGGGATCGCCGCCTGTTTGTCTCCATGCTGCTTTGTCTGGAATATTCCACAGTATTAAACATATACTTGTCTCCATGGAGATACAGTATTATCTCCGTGGAGACAAGCAGGTGAAGCCACCAGGCCTAGTTACTGTTCCTGTATAAAGAGGGATGACCCCTGCATAGGGACACTCCAGGCAGAGCAATAACTCTCCATGGACACAAGCAGGTGGCGGATCCTCCAGCGTGCACCTTTAAAAGTCCTATATGACACAAAAAGGACTCTTTGAGCTTTAAGTCAAGTTTTAATACCGTTTCCTCCTCAAAAACAGACCTGGAGTTGTGTTTTGTTTCATTTGTGTTTAAATGACACTATTATCAGCCTGTCGACATCTCCAATGCTCTGTTCCACCTTGTGATGTCATGAAGTGGTAGCTTTAAAGTGGACAGCTATCTTTTATCGTTTGTTCAGTAGACATTGACAATTCCAGGGTTGAAAATGATTGTAGTGAAGGTGTAGGGTGTTTAAAAACAAAGTAGAGCACTTCCTGCATTACCACATGAGAATGGAATGTATTTTTTTTATTTTTTCAGTTTGAGAGAAGCCTAAATATGTATGTGAATGAAACAAAACACAACTCCAGGTCTGTTTGTGATGAGGAAACAACATTATAACATCAGAAAATAAAGTAATACAGACCTTTTAAGTAGAGATCTTTAGGTTTAACGTGGAAAAAACATCAGAAAATGCCATTGCCCCATAGGAAATGTGTGCACAAACGAGCCTGGAAAATAAGTATAAATAAATACCTTAAATCAGCAGCAGCGTGGAGCCAGACCAGAGCAGATTTTATAACTGTTTCCTCTTATTCCTCTCTCTCCAGCTACAAATCCAACACAGATTTCCATTTGCGTTCTCCTGTAGCAGAGCCAGATCAACACAATCTATTGGACTTAGTAAACGGCGACACTCCCAAACTGTGTGACCTACTTTCACTTTCACTTTAGGAAAATAATTATAGTCTTGAGTTAATAGAGGGATTTTAAGTTGTTGAGGTAGTAAATTATTAGTATAGATGTAAATTGTAAGACTGACGGGAATTACTTGCGTTGCAGTGACGTCACGCTGAGGGTGTGTATGCATCTCTGTGGTGGATTTTAGCATGGTGACACACGTTAGAAAACACTGTCGAAACAGTTTAAGGCTGCGTTTACATGATGGCGGTCTGAACAGAAGACGCAAAAGTGGCGTCGCGTCTTCACTTTTTATTCGGCATTTAGACGAGCGTTTTCGGGAGGAAATCTGCGTGCATACGGTGACGCAAAAGTGTGTGGAATTGGATTGGGTATGCATGCCAGGCGGTGTGGGATTTCATTATTTAATATATGTAGATTTACATATGTATACTTTAATCTCTCTGTGTACAAGTATTCTGTGAAAACTGCGTTGCTCAACCTGGACGGTGGTAAACAACCTATTTATAAGCATACGGTTTCCATGGGTTGGTGTCATGGGATGTCCACCTGCTCCCAATCCATCAAACTATTGGTAAACTCCTCTCCTGTTATTGGCTAGCTGTGGGAGCTGATGTCATAGCATGCCACAGATCTGCATTTAAAGACTCTATGTGTTGTGTGTGTGGGGCCGAAGGGACACAATGTATCTGTGATGGTGACAACATGTGACAACTGAAGATGTCTGACGCCATTTATGTTTGTCTATCTGCCGAATTCCTAATAACCTCAATCTTGAGATTTTGCCTTTCTTCCGATCCCTTTCCTAAAACTCACAGCGGCTAGGTGGCGCTGTGATACATTATCACTATGTCCAAGCGCATGCGTAGAATTTTCCTTCTTCTCATCTGCGCCGCGAAAAGCAAAACAAAACATGGCTACCGGTAGCAAAAAAAGAAGTTCAACTATTGCTTCAGACCACGTTAGATGACAAAGCAACGAAGGCGCAACAAGGTCCTGCCAAACAAAGTACACTGATATATGGACCGATGTGACGTAAACGCGTACGCGACATCAGCAGATTTGACCAGAGTTTTGCGTCTTGGGCAGTGTAGACGAAAACGCTACGGCGGACGTATTCAAGTTTTCCACTTTACAGGGCGGTTTCAGTTTTTTGCGTTTTTAAGCCCCCAAAACGCCGTCACCGTCTAAACGAAAGGCACTTCCGATAAAATATTTTGTCGTTTTTACCCGTAAGCGTTCTTGTGTAAACAGGCCCCAAGATCGTCTGAAAAAATGCAAAATGGGTTTAAACAGCACATTTTCAGAAGCCTGTGATCGAAACAAGCAACAAGTTCACGGTCTTGTTTAGGAGTTTTATTTTCAGGGGTTTTTTTTGTTTTTTTTAACAGTACAAATCAGCTCACCTGCTGTCGTCAGCTCTTTCTGGTCAGATTGGGTTAAACCAAAGCTCAAATTTAGTCTAACTTCAGACAGAGTAGTGCTTACAGTTAGCACCACACCCCCAGTGAATGTCCGTGACATCAGCTGCAGAGTATCCTGATCATTTGTATTATTGACGAGACCCAATAAGTGCTTGTACAGTATTTCAACATAAAACTGCATTTGGACAATATTCATTTTAGTCGCCCCGCCGACTGTATTAAAAGCACAAATCAAATCAAATGGAGATGTTATTGCTTTGTCCTGAATGTTACACAGTATGGCATTAACCCTTTCTATCATCATGGAGACCAAACCAGACCAAGTTACAGGTCAGATCTGTGGAGAATCTGTGTCAGAATTCCAGTTTTTTAGATATTTTTGAGCTGTAAAACCACCTCTAATTGAATAAATGTAAAGTAGAGCTGTTTAATGTCGTACTGTGGAACATTCCAGGCAGAGCAATGATGTATCCATGGAAACAAGCAGGTGACGGACCCTCCAGAAGCAAAGATGATGCATTTCTGTATTATAAGATGTAAAAGATGTGTGTGTATAGAGTTACGCACAGGGACGCTGCTGTAGTCTTAGTGACGTCCTGCTCTCGCTGCTGCCCCCTACAGGCTGCAGGTGTGTGCTGACTCATGCGGGGACGGCGTTTGGACTGAAGGACACTGCACCAGGGGAGGACATCAAATCGGGCACACAGCCATAGCTCTCGCACTCAAATGACTCCGTCCGTCTGCTTAAACACACACGCCGGGTCATCTGTAATGGAAGTGAACGTCTGGACTACACAAGCGAGCTTATTAATGTGATTAGCATTCCCAGGTGTGACGCTAACTGTAGGCACTGCTCTGTCTGGAGCTCTCTAAGACATTCATCTGAACTCTACAGCTCTGGAAAAAAAAAAAAAAAGAGACCACTGCATTTTTTTTTTTCTGAAATCAGCATCTCTACATGTATTACAGCCATTCCATTCCAGCGTCTGTTGAATTCCAACACAAACACAAAGCTGAGCTACTTCAGTTCTTGCACCAGTTATTGTCACCCAAGAACAATGTGAAAGACGGGGACTAAACCAGGACTGAACCAAGACTAAACCAGGTCTAAACTAGGACTAAACCAGGGATGAACCAGGACTAAACCAAGTCTAAACTAGGACTAAACCAAGACTAAACCAGGTTAAAACCAAGACTAAACCAGGACTAAAATAGGATTAAACCAGGTCTGAACCAAGACTAAACCAAGTCTAAACTTGGACTAAACCAGGGATGAACCAGGACTAAACCAAGTCTAAACTAGGACTAAACCAGGGATGAACCAGGACTAAACCAGGTCTAAACTAGGACTAAACCAGGGATGAACCAGGAATAAACCAGGTCTAAACTAGGACTAAACCAGGGATGAACCAGGAATAAACCAGGTTGAAACCAAGACTAAACCAGGACTAAACTAGGACTAAACCAGGGATGAACCAGGACTAAACCAGGTCTAAACTAGGACTAAGCCAGGGATGAACCAGGAATAAACCAGGTTGAAACCAAGGCTAAACCAGGACTAAACTAGGATTAAACCAGGTCTGAACCAAGACTAAACCAAGTCTAAACTAGGACTAAACCAGGGATGAACCAGGACTAAACCAGGTTAAAACCAAGACTAAACCAGGACTAAACTAGGACTAATCCAGGTCTGAACCAAGACTAAACCAGGTCTAAACTAGGATTAAACCAGGTCTGAAGCAAGACTAAAGCAGGTCTAAACTAGGACTAAACCAGATCTGAACCAAGACTAAAGCAGGTCTAAACTAGGACTAAACCAGATCTGAACCAAGACTAAACCAGGTCTAAACTAGGACTAAACCAGATCTGAACCAAGACTAAACCAGGTCTGAACCAAGACTAAACCAGGTCTAAACTAGAACTAAACCAGGTCTAAACTAGAACTAAACCAGGTCTAAACTAGGACTAAACCCGGTCTGAACCAAGACTAAAGCAGGGATGAACCAGGACTAAACCAGATTAAAAAGGGGACTAAACCAGGACTAAACTAGGATTAAACCAGACCTAAACTTGGACTGAACCAGGGCTAAAACCAGGACTAAACCAGGTCTAAACAAGAACAATGTGAAAGACTTGTGGAGAGCATGCCAAGACGCATGAAAGCTGTGATTAAAAATAAGGGTTATTGCACCAAATATTGATTTGTGAACTCTTCTTAAGTGTAAACATTAGTATTATGTTGTTTTAAAATGAATTTGATCTTGTTTCTTTGCATTGTTTGAGCTCTGAAAACATGGATCTTTTTCGTTATTTGGACCGTTTGTCATTTTCTGCAAATAAATGCTCTAAACGATAATATTTTTATTTGGAATTTGGGGGAAATGTTGTCAGTAGTTTATAGACTCAAACAAAAATGTTCCTTTTGCCCAAACACAAACCTATAAGTAGAAAAATCAGAAAAACTGATCATTTTACAGTGGTCTCTTATTTTTTTCCAGAGCTGTATTCTAACATAATGTGACATAAATAGCAGTTTTAGTAGAAATGAGCTGAACAAATGAGACGATCTGTGCCGATAAATAAGCCTCTCACAGATCAAATTACTGTCACGAGCTAGTTAGCGTTAGCCAACAGTTTTCCAGTTAGTCACTCTCACCTTTTCTGCTGAAAATCAAACACCTTAACCAGAATCACAAATGCTCAAATTAATCGCAGACTCCTGAAAATTAGTTTAAATCAATTTGGTATTTTTCTTGAGTTTTCAGACAACCTTAAAACTTTTTGTATTGTGTCACTGTGGCAACTGAAGAACATTCCACTACAGAAATACATGTTTACATAAATATATTTACTGTTCTTTTGTTATTGTGTTTTGTTTATGTTTTCTTTTTGTGTTTTTTGTATGTGTGTTAGTGTTATATTTTGTTATGTCTTATGTTTATTATGTTATTAATGTGCTGGGTATTCATTCCCTCAAGGTGACAAAAATTAGCCATTTAAGGATATTACACTACAAATGGCTAATGCGAGTATACATAACACCGGTAAAATGAAATAAATACAATAAAAATATTCCAGACATATGTACAAAGTGCGGCTTAAAAGGGACATTAATACATTGTATGTGGGAATGCAACCAAGTACAATCATTTTGGATAGAAATAAAAAATAATATAGAGAAAATCATTTCAAAAAAGATCGTTCTGGAACATCATTTTTATTGGCTCTTTACCCTAAGAAACATAATCTCAGTAAAAGTGATAGTACTTTTATTAATATCAGTGCCCTGGTGGCTAAGAGATGCATCGCTCTTACCTGGAAAAGTGTTAACGGACCAAGGGCCTCCCAATGGTTAAAGCAAATGTTATCTAGCCTGCCACTGGAGAGAATAACATATATACAAAAGGCAAAACAAAATATATTTGAACAGATTTGGGGTCCATTCATAAAATTTGTAAAAGACCAAAACTCAGAAAACGGCTTTGATGACTTGTAAATCCTCTGCAGAAAATGGCTAATTTGATGAAGACAGTTTTGTACATGGAGACAGGCTCTTTTGTTTTGTTGTTATTTGTGTTTATATTTTAAGGTTTGTTTTTGTTTTTTCGCTTTTTCTTTTATGTTTTTCTCTGGTTTGAAATGAAAAATAAAATATATTTGGGGGAAAAAAAGATGACAAAAATTATATATATATATAAAAAGAAGAAATACATGTAGAAAACCCCCAGAGTGATGTCACTGGTTGTTACTGGTTTATTGGTTTGGTTAAATGGAGATGGTGCACAGCAGCTCGTCCACACGTTTTACTGATGTGGCACCGGTCACAAACCTGCAGCTGATTGACTTCAGCTCACAGCGATCTGTGTCCACACCTGAAGTTGTGTGGACACAGCTTGATGCTTCACATTTAAAGCTAAAAAATATTGTTTTATTATCAAAGCAGGTCATTCACTGCGGTCACATGGTAGGATCGGATTGGATTTCTCCAAATCCGATCCCGTTACTCGGCGGGTGGTCTGTCCTTAGATCCCAGTGCACATGAAACTCGTGCAATCGGATAATGGTCAGCGACCTGGCCGGCTCCGCTACGCTATGTGGCGCTGTAGTCCAACTACTTCTGGGTGATGGCTACTCAATAAAAGCACAACAAACTATGTGGCGGTTACAAAGATGGCGCTCGAGGAGTTTGACGGAGCAGCATTGGTGTACGTCTTGTGCATTCTTTCTTCGCAACCATGATTTCGTCTGACTTTTCCGGCAACAATCGCTACTTATGACGGCGTCGGTGCCTCCTGCCACTTCCGGGTGAAATCCCTGGTGAAAACTCCCGCGCATGCGCACTACGCCGATCCGATATCGTGCACAAGGCGGCACCAAGCGGATTACTATCGGCCTAAGCCAGGGGTTCCAATCGGATTCGGGAAACCAATCCCTATACGATCCTTAGCCTGTGCACATGAATCCGATACGATCCCAATCCGTTTGCAATCGGATTACACTCGTCCATGTACACGCAGTCATTGGCTGCTGTGATTGGCTAAAACTTTCCTCTTCCTGAGTGATCTTGATGTGATTCCAGACTGACGGTGGCTGGCACTCACACCTCACAGCAAGAAAGTTCCGAGTTCGATCCTGGGCCTTTCTGTGTGGAGTTTGCATGTTCTTCCCATGTCTGGATGGGTTTCCTCCGGGTACTCCGGGTTTCCCCATCAACCCAAAAACACGCTCCAGAGGCAAAAAATCCTTAATAAATTTTTTTTTTTAAATCCTATTTCTGACCAAGACTAGCAATAAAATCATGGGATGAGATGGGTGGCTGCCCACTGCTCCAGAAGGATGGGTGAAATGCAGAGAAATAATTTCCCTACAGGGATAAAGGATAATAATTTAAAAAACAAAAACAAAAACATGCTCCATAGGTAAAAAAAAAAAAAAAAAATCCTCCAGCTGAGGTCCTGACCAAGACTAGAAATAAGATCATGGAGATGGTCCCCACTGCTCCGGAAGGATGGGAGAAATGCAGAGGATAAATTTCCCTACAGGGATAAATAAGGGATAATAAAAAAATATATCCGTCATACCTGAGCAGGTTCACGGGTCACAGCTCTGGTCCCGTGGCTGCAGGTTTTCTGTGTCATTTGAAGTGTCGAGGGAAGCTCAGACTGTTGGGAGTCTTATTTTAGCCGGACACGGAGCTGACGGCAGCTTTTTTCCCTTCATAAATGAACTCACGAAAACTCACACGTGAGGACGCAAAGGACACACCACAGCACCGCTCGGACTCTGGACTCACTCTGGACCGGGCGCATTCTGAGGGAGGCGTAAGGGAGCGTGACGTCACCCACAGCACTGAGCCAAATGAAGCTCATGGATGCTAGCAGTTATTAGGGCAAATTTGGAGTTTAATTTAGAATTCCGAAAGCGAGTATTATAGTAATCAAAGAATCCGTATGGAGCAAGGTGGTTGAAGGTAATAGCCCTTCTTGGCGAAAGACGGCAGCTCATTGGTCAGTGATGTATGTGAAACGAAGGAGCTCATTGGTCATTTTCAACGACTTATTTTATTTATTTATTCCAGGGACAATGCACATTAATAAACATCTTCATGTAAATATGCCAGAATCAGCCCGACGGCTGTTTTTCATCTGTCATCCCTGGACAGGTGTAAAGTCTCGACCTGCAGGAAGTAAAATACAATAGAATAAAAACAAGGTTAATATTTACACTCTAAAACAGGGGTGTCAAACATGCGGCCCAGGGGCCAGATCCGGCCCTCCAAGACCTTTAAATCTGGCCCTCGGCTGATTTCCTATTAAAATATTTTAATTATATTAGAATTTTTTATTCAAATATTGGTAATTTTCTGGGTCTCTTTTCTGTACAGTTTAGCACAGCAGCGTCTCCAGCGCCTCTGTACGTGGCCCCTCCCACCAGAACAGCACAAATGAAGACTTGCCTCTTTCCAAACGCTCTTAAAGGACCATCGTTTTGACTGGTGACCGTGACACCCTCATCAGCAAAATGTCAAAAATGAGGAAAGTGGACGCCGAGTGCAGGATTTTCCAAGAAAAATTGACTAATTCCTATTTGTTCAGAAGGTGAATGGGAAACCTGTACGCTTGTGTTGAAATTGCATTTTTCTTCAAGTTTCAGGTTGTTCATAATATTATAATATTTTGTAAAAGAAAGAGTTCATCAAATAAAAACTTCTGTAATAGATTTGTGTTTCTCTGCACAAATATTTGGACTTATTGCTATTTTTGGGGTATATATACATGAGTTTTCTGATCCAGCCTCTTTGGGATCAAAGTAGGTTGGATACGGCCCCAAATGAGTTTGACACCCCTGCTCTAAAATCATTCTTATATACAGTCGCGTACAGCTCCATGCCGTTATATACAGTCATAAAGCCACATGTGATGCGATTACTGACCATTTTTATGTGGGATTTGAAAGTGTTTTGAATCAAGGGTGACACCGAGGTATTTGTATTCTGGAACCGCCTGGAGCCGTTCACCGCACACACGGACATCAGGATCCATGGAGGAGCTGCTATGAGATTTGGTGAAGAACATTGTGACTGTTTTGGATGTGCTTAGCTGAAAAGTGATGTGAACCAGGGCGTGTGTGAGTTTAACAGATACGGTGGATTTGTTTTTACCATGGAGGTAGAGAATTGGGTCATCAGCATACATCTGGATGGAGACAATTTGGACAAGCAGATGGAAGGTCGTTGATGTATAGTGAGAATAATGACGGACCTAGAATTGAACCTTGTGGGACCCCAGTGGAGAGACTAATGGCGGAGGATAGATGTGATTGAATTCTAACATACTGGGAGCGGTCTGTTAAATAAACCTGAATCCATTTTACAGTACAGTCATACCTCATCTTACGAAACACCCAACTAACGAATAATAAGTTACAAAAAACATGTGTGTATGTACGTTTTCTCTCAGCTGCCAAACGTCTGCCTCCTCCTCCCTCACCCACCAAGAACTTCACTTCGCTACGCACTTCCCCTTACGTATCTTGGGCATAGTTGCCCAACCCCAATGGTAAATTATTTGCATGTCTTATTCATTTTAATGGTTTAATAAATAATTTTCTTTTACTTTTAACACATATTAAATACAAAATTGCATACAAAATTGGTATACTTTTATCATTTTTAAAGGGTTTAGGGGGGTAGTATTGGGGGCATTGGAACGAATCAGGCCTTTTACATTGCGACTCTACTTACGAAAAAATCACGTTACGAAACCACTTCTGGAACAAATTAATTTCGTAAGGTGAGGTATGACTGTATTGGCAGAGAAATTCAAGTGTTGTAATTTATTAAGCAAGATATCTCACATCACATTAACAGAGTTTAGTGCGTCATTCACTGTTTCAGAAATTCCCAATGTTTTTCAGTCCTTTGTATTATTTTTTCCCTTTCTTTCTTCATCATAAGCAGCCATTTTTGTTTTGATACGGACTGGCCATGCACGTCACTGATTGGCTTATCCACCTGTCAATCACGCCCACCTGAACTCCCCTGGTTCACCAAAGACCAGACTCAAATCTTCACAAAGTAGTGGAGAAGTGTGCATTCTAGAGCCCAAATTAAAAGTTAAAAATGGCTACAGAAGTGAAAAAAAACTACGAACTCCCCAAGAGAGCCAGCGTGGACAGATTATTGCACTTCTGTGACAGTCGGAGCTGGTGAGTGAGAGGAAGTATCGCTGCGTATCTCTATGATTCAGCAGTACTGGAGCGGAGTGAGGGTGGCGAGGACCCTTGGGTGCATGAATGTGAGCGGGTGTCACTGGGGGGAACGTTTCCATCATGTCATTATCACTTGCTCATTTCGATTTCTCTGCATAATTTCTGAACTTGCTGTCACCACTGGCTGTCGTTGCTATAGCGGTGATTAGCCAAAGCTCGTTATTATGATGTTTGGGTTAAAGGTCGAGTAGAGCGGAAATTTTGTTGGTTAATTAAAAATAATTTTTAATTATTTTCAAATTAAGTTTTTTCAAACATTTGCAAACATCACAGAAACTTACATCATACCATTCAAACACTAAATTCCACTAAACTGTAACGCAAGAATGAAAACTAAAGTCAATCATTTATTTCAAATGCAGTTCTGTTTATTAAAAAGAAACATGCTGTACACAGGCTACACTGAGCGCTCGAGCGACCGCAGTTATTCCACCTGAAGAACTCAAAGAGCATCTGTGTCTTAAGTAGAGCAAAAAAAGTATTTTAAAGTGCTGCGAGGTCAGTCTTTTATGGCTCAAGGAGCGTGATTGTTGTATTTTATAACAAACGTATAAAATACAACACAACTTAAACTTAACTTAAATATAGCAATGCTAATCGCGGTAGCCTTTCTGTAGCATTTGTAATGTAAACTAGCCTTATGCTAACAGTTTTTCAGCTATCAACAGAGGGGAATACCTCTTATCCATCGTGCGGAGGAGACTTTTAAACCACTCTTTGGTCACCGTGTTTACACCATTTCCTTGGCAATGTCGTGTGTTACGGCAGTCGTTATCTCCTGGTGTCATCGGCTGCTTCTGTCATACGGAGTTACCCTGGCAAAAGAAGTTGTAACTGTCTGTTTGGCCCGAGTATCTCTTTTACTAGACGTTTCTCCGGACTTTCTCGCTCTGCACTCGAGTGACAGATTACGGACATTGATTAAACGGGGGCTAACACGGTTTCACCAGCTCGCGACTCCCCAGACCACACGGGGCTACATGGAGTATTTGAGTTGAGGGCTCGCTCGGAGCGGAGCGGCTAACACCGGCCTCGCCAACCTGTCCACACGCAGCACGCCACTTCTGATTGGTGGGTTTAGCGGCGTGGCAGGGAGGTGGGCCAGGCGGAATACATGTGTGAAATAGTTGACGAAACAAAACCTGGGTCAGATAGGAGCACTGCAAAAAACTTTAATGATCTTTAACCATTTTAAGCAACTTTAATGATTCCAAAATCGCATTGTCTGAGATCGCGATTTTCGATATAAAACAATAGATCGTTCAGCCCTAATTTGGATCATTTCAGACCTGGAATTGCTTATCTCTACTCAACTAACAGAAAAAGGAGCTGTGAACTTGAAAACTACGCGACATCACAAGGTGGAACAGAGCGTTTTCAGCGTTCAGCGTATATGTAGACGGACTAATAAAAGTGTTACTCAAACGTGTGACTGAAACTGCAGGTCTGTTTCTGAGGAGGTGCTGTGCTAAAACAGGTTTGTATGACCAGATTCAGGTTGAATTATTGCAGAAAATGTGAATGGACAAGTTTATTTTATATTTGTTTTCAATAAGCACTAATTGCAGGCTTTATTTTATATTTATTCATTTATATGAATCTGCCACTCGCTAGTGCACCTGAATTCAAACAGGGAAGACACTCACTGCGTGCACATGGACGAGTGTAATCCGATTGCAAACGGATTGGGATCGTATCGGATTCATGTGCACAGGCTAAGGATCGTATAGGGATTGGTTTCCCGAATCCGATTGGAACCCCTGGCTTAGGCCGATAGTAATCCGCTCGGTGCCGCCTTGTGCACGATATCGAATCGGATTGGCGTACTGCGCATGCGCGGGGGTTTTCACCAGGGATTTCACCTGGAAGTGGCAGTAGCGATTGTTGCGGAAAAGTCAGACGAAATCATGGCTGCGAAGAAAGAATGCACAACACGTACACCGATGCTGCTCCGTCAAACTCCTCGAGCGCCATCTTTGTATACCGCCACATAGTTTGTTGTGTTTTTATTGAGTCGCCATCACCCGGAAGTAGTTGGACTACAGCGCCACATATGTCGCTGACCATTATCCGATTACACAAGTTTCATGTGCACTGGGATCTAAGGACAGACCACCCGCCGAGTAACGGGATCGGATTTGGAGAAATCCAATCCGATCCTACCGTGTGACCGCAGTGAATAGTGAGAGCCTGTATGCTCTTTGAGATCACCCATTTGGGGCCTGACGATTATGCGAATATGATTCAGGGACAGCTCACACTTCCTGCAGTTCAGACCTAAACCTAGTTTCAGTGTAGTTATCTCCTCTCGTCAGACGGTTAAGGCGTCCACCAGCGTCACACCAGAACAGAAGAAGCAGCTTGGATGAGCTATGACGTGTGTAGAATCCCTCAGTCGTCCAGGTGGAATCCACGGCAAAAGAACTTCGATTTGTCAACTGGACAAAAGTTTATTTGATAGAATACATTTCGCAGCTCATCCAAGCTGCTTCTTCAGTTCTGGTCAGATGCTGGTGGACACTGCCTATATCTGCCTGAAGGGGGCTTTAACTACTATTTTCAGAGTAATTTCATTGTAGTTAGCGCCCCCTTCAGGCAGATATAAGCAGTGTCCACCAGCGTCTGACCAGAACTGAAGAAGCAGCTTGGATGAGCTGAGAAATGTATTCGATCAAATAAACTTTTGTCCAGTCGACAAACTGAATTTCTCCTTTTGTCTTCACTCTAAAACTTTTGACAGCATTGATTTATTATTATTATTATTATGTATTTATTTATTTTTTGCTATGGATCGTACCTGGACGACTGAGGGTTTCATCAGAAAAGTTCCATGGTACATCTTTAAGGCAAATGAAAGTGTAGTTATTATAAATGTGTGCTTGTTTTATTTGACCCTCTCAGGTCTAATCCCGGTGCATTTGCTCAATGTTATTTTGGGGTTTCTCACAGACAGCGCTGGTCAATAGGCTCAGGTCTAACATTACACCCTGACTCTGCTGCTGCTGCTGCTGTAACAATAGTGGCTGCAGCACTGAGGCCTCATTTCCACTTTATTCTTAGACTCTGTGGGAAAAGCACGAGCACTTCTCGGTGACACTAACCATGACTCAGCAAAATTTGGACAGTGCAGCAAAAGTGGAGGCAAATGCAATCGGAAGCACATTCAGAGTGGTGTAAGAGAGGCCAGTGTAACTTAATGGGCTGTGGGTTATTAAAGGATCCCTGCGGAACTTTTCTGCTCAAAGGTGCGCCGGTTGTTGTCTCCATGGAGATGTTAATCGTGGGTCTCGGGCAAACAATCACTTCCTGATTTGAAGGACTTTGTGAGGACATTTCCCCCTTCAAAATATATAATATTTCGATTTGAATTGCTTAATTGCTATGACGACGGAGAACGGTTGTCATAGCGTCAAAACCACAAATTGCTCAGTATGGCATTAATCTCCATAAAGACAAGTAGATGGTGCCAGCAGGCCAGGGTACAGGTCAGATCTGTGGAGAGGTGACCCTGCACACAGTGACAATGCGTGATTTTCAGTGTATTTTTGAGTAATAAAAACACCTGAAACTGGGCAAATCCAAGATAGATGTTTAATGCCATACTGTGGAACATTCCAGGCACAGATGTAAATGGTAAAATCTTTATACAGCGCTTTTCCACCTTCAACAAAGAACCACTCACCCATTCACACACCAGTGTAGGCAGACACTGGGGGCGAAGTGGGTTAAGTGTCTTGCCCAAGGACACAACGGCAGCATTCATCTGTGGGAGCTGGACTCGTACCACCAACCATCATCATCAGATCATTGGATCTGACCGCTCAACCAATGATGTTTTTTATGTCAAGAGTGGGATTTGAGCCACCAACCTTTGGATCAGTGGACAAACGCTCTACCAACTGAACTACTGCCACCCCAAGATGTGTGACGTCGCCATGGAGACATACAAGTGACGGACATTCCTGAAAAAGGAGAAATTCAATTTGTCAACTGGACAAAAGTTTATTTGGTCGAATACGTTTCGCAGCTCATCCAAGCTGCTTCTTCAGTTCATTTCAGTTCAGTTGAATTTCTCCTGTTGCCGTGGATTCCACCTGGACGACTGAGGGATTCTACACACTCCCCCTGAAAAGTTACACAGTGCACCTTTAAAACAGAATTGGCTTTACCACCTTACCATTCCATTTTTGTGACTTTATTTCACTTTCAAACAAACTGACTTAATGTCTACATTCTGAAAACATTAAAACGTTAAACATAAACATTAAAAAGTGCTCCTTGGTGTTTAGGCGTTAGAGCGCCCTCTGCTGTCAGTGAGAAGAATGAACTATTAGGAAAATTATTATTAGTTAAGCGACAAGAATGCTGAAAGCTAAAGCCATATTTGCCCATTTGTCTTCCAAAATGATTTCCTGTTAAATGGTAAAAGGAGAATTTCAATTTGTCAACTGGACCAAGTTTATTTGGCCGAAAACGACAGTGGACAGTGAGGTTCAGATCTCAGCCAGGGAAAAGAGCTGGTTTGAGAGGGGAGTTAAAGAGGCAATTTTTGTCAAATAAAAAAAAGAATCCTTCTTTAAACAGGAATGGGGGAGTCAGATATAATTTGTCTCCCATATATAATTCCATTCTCAAACCTAAATAAAAACAAACAAAGGAAACAATAGGGCAGCAGGTCAGGTCCAGAGGTGTGAAAACAGACATTAGGGTTTGAATGGGTATGCTAAACTAGACGCCAGAGAGAAACTGGAAAAACAAAAGACAGAAAGCTGAAAATAAAGAGGTGGGATAGTTTCAGAATAATTTCAGTGTAGTTAGCTCCTCCCTGCAGCAAGATATAAGCAGTGTCCATCAGCACTTTAACCAGAACTGACGAAGCAGCGTGGATGAGCTGCGAAAACGTTTTCCACCAAATAAACTTTGTCCAGTTGACAAATTGAATTTCTCCTTTTACCATGGATTCTACCTGGATGACTGAGGGATTCTTCACACATTTCCTGTTAAAAGGTTTTTTTTTTTCACCGATCAGTGAGCTGGTCGCACAAACCTTGATGTGTTTCAGACGCCTTTGGTCACGTGATCTCACAGTGACGTTGCAGCTGATTGACACAAATTTTGGCTCTGTTCTCTGACCTGCTTTGGTAGAGGAAGAGCTATGGGCTCTATTCACGCTTATGTCACAAAAGCGGAAGACGTTTGGAAACATGTGGATGGCGACTTCCTTTGGGGTCTGTTGGCGATAGCAACTCTGGGAAAACTGAGAAAATGGCCTGATTTTCTTCATCTAGATGTCTTTGTATTCCTTTTTTCCTTTTATACATTTTACAGTGTTAATTTGTGTATTATCTGTCTAACTTAATAAAAAACTAAAACAAAAAAAGTCATTGCATCGTTCCGTTATGTTCGGCAGATCAACCAGTGACATCGAAGACACGATTAGAGTCTCGTCCCTCGTGGAACGCTTTGGCAGGTTTGAAGATGCTGCTGCTGAATCCTCGGTTTTATCACATGCCCAGTGTCGGGAACTACACCGGAAGTCTTCATCCTCATGTTTCCAAACGTCTTCCGGTAAGCATGAATAGGGCCCATCATTGTGGGGTGAAAATCTCCACACACAGACTCAGAAACATTATTTTTAAGGAGACGAAGGTTCAGTTCTAATGTGTCCGATCCCAAAGTCTGCGATGTACTTTTGTATTTGTTATTAGACCCTCAGGAAACTCGTTCACGTGTTAAAGCCCCAGTGTGTAGGATTCGTGGCGCATAGGTGGATGGTGCTATTGCACTTTCTGTTTTAGCTACGGCAGACCTCGAGGGACCCGTGCACGAGCCGCGTGCTACTGTATAAATAAAACGCGGTCCCGTTTTTTTTAATTTTTTCTTTTCTCATGAAAACACACATTCCCGATCATGTACCATGACACTCTACACATCAAATGAAACCTTACAGTCTCCTCTTTTTGACTATGCAATTCATTTCCCTGCAAAACAATCACTGCCCGAGCACATGGGGCTTTTATACGGAAAAGCACAAAACGAGGTTAGCTTACCTTAGAATGCTTTGCACAGGTCAAACTCTGTATTTCACCATAAACTTGCTCTCAATTTGTCCGTAAGGATCCAGCGAATAAAATCCAGTAAAACAATTTAGTCCAAAACACGTGTTAGATCCATTACGACGTCTGATCCGGCAGCATGCTTGTGTTGTTTACCCAAAACCACGAGCCTTGCTGAAGGCGGAGCCCAAATGTCCTTCTGCGGCTCTCGTATTCAAAATGGCTGCCTCTGCATGGGGAAGATCCCCCTTTTATGTGACTATATCTAAGTCCAAAAGAATACTTTGATTTCATGATGGAAGTGAAAAAGCTTGGAAAACAATGTATTTTTGAATGGGTATCTTCAATTTAGCCTTATAAAGCCTTATAAATATTGTTTGATTGATTGATTGAATTTCAGTAATTAACAGGTAAAAATCTTACACAGTCCCTTTAAATGTTATTGAGAAAACTTCAGAATTCACCCTTGACTCTTATAAACCTTTACCGCACACAAAAAGGCTCCGAAGGTTGTGATATCGTCTCCATAACCTCTATTTGTACCTTTTCACAGCCCGACACAAAAGGTTTATTCAATTTTGCAAGAATTTGAGGAAATGTTAGCGACTGAATTTGTTATTGTTATATGGCTTCTTTTGTTATACTTTCTTTTTCAAGCTTTTAAGAAAAACATTTTCTATACAAATCATAATCTTAGAATAAACCATATAAGCACAATAAAAAAATAAAAATACAAAAAGATGATAGTAATAATAACAATAGTAATAGCGTTGTCATTACCCCATCATCCTTTTAATAATAAAAATAAAAACATAATAATAATATTAATAATAACAATAATGACAATAATATTATTGTAATAGTGTTGTCATTACACCTATTATCCTTTTTAAAATAAAAATTAAACAAAAAACATAATCATAATAATTCATTCATTTTCTTCTGCTTTTCCATTAATATTATTATTAATGATAATATTAATAATAATAATAATAGTGTTGTCATTACACCTATTATCCTTTTTAAAATAAAAATTAAATAAAACATAATAATAATAATAATAATAATAATAATAATAATAATAATAATAATAATAATACATGAAGGAAGGTTTTATATTTTACACACATACATACCTTCGGGGACAAATAAGGGATATAAATAAATATAAATACACCTCTATTCAGATTTCTTTTTCTTTCCTTCCCTTTTTTCTTTCCTTTTTCTTTCTTTACTATAGGGTAAGGGTTCTGATCTTTTATTAAAAGCGTTACAACAAGAAGACAAGAACACAGCTGAAGTTGGACTCTTTATTTTCATAGTAATTAAACAAGAACAAACCCACAGCCCAGATTAGAATAAAGTCTTCTACCAAATGAAGTTGTTTTCACAGTAATGTTAACGCCTTGGTGGAGGTCGGCTCTTTTCAGCTGCTTCTGTTGAAAACGGTTAAAGGTCCGATATTACGCAGCGTTGACTCTTGTGAGCCTCGAGCCTTATTAAAACGCTGTTACCTCCTCAAAAACAGACCTGGAGTTGTGTTTTGTTTCACACACGTTTGAGTAACTCTTTATTATTAGTCTGTCGACGTCTCCAAAGCTGAAAATGCTCTGTTTCACCTTGTGATGTCATGAGAAGTGGTAGTTTTCAAATTAACAGCTCTTTTTGCCTTTAGTTCTGTAGAGACAGGCAAATCCAGGACTGAAATGATCAAAAAAGTTTCTGGGGAAGGTGTATGGAGTTTACAAACATGGTGGAGCCTGTATTACCACATGACATCACAAGTTGGGACAGAGTGTTTTCAGTTCGAGAGAAAAACTCATCCTAAATATACAGGCTTTGTGTGTTGAATGTGCGAATGAAACAAAACACAACTCCAGATGTGTTTGTGACGAGGAAACAACATTAGAACAAAGATCACAAAATAACAGAATATGGGCCCTTTAAGTCCAACCGTTATGTTTTGTAACCAACAGAGCATTTTCACGTGACGTCATAATCCGGAAGTTGTCCATGTCGGAGATACTCGAAACAAAACAAACGTTGCACTTATGCCGCCAAGTAAAAAAAAAAAAAAAAGCAAAATGGTCAAACTGTTGTCGGGTCCTCGGCCTCACAATAGATCGGACAGAGAAAAACACCTGCAGTTCTATCGTTTACCTAAAGTAGTGACCGACCAGGGTGAACAGACAGAGAGATTATCAAAGGAAAGGAGACGACAGACGAGGCGACAGATGCGGAAAGACGATGTTCATATTTTAATCTTTGCAAAACGTGAATAATAAAAAGCAATATACAGTGGTACCTCATCTTACGAAATTAATTTGTTCCAGAAGTGGTTTCGTAACGTGAATTTTTCGTAAGTTGAGTAGCTATTTCAATGGAAAAGGCCTGATTTGTTCCAAGGTTTTTTTTTATAGTGTAACATTTTTTTTTATAGTGTAACATTGTGTTCTGCGTCCTGATTGGCTAAGAGACTGTAGAGCCAGGACTAAACGTGGAATAAACCAGGTCTAGACCAGAACTAAACCAGGTCTAGACCAGGTCTAAACCGGGACTAGACCAGGTCTAAACCAGGATTATCCCTGTTATTATTATAACATGGCAGTGCCGTTGGAGGAGCGCGTTGCTCGTGTCTCTGTGCTCCTTGTGCGTTCTGCGCTAGAGCTAAGAGGCCGAGAAAGACGCTCTTTCAGTGGGAATAAGAGCGGGGCGGGGCGGGCTCTGGTTCTATCTGACTTCCAGAGCCGGGGGGCCGACACTGTGAGCTAACAGGCAGAGAAAGGTGCTCTATCGGCGGGCAAGACCGCTGGGTCTTGCTCGGGGCGGGCTCTGCTTCTATGTGACTTCCAGGTCTAGACCAGAACTAAACCAGGTCTAAACCAGGACCGGACCAGGTCCAGACCCGGACCAAACCGGGACCAGACCAGGATTAAATGACCCCGTGCTCGGCCCGCGCGTGCTCGGCCCCGAGGGGAAGGCACGGCCCGGGCGCCGCGGCTCCATCCCGTGCCCCCCCCACACACACACACACGCTTCACTATCAACACATTCCTTTGAAAATCTATGAAAGTTCGAGTGTTCAAACGAGAGAGAAATGCGAGAAAAGACCAACTCCAGTCTGAGAAAAGCGTAGAATGTGTGTGGTGAGGCATTTTCAGCCCTAAAACATGTAGAACAATTGCAAAATACAAAGTTGTCCTACCTCGCGGACCTCTCCCACCGCAGGCCACCTCTGGAACCTAACCCCGTGTGTGTTGATAAAGTGTATTTATGTTTCGGGGTGTGCATCTGAGCGCGCATTAATTGAATTTTTGAGATTTCGCGTTTCGTAACTTGAATTTTCTTTCGTATCTAGAGACCAAAATTTAACGTGAAGGCGTTTCGTAACTTGGATTTTTCATTTGTAGAGTCTTTTGTAAGGTGAGGTACCACTGTACTCGTACTTAAACACGTTACACATGTGATACAAGTATGCCGACCTTTGCCATCACAATACGCTCGTCTATAATTTTCCGCACTTTGGGCTCTCGTACCAGCCACAAACAAACTGGTTGTTTCCTCCAGACCTTTAGAGCTCTGAAGGTCTTGTGCTGTATCAGGGCTTGGGGAGAAGACCAGGTCGTTGACAATATCGGGATCTCTTACAGCAGCAGAATCAACAAATCGCCGCTGTCACTGAACAAACTTGAATCCATTTCATATGGATCTTCTTGGCCAATTCATTTGAGTTTGTTCATATAACGCTCCTTTTCTTTGGCATCCAACTTATCTCTGTACAACTGGTCAACTGTATCAGAAGTTTTGGATTCCGATGTGGAAGGTTTATCGTGAAAATTTGAGTTTTTCTGCAGGTTGCTTTATAAGTGTGTTTACTTTGAGTGAGCGATATCTCCAACATGGCTGCACATCCGGGTCATGGTTGGATTTTTTCGAGTCCGTGACAACACTCTATAATCAATACCCCTGTGCGCTATTGGCGATTTGTGAAATAAGGAGAGGAAATGGCACCTGCTCATCTCGAATCATCTCATGAAAATAAATGTATAGACATGACCCCATATCGATCCATATCTTCTGTCTGTCACCCGCCCTGAAATATCCAAGACACTTCTATAGATGTGAGAAATAAAGACACATTACGGTACATTACGGTGGAACGGTGGCTGAGAGGTTAGTGCCCTCACCTCACAGCAAGAAGGTCCTGGGTTAGGATCTGTTTTGTTTGGCTGTTCTACTCATGTCTGGTGGTAGCGTAGCCAAAATTTGTATTCGAACGATCACATTTGAAGTAACTTTGTAGCTTCCAGAGTACTTTTCTAGCTGCATACTTTTACTCCTACTGCAGTAATATTTTTATTGAAGTAACAGTACCCTTACTTGATTAAAAGTTGTGGTTCCTCGTCCCACTGTGAGTAAGTCTAAAGCAGGAGTGTCCAAACTTTATCCACCCAGGGCTGCATATACAAACATATTCACAGTGGAGGCCGTAGAGCTGGTGACAGTGAGACTTTCAGTTAAATGGATTTTATGAGTTTGACGGAGCCACAACACCTTTAAATGTCCTAGAACGTAAATTTTAAGTCTGTATCATAATGCAGTGAGTTGTTATTGAGGTTGCAGTGATCGAGATACTGGAATTTGAAGTAAAAAGTACCGCTCAATGGCTCTGTGATCTTTAGGGCCAATTCAGCAGGATCCCTGGGGGCCAACAAAAATCGGTCAGAGGGCCGGATTTGACCCCTGGGCCATAGTTTGGACACCCCTGCTCTAAAGTGACAAAAGATGAGTGACAATAAGAAATGATTTGAACGTTTGTGTTTCTTGCAGCTCCTTCAGATATGATTTAGTGTGTCTCATTTTTGTCTCGTTGAAAATACAAGATGTTTTGTCCTTCAGATTACATTAACTTTAGGTCATAAAACAGATGGCACACTCCCACAGCTACTTACTTGAATAGTAGTTTTCCAAAATACTTTACTACTCCATCCATCCATTTTCTTCCGCTTATCCGGGGCCAGGTCGCGGGGGCAACAGTCTAAGCAGGGACTCCCGGACTTCCTTCACCCCGGACACTTCCTCCAGCTCCTCCGGAGGGACCCCGAGGCGTTCCCAGGCCAGCCGGGAGACATAGTCCCTCCAGCGGGTCCTGGGTCTTCCCCGGGCCTCCTCCCGGTGGGACATGCCCGGAACACCTCCTGAGGGAGGCGTCCAGGAGGCATCCGGAACAGACGCCCGAGCCACCTCAGCTGCTCCTCTCCACGTGGAGGAGCAGCGGCTCTACTCCGAGCTCCTCCCGTGTGACTGAGCTCCTCACCCTATCTCTAAGGGAGCGTCCAGCCACTCTGCGGAGGAAACTCATTTCGGCCGCTTGTATCCGCGATCTCGTCCTTTCGGTCATTACCCAGAGCTCAAGACCATAGGTGAGGGGAAGAACGTAGGTTGACGGCAAATCGAGAGCTTTGCCTTTCGACTTAGCTCCCTCTTCACTCTTTACTTTACTACTAATACTTTTTAATCTTACTTGTACTACTACTTTGTATTTGTACTTGACTAATATTATTTTGAAGTAACATTACTCTTACTCTACTCATGTTTGTACATAAACTCATTAAAGAGGGATTATTAGGCAAAATCGACTTTTGGAGCATTCTACCATGTTATAACGTTGTTAACTCATCAAAAACACACCTGAAGAGGTTGCAGAGTCATCCATGCATGTTGGAGTAATTTAGCGATCTTTCCCGGGCCCTATTCAAACCCTCTTTACGTTAAGCTGTAAGATTCTGTACAAAGCTCCGCCCACAAGCCTACCTCACCTACCCTCCCGCACGATAATTCTCCATAAATATACAAAACTTGACAAACTTGATGTGATGCAGTAGTTTCATTCAGTGGAAGCACCATTTCATGGGTCAAATGGGCTGTCAAAATTAACTATCTTCAGTCGGAGCCTTATTTGATATATAAATGAGTTGAAATTTTACATGACTAAAGACACCGTATGCAAACAGCATGCAATTCTCTAATCCAAAAACCTCGAATCTAAAGACATATCTTGTAAAACTGCGGAGGTTAGCTTTGAATCTACAGTCCCTCGGTCCCTCGTTTATCGCAGGGGTTAGGTTCCAGAAATAACCCGCAATAAGTGAAATCCACGAAGTAGGACAACTTTATATTTTACAATTACAGTCATACCTCACATTACGAAATTAATTCGTTCTAGAAGTGGTTTTGTAACGTTTTTCGTAAGTAGAGTCACAATGGGGGATTTGGGCTGCTGCGAAGCCGAGTTTGCACATCAGAATCAGAATCAGAATCAGAAAGATTTTTATTGCCATTGTCAAGTGAACAGAGTTCACAAAACTAGGAACTTGTCTCGGTGATAAGGTGCAAACATAAAACACTAAATAATAATAGTAATAACTAAAATATAGCTATAATATAGTAAAAAACAATAAGCAATCCAAATAAGTCCAGATGAGCGAGCATCCGAGCGAGCATTATTTGAATTTTTGAGATTTCGCGTTTCGTAACTTGAATTTTCTTTTCGTATTCGTATTCAGAGACGAAATTTTACGTAAACGTGTTTCATAACTTGGATTATTCGTTAGTTAGGTCTTTCGTAAGGTGAGTTATGACTGTATTCTACATGTTTTAAGGCTGTAAATGCCTCACCACACACATTATACACTTTTCTCAGAGTGGAATTAACATTTTCTCACATTTCTCTCTTGTTTAAACACTCTTTCTTTCAAACTTTCGTAGATTTTCAACAAAATGTGTGTGTGTGTGTGGGGGGGGCAGCGAAACAGCGAGGCCGCGAAAAGTGAACCGCGATAGAGCGAGCGATCACTGTATACAACAGTAAACGAAAAATGTAACCGTAAATCGATAGACACCACCGTCGAAATACGCTACTGGTAGCTCATTTCAACAAGGTGGCACATTTCGACAGCACAGCGGACGATGGTTGTGTTGTGATAGCGCTCTGACAAAAAGTGAAACTGATAGAACATGTTAATATGTTGTTTTCAGTGAATATAGCATTTTCAAAACAGTAAAAGGTCACACGGTGATGTAAATATGTCATGTGTTGGCAGTTGACGCCCCGTAGAAGTAAAACACCTCCTCTACACCGTCACGTCTGCGCTGACCTCCACGGAGAGCTCATCTCTTAATCCACTGTTCCGTACGCAATCAGACGAAATGCAATAATGAACAAAAACTTTATTTGTTTAACATAAATCAAAAGAATACCCAGAGGTATAAAAGGTGATGTCAAGGTCTTTTACAAACGTTATAAATCAAAGTCTTAAATTATTGCAACCACAATTCCAAACATAAACAACAGGCCCAACCAAAAGCTCTCAGAGAAATTAAACTGTCTTTGTGAACTGCGCTAGGCTACTCTCTGTGTCACGCTAAAACTACAAACAGCTCCAAAACTTGTAACGGACATTTGCAGTAATTCAAATACTTGGTAAAATGATACTTAAAGGTCCTGTATTACACAAGATGGACTCTTCAGAGCTTTGAGACATGTTAAAATGTTCTTCCCTCGTCAAAAACAGACCTGGAGTTTGGTGTTTTGTTTCATTCACACTTGAGTAACCCTGGTTTATTCCTCTGTCTACGTTTCACATTTGAAAACGCTCAGTTCCACCTTGTGATGTTATGAAGCGGTGGTTTTGAAGTGAACAGAAACTTCTTTTACCAAGTAGAAATCGGAACTTCCACGTCTGAAATCATCCAAATGATTCTAGGCGAAGGTGTGTGGAGTTTAAAAACACAGTGGAGCACTTCCTGTATTGCCACGTGACATCATATTTTCTGTATTTCCGCACAGACAGCGGCGCTTTCCGCACTCAGGCTGCGCATCCGCTGTGTTCATAAAGAAATAATCCGTCCATTTATTAGCCGCATTGTTGTAAAAGCCGCAGGGTTCAAAGTTTGAGAAAAAAAGTAAGAGCTTAAAGTCCAGAAATTACGGTAAGTGAATTCACCAGCAGCTAGTAAATATAAGTATGGTACGGAAGTCCACAGAGGCCATATTCATAAGCAATATTTTTTCTTCCTTGTTATCCCAAGATAACGTGATAATTAATTCGAGATCTCGAGAAAACAACTGAAACGTCTACCGCCACGTTGTGACAGTCTGACTTCGGGGCTGTTTCTCATTCTGAATAGACGCGTTTTTGGTCATTAGAATGTCTGGAATAATAATCGATCAGCTGATAAGGCAATATTTTGATCAGGGGTTGACACAGGGGGAGATTGCATTACGTCTTTTAATTCGGGATAATTTCAAGATTAGTCCGCGGCACCTCCGCAGAAGACTGGCCCGGCTTCGTCTTTACCGACGGAGATACAGAGTTTTCTTGAAATCACAGAAAAACTCTTTGTTTACTCAAGATCTCGAAATAACAGTTTTGTTTTCTCGAGATCACGAATTAATTGTGTCGTTTTCTCGAGATCTCGAGTTAATTTTCTCGTTATTAAGGTGGAAAATAATCATTATGAACATGGCCTCTGTCGGCTTCCGTATTATCCAACTAAGTTTTCTGTTAAAAGTCCTATATTACACAAAATTGACAAAACTGTGAACTTTTATCCATGTTAGAATGTTTTTACCTCCTCAAAAACAGCCCTGGAGTTGTTTTTTTTGTTTCATTCAAAAATATTTGAGCAACGTTTTATTATTAGTCGGTCTACATCTCTGTAATTTTCAAGTTATTAGCTACATTTTACCTTTAGATCAGTAGAGAGAAGCAACTCCAGGGCTGAAATCATCCAAATTAAAAACACAGTGAGGCACTTCCTGTGTTACTGCATGACATCACAAGGTGGAACAGTGTTTTTTGTTTGTTTGAGAGGAGAACTCAGCGTAAATCTGCAGGGTTTGAGTGTTGAACGTGAGTCCCGGATTAGACCTGGTTTAGGTCTGGTTTAGGTCTGGTTTAAACCTGTTTTAGTCTTGGATTAGACCTGTTTTAGTCCTTGTTTATATCTGCTTTAGACTTGGGTTAGTCCTGGTTTAGTCCTGGTTTAATCCTTGATTAGATCTGTTTTAGTCCTCGATTAGACATGGTTTAGTCCTTGTTTAGTCCTTGTTTAGACCTGGTTTAGTCCTTGGTTAGACCTGTTTTAGTCCTTGTTTATATCTGCTTTAGACTTGGGTTAGTCCTGGTTTAAACCTGTTTTAATCCTTGATTAGACCTGTTTTAGTCCTGCATTAGACATGGTTTAGTCCTTGTTTAGTCCTTGTTTAGACCTGGTTTAGTCCTTGGTTAGACCTGTTTTAGTCCTGCATTAGACATGGTTTAGTCCTTGTTTATATCTGGTTTAGACTTGTGTTAGTCCTGGATTAGACCTGGTTTAGTCCTTGATTAGATCTGTTTTAGTCCTTGATTAGACATGGTTTAGTCCTGGTTTAGTCCTGGTTTAGGTCTGGTTTAGGTCTGGTTTAAACCTGTTTTAATCCTGGATTAAACCTGTTTTCGTTCTGGATTAGACATGGTTTAGTCCTGGTTTAGTCCTGGATTAGACCTGGTTTAGTCCTGGTTTAGACCTGGTTTAGGTCTGGTTTAGGTCTGGTTTAAACCTCTTTTATTCCTGGATTAGACCTGGTTTAGTCCTTGTTTGGACCTGGATTGGTCCTGGATTAGACCTGGTTTAGTCCTTGTTTAGACCTCGTTTGGTCCTGGATTGTTCCTGGATTAGACCTGGTTTAGTCCTTGTTTGGACCTGGTTTGGTCCTGGATTGTTCCTGGATTAGACCTGGTTTAGTGAAGCTCCGGGTGTGTTTTTGCGGTGAGGAAACGACATTAGAACATAGAAAATCGTGTAATATCGGCCCTTTAAAACGATAGTGCTTTGTAAAACGTTGGATTGTCTGGGTAAAATAACACGTTTCGTGCTAAAAGAAGACGTCATGCAAAAGGCTATAAGATCCGACTCGTATAAACTTTGGTTCGTAAATGGATTTTCGTTGGAGTGCACAAAAAAAAAAAAGAAAAACGAGGAGTGTTTTTACAGTTCAAACCCATGCATTCATGTGCCAATTAAATAAAACATAATGTGCCTCGTATTAAAAATTCACAAAGCAGGTTACATTACAGGGTTGCAACAATATGGCAACTGTGGAGTCGTCAACAGATCCCTGGATTATTTAAATTGCGTATGACAGGTTAGACTTAACCACTGTATTAAAACGCAGCTAAAATCGTGATATTTAAGATTTAGCTAAAAATATACTGTATATATATCATTTTTTTTACGAGTTCCCTGGGTGTGTGATGCTAACTGTACGCACTGCTCTGTCTGAAGCTCTGTTAGTCAAGTTACACTTTACTCTGAGCTTTATTTTAACACAATCGGACCCTAAAGAACTGAAATTTAGCTGAAATTTAGCCGGTTTGTGCGGTTAAACAAGTCCTTTTTGAATAAAATTACATAGTTCTCACCTTTTTGTTAAAAATCAAACACCTCATATCGATCACACGCTCCTGAAAATGTGCAAATGTGTATTTCAATCCATTTTGTGTTTCTTTTTGAAATTCCAGACAATCTAAAACCTAATTGTGGGTAAAGGTGACACGGTATTCAAGATTGAGCTCGAAAATAACAGCGAATATTAGGATAAAAATGTCAATAAAATGGTTTACAGTCCCTTAAGTGCAAATACAGTTATTACATTTTAAATACCTTTACCTTACCTTTTCATTTGTGTATAATAAGAAAAATTCAAAGGACACAAAGTTCATCCGTCTCCCCCTGGACGCTGCGGTGAAGTCTGAATAAATAGCTGTATTTCCTCCACAAGTGCCATATTATAAACGGTAATGTAACATACCAGCGAATATCGTTAAAAGAAAATGTTAAAATAATAATTAAATTCCTCATAGATTTTCATAGCTGTACATACATTACATCGCTGTGGTGGACCAGGCACTGTCAAAGGCAATTCCGTAAGATATTTGTGTTTGTGAGGACTTGTTTACGATAAAAACTGACTAAAATAAACTATAAATGTTTTTAAAATGTTCTATACTATGCAAAATGAACTCTTGTGAGCTTTAAGTCGTGTTATAATGTTGTTTCCTCCTCAAAAACAGACCTGGAGTTGTGTTTTGTTTCATTCACATGTTTGAGTAATCCTTTAGTGTTTCGTTTTCAGATATCTTTTACTTTTTGTTCAGTAGAGATGGGGAATTCTGGAGTTGAAATGATCCAAATCATCATAAGTGAGCACTTCCTGTATTAGCACATGACATCACGAGGTGGGACAGAGTGTTTTCTGTTTGAGAGAAGAAACACTCGGCCTAAAACAGTATGAATGAAACAAAACACAACTCCAGGGATGTTTTTGATGAGGAAACAACATTAAAACATTGATCAGAAACTAGTGTAATATGAACTCTTTCATGGACAAGTGCATACCTGGGCACAAGCACCAAAAAAACATTAAAATGTAATAAAAATAACCAATATGTCCGATGGTTATTTTGCCGATCCTGGTTCCTTGGTTTGGCTTTTCCTCGCAGTTGGCGAACATTGTCACTTTTAGTATTGGCGCGTGCGTCTGGCCGCAGTTCCCCGTGTCCATGGGCAGGTGGCGCTACAGCATCTGCACGTAGTTCTCTGGTATGAGGCCCCTCTTGCCCTGCAGCTCGCCCTCCAGCCAGCCCGGCTCCCTGGACATGGTCACTGTGAGGACAAAGAGGACAGGCTTTGTTAAAGGTGCAACATGTAACTTTTCTGGGGGAGGGTCTGCCTTCTGCTCGTCTCCATGGAGATGTTGTTGCTATGTCTGGAATGTCCCGGTGTGGCATTAAACGAATCCATTTGTATTTGTACTGACTTTCTGGCATTCTAACTTAACTTGTCCCTATGGCGTCACCCGCTGTCTCCGCCGACATACACAAGTGTAATGCCACAATGCGGAACATTCCAGGCAACATCTCCATGGAGAGAAGCAAGTGATGGACCCTCCAGCAGAAAAGTTACACAGTGAACCTTTAAATATTTACAGGTGGGTAGTACTCAGAATACAGTTTCAGTTATCATTTTTTTTCTTTTAATTGTCCTAGTTTAGTGCTGGTTTAGTCCTGGTTTAGTTCTAGTTCAGTGCTAGTTAAGTCCTGCTTTAGTCCTAGTTTAGTCCTGGTTTAGTCCTGGTTTAGTCCTGGTTTAGTTCTAGTTCAGTGCTAGTTAAGTCCTGCTTTAGTCCTAGTGTAGTCCTGGTTTAGTCCTGGTTTAGTTCTAGTTTAGTCCTGCTTTAGTCCTGGTTTAGTCCTGATTTAGTTCAGTCCTAGTTAAGTCCTGCTTTAGTCCTAGTTTAGTCCTGGTTTAGTTCTACTTCAGTCCTTGTTTAGTCCTGGTTTAGTTCTAGTTTAGTCCTGCTTTAGTCCTGGTTTAGTTCTAGTTCAGTCCTAGTTAAGTCCTGCTTTAGTCCTAGTTTAGTCCTGGTTTAGTCCTGGTTTAGTTCTACTTCAGTCCTTGTTTAGTCCTGGTTTAGTTCTAGTTTAGTCCTGGTTTAGTCCTGGTTTAGTTCTACTTCAGTCCTTGTTTAGTCCTGGTTTAGTTCTAGTTTAGTCCTGCTTTAGTCCTGGTTTAGTCCTGGTTTAGTTCTAGTTCAGTCCTAGTTAAGTCCTGCTTTAGTCCTAGTTTAGTCCTGGTTTAGTTCTACTTCAGTCCTTGTTTAGTCCTGGTTTAGTTCTAGTTTAGTCCTGCTTTAGTCCTGGTTTAGTCCTGGTTTAGTCCTGGTTTAGTTCTACTTCAGTCCTTGTTTAGTCCTGGTTTAGTTCTAGTTTAGTCCTGCTTTAGTCCTGGTTTAGTCCTGGTTTAGTCCTGGTTTAGTTCTACTTCAGTCCTTGTTTAGTCCTGGTTTAGTTCTAGTTTAGTCCTGCTTTAGTCCTTGTTTACTCCTGGTTTAGTCCTGGTTTAGTCCTGGTTTAGTTCTACTTCAGTCCTTGTTTAGTCCTGGTTTAGTCCTAGTTTAGTCCTGGTTTAGTTCTACTTCAGTCCTTGTTTAGTCCTGGTTTAGTTCTAGTTTAGTCCTGCTTTAGTCCTGGTTTAGTCCTGGTTTAGTCCTGGTTTAGTTCTACTTCAGTCCTTGTTTAGTCCTGGTTTAGTTCTAGTTTAGTCCTGCTTTAGTCCTTGTTTACTCCTGGTTTAGTCCTGGTTTAGTCTATAATCTATATATATAATCTATAATTTCAGTTAGTTTTGTTAGTTTTATAAACATACAATACAGTTTCAGTTATCTTTTTTTTTTTTTTTTACATCTAATTGTCATTTTTATTTATTTCAGTTAACGAAAATAGTTTTTCAATCTTAGTTTTCGTTTTTCCGTTCGTTTTTCGTTAACTATAATAACCTTGTGACACACCAACCAGAAAAGTTCCATAGTGCACTTCAAACAAAACCCCGTTACGCCACAGTTTGAGAAACACTCCCAGAGCAGGTTTGGGTCTTTGGAGGATTCAGTCGTTGGAAACCGTTTTTGAGACTTCTCCCTCATTCTTCACAGTCTCCGGTGAAACGGATCTTCTCAAACTCTTGACAGATGTGTCTCACTGTGCCGGAGAGAACTTCCAAAATCTTTCCCTGAATTTGGGATTTGTAAACAAAGTGAGCCGAGTTTAAACAGAGCTGCCGTTTTCAGGAGGCATCTGCAGGGCATCCGGGGCGAAACTCACCAACTCTGTCACATTTACACTCATGATGGAGCACACCAAGATCAAGGGAGAACTACAGCTCTGGAAAAAAATAAGAGACCACTGCAAATGAGCAGTTTTTCTGATTTTACTACTTATAGGTATGTGTTTGGGCAAAAGGAACATTTTTGTTTGAGTCTATAAACTACTGACGACATTTCCCCCAAATTCCAAATAAAAATATTATCGTTTAGAGCATTTATTTGCAGAAAATGACAAATGGTAAAAATAACAAAAAAGATACATGTTTTCAGAGCTCAAACAATGCAAAGAAACAAGATCAAATTCTTAAAATGCGTAAAGAATCCCTCAGTCGTCCAGGTAGAATCCATGATAAAAGGAGAAATTCAATTTGTCAACTGGACAAAGTTTGTTAGGTCGAAAACGTTTCGCCGCTCATCCGAGAGGCTTCTGACGAATGTTTACACTTAAAGGGACAGTGTGTAAGATTTTTACCCGTTAATTACCGAAATTGAAGATACCCATTCAAAAATAGAGTGTTTTCCAAGCCTTTTCACTTCCATCATGAAATCAAAGTATTCTTTTGGACTTAGATATAGTCACATAAAAGGGGGATCTTCCCCATGCAGAGGCAGCCATTTTGAATACGAGAGCCGCAGAAGGACATTTGGGCTCCGCCTTCGCCTTCGGCAAGGCTCGTGGTTTTGGGTAAACAACACAAGCATGTTGCCGGATCAGACGTCGTCATGGATCTAACACGTGTTTTGGACTAAATTGTTTTACTGGATTTTATTCGCTGGATCCATACGGACAGATTGAGACCAAGCTTATGGTGAAATGCTGAGTTTGACCTGGGCAGAGCCTTCAAAGGTAAGCTTTGTGCTTTTCCGTTTTGTGCTTTTCCGTATAAAAGCCCCATGTGCTCGGGGAGAGATTGTTGTGCCGGGAAATGAATTGCATAGTCAAAATGAGGAGACTGTAAGGTCTCATTTGATGTGTAGATTGTCATGATACATGATCGGGAATGTGTGTTTTCATGCGAAAAGAAAAAAAAAGTGAACGGGGGAACGCGTTTTATGTATACAGTAGTGGCGGGTGGTTCTTGCGCCGGTACGCGAGCTGTCGGCGCGACGGCGTGCCCGGGTGACCCTCGAGGTCTGCCGTAGCTAAAACAGGAAGTGCAATAGCGACTATCCACCTATGCGCCACGAATCCTACACACTGGGGCTTTAAGAAGAGTTCATAAATCAATATTTGGTGCAATAACCCTTATTTTTAATCACAGCTTTCATGCTATGTTGTCTTAAAATGAATTTGGTCTTGTTTCTTTGCATTGTTTGAGGTCTGAAAACATGGATCTTTTTTGTTATTTTGACCATTTGTCATTTTCCTGCAAATAAATGCTCTAAACGATAATATTTTTATTTGGAATTTGGGGGAAATGTTGTCAGTAGTTTATAGACTCAAACAAAAATGTTCCTTTTGTCCAAACACAAACCTATAAGTAGTAAAATCAGAAAAACTGATAAGTTTGCCGTGGTCTCTTATTTTTTTTCCAGAGCTGTAGTGTGAAGAAGTAGACTTAAGGCTTCTCAGTTTTGTTACAGGTCAAGAACAAAAAATAAATCTACTAAAGAAAATCTATAGAATAAATTAGATTTTGAGAACTAAATGTTAAAGAGTCAAAACTATAAATATTTTGACCATAAGTAGCGCTGATTTAAGATAGAACACTAGTATTATGGGCCCTTTAAATAACCTATTTTATCATGTTTTGTTTTGTTGTTGAATTGTATATGTATATATATTTTTTTAACAATTATGCAAATTCTTCGAAATTCAAATCAGGTTCAAAACAAAAACCTATTTAGACTTTTTGGCTGCATAAACCGCAGTCCAACTCTGGCTTTTTTGACCACTTGTGTTATCGGCTTAGCCTTGAAGCTATAGGTTTTTGCATAGAATGTTGAAACAGCGCGTACATTTGTGTTCGAAAAGGCTCTGACATTATACTTATTAAGACGTTTCGCTACAGCAGAACCAGCGTCCGCATAAATCACACCCAATTTGAAGGTTCAACGCGAAAAAAATCTATATTGGATTTTTCTGTATACATTGGCATAAAAAGTACATTTCCTTGCACCTCCTGACCTTTCCAACAATTATTATGCAAAGAGAGACGCCTAAAGTGTAGACTTAACCACACGAGCACAGAAAAGTCAAAAGTGAGTGAAAGTGTGCCGGGGTCAAAAGGGCGTAATGATTTTTTGGAGATATTTCGTTAATAAGACGCATGTACTTTCAAAACAATGAGCATTTCACACAAAGAAACTGTTTTAAATCGAGTTAGGGTGGAAGAGTGCAGGGTTTTATCGCTAATTATTTACGAGAAACCATAATGTCATCGTGTAACTTTTCTGCCGCCTGCTTGTCTCCGTGGAGATGCCGTTGTTTCGTCTGGAATGTCCCAGAGTGGCATTAAACGTGTCCATCCTGCATTTACTCAATAACGTGGGTTTGTATTGACTTAAAAACAGGCGTTCTTCCACAGATCTGACATGTAACTTGTCCCTATGGCGTCACCCGCTGTCTCCGTCGACATACACAAGTGTAATGCCACACTGCGGAACATTCTACGCAACATTTCCATGGAGAGAAGCAAGTGATGGACCCTCCAGCAGAACAGAAAAGTTACACAGTGAACCTTTAAATATTTACAGGTGGGTAGTACTCAGAATACAGTTTTAGTTATTGTTTTTTTCGTTTAATTGTCCTAGTTTAGTCCTGGTTTAGTCCTAGTTTAGTCCTGGTTTAGTCCTAGTTTACTCCTGGTTTAGTCCTGGTTTAGTTCTAATTCAGTCCTTGTTTAGTCCTAGTTTAGTCCTGGTTTAGTTCTAGTTCAGTCCTTGTTTAGTCCTGGTTTAGTCCTAGTTTAGTCCTGGTTTAGTCCCAGTTTAGTCCTGGTTTAGTCCTAGTTTAGTCCTGGTTTAGTCCTTGTTTAGTCCCAGTTTAGTCCCGGTTTAGTCCTAGTTTAGTCCTGGTTTAGTCCTAGTTTAGTCCTTGTTTAGTCTTAGTTTAGTCCCAGTTTAGTCCCAGTTTAGTCCTAGTTTAGTCCTGCTTTAGTCCTGGTTTAGTCCTGCTTTAGTTCCAGTTTAGTCCTAGGTTAGTCCTGGTTTAGTACTTGTTTAGTACTAGTTTAGTCCTTGTTTAGTCCTGGTTTAGTCCTTGTTTAGTCCTGCTTTAGTCCTGGTTTAGTCCTGCTTTAGTCCCAGTTCAGTCCTGCTTTAGTCCTGGTTTAGTCCTGCTTTAGTCCCAGTTCAGTCCTGGTTTAGTCCTGGTTTAGTCCTGCTTTAGTCCCAGTTCAGTCCTGGTTTAGTCCTGGTTTAGTCCTGCTTTAGTCCCAGTTCAGTCCTGGTTTAGTCCTGGTTTAGTCCTGCTTTAGTCCTAGTTCAGTCCTTGTTTAGTCCTGCTTTAGTTTATCTATGATTTCAGTTAATTTGTTAGTTTTGTAAACACACAATACAGTTTCAGTTATTGTTTTTTTCTTTTAATTGTTTTCATTTATTTCAGTTAACAATTCATTCAATTCATTCATTTCAATTTTAGTTTTTTCGTTCATTTTCGTTAAGAAAAAGTGGATAGTACTCAGATACTTTTACTTGAGAAACCTTTTTAAAAAATTTTACTTTTCAGAGTACTTCTGCTCCTACTTGAGTAATACTTTATTGAAGTAACAGTACTCTTACCATGGATGTAGTCAAATTTGTACAGGGACATTTTAAAGGTCCCATGGCATGAAATTCTCAATTTCTGAGGTTTTTGAACATTAATGTGAGCTCCCCTACCCTGTTTAAGGGTCCCCTCATGGCTAAACATGGCGAAATGTGTAAACCTAGCAATGGCGATCCTTTTCCACTTTTGAAAAAAATAAAAAAAAAATAAAAAAACTCAAACAGAGGGGGTGGAAACCTTTCCCCGTATGATGACATAAGGGACGTCTCTGGAAATCACGCCCAGAGAATTTGGACTGGCCCTTGTGCAAAAGAGCTACGAGCTGTAGGTTTGTTTTTTCCTGGAGAGACGTGAGGGCTCTGAAACGACTGAAGCACGGCATCTGCTCTGTCCCTGGACGTGATGATGAAGAAAAGAGTATGTTTTAGTTCCTTCATCCGAGCCTCTGAAACAGCAGTGGTTTAATTTTATTTTCTGCGCAAATGTGCCGACATGTGTGAAGAAGGCTTCAGATACAATATTAGAGAACCACTAAAGCGCCATATAAAGCATCAAGAAGTACATGGATCTTTAAATAAATAGTACTTTTCTGGCAGCATTCTTTTACTCCGATTTGAGTAAAATAACAGTACTCTGATTGAAAGTTTTGTCTTTTCATTGAGTTTGCCATCATCAGGTTTACAACATTACAACAACTGTAAAACAACTTCACTCTGACAGTTTGCACCAGTCCAAGAGTATTAATGAATGGGTTTGTCTCTTGTGATGTATTAATGAATGGGTTTGTCTCTCCACAGATCTGACCTGTAACTTGGCCCACTGGTGTAACACATCTGTCTGAATCCATGGAGAATGATCGGTTTAAACTTAATGTGGAACATTCTGGACTAAGCAATGACATCTCCATGGAGACAAGCAGAAAAGTTGCATAGAAAATATTTAAAGGTCCTACATCAGAATGGACTCTTGTTGTTACCTCCTCAAAAAGATACCTGGAGTTTTTGAAACAAACACAGCAAGGCCAGTTACATCGCCAGGATTGGCGTTACCGGGGCCCCTTCCTGGAGCCAGGCCTGGGGTGGTCACTCGACGGCAAGCATTTGGTGGCCGAACCTTCCCCCACGAGGCCTGGCCGGGCACAGCCCAAAGGAGCAACACTGGGCCTCCTATGGACCCACCACCCGCAGGAGGATCCAAAAGGGGCTGGTGCAGGGAGATCTGGGCGGCAGTCAAGCAGTGGACAGGGGCCTCGACGACCGGATCTCCGGACATGGAGACTAGATCTGGGGACATGGACCTGGACGTCTTGGGAGGTGTTCTGGGCATGTCCCACCAGGAGGAGGCCCCGGGGAAGACCCAGGACACAATGGAGGGACTATGTCTCCCGGCTGGCCTGGGAACGCCTTGGGGTCCCCCCGGAGGAGCTGGAGGAAGTGTCCGGGGTGAAGGAAGTCTGGGAGTCCCTGCTTAGACTGTTGCCCCCGCGACCCGACCCCGGATGAACGAAACAAAAAACAACTCCAGGTCTGTTTTTGAGGAGGTAAAATTTCACAATTTTGATCATTTTGTGTACAATAGGACTTTCAACAGAAAACATAGTTGGATACTTATATTTACTAACTGCTGGAGAATTCAATTACATGTTGTGTCTTGTATTAATTAAACTTTTGTCAGTTCTGTGTAAAATAAAGTCTGCAGTTGCTCGTATACTGACACAGAGAAACTTTAAAGCCCTGATCTTTCTTCAATCTTACACCAAAACTCTTATTGTCCTGTATCACCTCGCCATCGAAGAGAGCCCCAACAAAATGTTCATTTCCTGTGAGTGATTAAACCTTCCTCTACCTCCCCGTCCCACCTCCTCCTCCCACCTGCAGCTCCGTCTCCTCCGAAAATCAGATTGGCGCTTTTCGGCTCGCCCTCCCCCCAGATCCAATATGGTGGCGGGTGTGTGCGCTGGCAGGTTGAGGGCTGGTGATAAGGACTTACCGGCGTTGAATATAGCTCCGACTTGGAAGGAGAGCTCCGACTCGTGCTCAGCCTCACACGGATACACGGCCATGGCCTTCCTGCTGCTGCTGACACTGAAAAATGAAGGCAATCGTGAACGGGATTAGAGTTACAGCAAGTTTCAATCTGAGCTGGAGACGACCGACGCTCACGTGCGTCACACTGGGTTATGTATAAACAGCACGGGGGCTATTTAAGGCGCTGCGGTTTGTATTATCTTAAAAATGTGGAAAATAGAAGTTCATTTTAAACAATCCACACCTGTCCTGAGTTATTCCCCACTTTTCTAATGTATTCTGAGCATCCTAATAAATCACTGTTTATGAGATTATTTATTTATTTATAACAAGAACAGTGTAATCTGCACTGGAGACGACTGGTGCTCACAAATGTAACAGGACAGGGGCTATTAAAGGCACTGTACAGGAGATTTACAGCCTTAAAAATAAGAAAAGTTCATTTTAAACGGTCCACAGCAGTACGGAGTTATTCCTCACTTTTCTAAAGTCTTCTGAGCATCCTAATTGTAATAAGTTTAGAAGCATCTTTATTTATAACAAGTGTAAACAAGTGTATTCTATATTTTATTATTACTGCTTTTCTATTCAAATCTGATTTGTACATATACATTTATTTATTATCATTATTTTTCTTTGTATATTTATGTCTCATCTGACACTGGTTTATTGCTCCTTGGTTGCTATTTCCATCTATTTTTTGTTTTGTTTTGTTTACCCTCTGCCCTCTGTTATATTTGATGAGTGAGCTACTGTGCCCAAACAATTTCACTTGTGGATCAATAAAGTTTGTCTAAGTCTAAGGCTGCGTCCCATTACGCTGTCTTACCCCTTCCCCTTTATCTCTGTTTATATAATCAATAAAACAAACAAACAAACAAAAACAAAAAAACATCGGTATTCAGTATGAAGCGGTACACCGCCCAGCCCTACTTAAAAGTCTCAGAGTGAGTGGTTTTGTGGTTTTACTCTAGACAGAAAACAGCTGATGTGATCACGCTCACGACTTTATCTTCGATTCTCTTCGTGTGTGTGGTGAGCATTTTTTGTCGCAAAAATCGTTTGAAACCGAAAAATCCTGTAGTGTGTGGTGCCTTAAAGGGATAGTGTGTTTTTTATGTTAATCTGTATGGGTTTCCTTCTAAAAGTTCTGTGTGTTGACACCGGCTTACCTCTGACAGTCTCAGCTGATCCCGGTTCGGCTCGCTTTCTGGAGCCCACGTAAGTAGGTCCGGTAACTTCCCTGGAACATGAAATAAAGCTTGTTTTTCCTCTCAAAACAAAACATTTGTCCGAAAGGTGATATATTTGCATCCCAAACAGTTGTCCACGTAACATCCAGCAGCGTAATTAGCAATCGCGTTTTGTGTCTCTCGATTCGTATTACTGCGCGCATATTAGCTGTATTAGCCTGTTCACGTGTAAACTTCCCCTTACGGCGGACCACATCTGCCGTACACTTCCGCTAAAGGTGAACAGGCTAATACAGCTAATATGTGCGCAGTGAGAGACACATCGAGAGACACAATACGCGATCGCTAATTACGCTGCTGGATGTTTCGTGGACAACTGTTTGGGACGCAAATATATCACCTTTCGGACAAATGTTTTGTTTTGAGAAGAAAAACAAGCTTTATTTCATGTTCCAGGGAAGTTACCGGACCTACTTACGTCGTAAAAGGAAACCCATACAGATTAACATTGAACAAACAACCTTTAAACCAGACCAAGGTACAGGTCAGATCTGTGAAGTGGCAACCCCGCTCACAATCAGAATGCCTGTATTTCTAGATATTTTGGAGGAATAAAACCACCTGTAATTGCATAAATGTAAGGCAGATGTGTTTAACGTCCAGGCAGAGCAATGACATATCCATAGAAACAAGCAGGTGACGGACCCTCCAGCAGAAAAGTTCCACAGTCCTGGTTTAGATCTTTGTTCAACCCTCTCCCTGCTCCTTCAGCGTGAACACAGCCGCCCCAGAGCCCACCCAATCGCACGGTCCCTCTGCATTTGTGCCCGCTTTTGTACAATTTCAGAAGCAGCCGCGGTGAGATAATTAAAACTAGCGGGGGGACTGAAAAACAGGCTGTACGCGCAAAACAGACAGAATAGGAACTTTGGGACCTGCTTTCAAATGCACATTCGGGAGTTCAGAAAGCGCATTTAAAATCAGTTTGATGTAAAAGAGCCCCATCACAGCGGCGGCATTCACGGCTTTGCAAAAGGTTAGCAAAAAGCCTACATCCGCTAGCGTCGACATAAAATAAAATATTAAAAAAAAAACCTCCTCCACTAGAAAGCTTGTTTTGCCAGCCATTGCGCCGCGTTATCTTATATTAGCATGTAGAAATAGCGCCTTCAAAACGCCAAGCCCTGATAAATGTTTCATAATCTCTCTCTACGATATAAAAAAAACCCGCCAAAATGTGGTCAGGGCGCCGTCAATACAATGTTTAGCGAAATAGCTGAATCCTGAATGGAGAGAATGCGTTCTTTTGGGTAAAATGGTGGTTCGTATCTACATGAAAAAGGCATTAATGGGTTTGGGGAGAGTGACAGGGCTTTTTGCGTTAGCCGTGCTACATCTGAAAGCACTACGGTGGATTCATTATTTAGCCCGGGCCATCGTGTACACAGTGTATAATGTGCGCACAAACCGACCAAAGGGTTTGTAATGTGGGAATTAGTCTAAACCCCGAGTCGTCTTCGGATAGAGCAGAGAAGATATGATGTGAATGAAAGGAAACAACTTTTACAGAAAAAAATAAACTGAAGGACTTAAGAAATATTATCGCTTTGTGTTTAAGTAGTTTTTATGCAAAAGAGCGATGGGGTATGGACAGTTTTTTAGCTAAAGGGCCCATATTTTGTTATTTTCTGATCTATGTTGTACTGTGATCCTGTTTCCTCATCACAAACAGACCTGGAGTTGCGTTTTGTGGAATTGTGAGTTTAATTTTTCAAACAAAAAACACTTACGATGCCATGTGGTAACACAGGAAGAGCTCCGCTGTGTTTTAAACTACATCATCATCTGGAATTGTCTATCTTTACTAAATAAAAGGTAAACGGTAGCCATTAACTTGAAATCTACAGCTTCGTGACTCAAATGTGTGAATGAACGGTAGGTTTTTGAGGAGGTAAAAACATTCTAACGTGGACCTTTAATGGAGGGTGTTGAGAACTTGACTTAGAAATGACTGCTTGAGGATTTTCATTTTTAGATTTCAAATTATTCTATTCTCATATGACTCAACATTCCTTTTTGTTTGTCTTAAGGTAAATTTAGTGCTTACTGGTGCTGCGATATAAAAATTTCAGACTTGATTTAGATACTATACTTGATCCTCAGTAACGATTTTGATACTCAGAAGATCATTTTAAAAGCCCTTTTTAGACAATACTGACGTTTTAATATTAAATAATACCCAGATGATCGTTTTAAGAGCCTTTTTTAGACAATATTGATGTTTTTAATACAAATGAATACCTAGATGATCATCTTAAAAGCTCTTCTTTAGAAAATACTGACGTTTTAATATTAAATAATACCCAGATGATTGTTTTAAAAGCTGTTTTTTAGACAATATTGACTTTTTTAATACTAAATAAAAGTAACTGTCTATTATACTATGTGGTCTTACATTAGCATTGCCAGGAAGACAAATTCTCTTGATTTTTTTGAGCTCATCTGTCATAATTGTTTGTACGTGATTGGTCCAAACTGGCCAATCACAGAGGAACATTTTGAGGTGGTTTGTGGGGAAACGAGCGCTGAACGAATCAAAACAAACCTGGCGACGCGACAGACGTACTCCAACAAGGTTAATTTGGTCGTCTGATAATTTAACACAGTGGTTCTTAACCTTGTTGGAGGTACTGAACCCCACCAGTTTCATATGCACATTCACCGAACACTTCTTTACTGAAAAATAAAATATGATTTTTTTATTTTTTTTTTTAACAAATTCAAGACATAGGTTTATGTTTTACTGGTGCACAAAATGAACCGTGCATTAACATCACTGTGTTCAAAGAACAAAATCAATACAAGGCCTGAACTCACAACAAATGACAGACCTTTTCACAAAGACATAATGTTTTTAACACTACCACACTTAAATGGTTTTAATGTTTAACCTTATGTATTCCAATAATTAACTTACCGTACTTTTTGTACTACCAAATTGTACTACCAACTTTTTTTCAACCAAATTTGAAAAAAAAATTGAGATTTGTACATATATAAGCCGCACCTGACTATAAGCCGCAGGTGTTCACATGGTAACCTGAGATATTTACACAGAAAGATGCTACACAAAAATTAAAAATTGTAATTAACATAAATACCGGTACAGGGGGTCCTCGGGTTACGACGGTCTCGGGTTACGACGTTTCGTGGTTACGAACGCGCCCCCATTAAAAAAAATATGTATATATTACGCGTCATTCCGTCTTACGCGGTTTAGCGTGGTAAGAGATGTAAACAAACGCGAACGGCGCGCGGCGGAAGAATACGCTCTGTTGTGGTTGTATGGAGAAGAAGACAGCCTGGTGTGCGTGCCCAATGTGGGCGGAAGTACCTGATGTGGGCTCTGATCTGCTCCTATGAAAGCGGCAGTGATAACCAAGCAGCGTAGTGGTCTAATTATTGAGATGGAAAGGTTATTGGTGCTTTGGTTGGAAGATCAAAGGCAAAATCCGACTTACGACGAAATTCGGGTTACGACGCGTCTTAAGAACAGATCAACGTCGTAACCCGAGGACCCCCTGTACATGCTTTTTTCGAACAGGGCCTACGGCAGTAACACGGCAGAAACACGGCAGTAAAACAACTGTAAAATGGCCTGTAGCATCTGGAAGCCTTAAAATAAAGTTTCAAGTTTAACTTTAAGGGTAAAACCCCCTGAACTCAATCTCACGTAACTGTTGATACCTGTAGGAGATTTTAAGTGGCTAAAACAAGGTTTCATTTATTCATGAACTCTCCTCACTTATTTGATAAGGTCTTGATAAAGAATTAATCCACACATAATCCGCACCTGACTATAAGCCGCAGGGTCTGAAGTGTGAGAAAAAAGTAGCGGCTTATAGTCCGAAAAGTACAGTATTGTATTTATGCTACTTGTTATTTTTAACATTTTAACTCACACCCATCACCTAATTTTCATCTGGCTACAATAATAATGAATATTTACTGCAAATCAGTGCGACTTCTTCTGTTGCCTTTGAGAGACCACGCGGCTTCACCTCGGCAAGTGTCACTCTCATGTCACTTTCACAGCAAAGTCTGTACCTTTTCTTAGTTTTTATGTCCAGCATCCTCGAAAAGGATTACTCGTAAAGATATATTGTAACAAACGGTATAAAAATATAAGTCAGGTGCGTGTCTTGACCTCCGCCAAACCCCTGAGACTGACTCACCGAACCCCTAGGATTCGATCGAACCCAGGTTAAGAACCACTGATTTAACAGACAGTGACTTCCTTTACTTTGGCCTTTTTTGAAATTGAAGCTCTGATTTAACAAAGGTATGCGAGGTATATGGAATGATGCAGCAAAGGAAAAAAGTTACAACTAAAATATGTAAAATGTATTTGACGTTTTCCAATCTTCAAAGTATCCACCCTTTGCTTTGTTTCTGCAAACCCTTGGCCTTCTGTCAGTGTCAAGAAATGTGCAAAGAGTGTAAAGCCGTGATTAAACTAAAGAGCAGCTATTTAAAATGTATTTGTTTTTGTTTGCCACACTCCACATGCATTCTTTCATAATTTTGAACCTTTTGAACTTCAGTGAGAATCTACAGCGTAAAAAAATCATGGAAATAAAGAGGAAACATAAATGAAAAAGTGTGTGTACACTTTTGACTGGTCGTGCATTAAAAGTCTGTGGGCGCACCACCGTCCAGTGAAGCCAGAGGAGCCCGCACAGAGGGTTCAGAGGCCGGGTTACCTGTCCTGGGGCGGGTCTTTGTTGGGGGTGGCGGTGGCGGCAGGGGCGGCGGCGGGGGGGTTCTCTGATGTGAGAGTGGACCAGGGGGCTGCTGCTGTCGACACCCTGAGCAGTGAGCACAAACACAGTCCATCAGAGGAACTGCGGAACTGTCTAATCGATCCACGGGGTTCAGAATGAGGGAAAGACTGTTGCCATGGTGATTAACAGTTTAAAAACTAAATATTATATCTGTTCAATGAAAAAAATAGGAAGCTGAAGAGTCATTAATAGTACAATACACTAATAAGCGTGTTTTCAAAATGCTATATTCACCAAAAACAAAGTATTAACATGTATTAACACTTTTGTTTTTGATGCTGTTTCCCCTCCCTTTGCTCCCTGTGTTAAGTCGCTCCCCCTTCTGAGCGCTATCACAACACAATCAGGGTGCATGTGGTGCTGTTTTGTTTTTTTTTTAATTTACTTAAAGACCGACAATTTAGAGGAGGCGTCCCATTGGTCCATCTTCAATACAGACAGTGGACTAAACCAATCAGGATATAGAAGCTTAAAAGAACGGTCCCACCCATTTCTCTGCACTGATCCGCGCCAGTTTCAGTGTTGCAGAAAGGGGGTGCGGAGAAGTTGCGGGCTAAAAAATAAAAAAAATCTTGCTATAGACGCCGCAAAAATAAACTAAAATAACAGACATATTCTCTGGAGGGGCTGGAGCCTCCACGTCCTCTGCAGCCCAGGCTGAAGGTGGACAGGGAGAGGAGCAGCCAGAGACTGTGGACAGGGAACCTGAGGGAACCCGAGGGAACCCGAGGGAACCCGAGGGAACCCGAGGGAACCCGAGGGACAGAGTGACCTGGGAAGTGTCGCACAGCCACAGCAGGTATTAATGTTAGGATAATACCGGGACTTTTAGGTGATGGGCAGGCATGAAAATCGCATGCCCTTGGCATCCAGGGTGGGTAGCAAAGTAAGAATTTCATTGTACAGGGAAACGTTTTTCTTTACTGTGCAGATGACAATAAAAGCTTTTGAACCTCTGAATCTTGAATGGTGTTTATTGTCTTGTTTATCACATGTTTTATGTTCACTGTGGGCCTAGGGGGGTGCTGCAATTTCAAATCCTGTGTGTGCAACCTGTACATATGGTTTTTGACAATAAAGCTGACTCTAAACTTTGAAGAAGCTCTGTGTGCGTGGGGGACAATAAAAGTCTAAAGTCTGAAAAACCCAGAAACTGGCAACTTGGTTTGGTGTTATTTCAAAACTCTTGTCTCAATATAACGTTTCACGATATTGTTCTAAAAAAGCCCAGATTGGCGATGTAAGTGCAGGTTGATCCGTGTGTGCTCAAAGACACCACTGAGCTGAGGTGTCTGCCCCGCTGTCTTGTGGGGGATGGGGAGTGTCTGTGGCGGCCGTGAGGAGGCAGGGGTCCTGGAGAAGCCGACAGGAGCCGAAAGGAGCAGAGTATAGGGGAGCCAGAGCCAGGCACCCCTCTGCGCTCCATGCCTGCCCCGGGGCCAGTGCTAATACTGCACATAATGAGGAAATTGCTCCTAGCTGCCGCTCCCATAGAGACGTTAATAAAGGCAATTAGAGAAGAGCTGGGAGGGGCTGTGGTGGAGGAACACGTTTTAAACAGGAGATGTTAGGTGGGAGTTAGGGATGTACTATTTTGGAAGAGGATGGAAGTGAGATTTTTCTGAGTATTGTGATTAATAAATTAGATTATATGTTTAGGATTCTATTATTAATAACCCAGAGTCTTTATTCATTCACTCCATAATGTAAGCTGTAGTACGGAGTAAAAAAACTACTGAATCCACAGATGCCCTGGGGCAGAATGATGGAAGTGAGTCTGCCAATATGCACCACTGGCCCCTCCGACCACCAACACCTCATCAAGGAGACAACAGGACTTGACAGGATGTTAAAGCAGACCTATTCTATTTGTTGTAGCGATGACGTTTACGGTGACATCAGCTCCCATTGTGCACCAGTTTTCTTTTCAAGTTGTTTTAGATGAATATTGTGGTTTAAAAAGTCCAAAATATAACATAATGATCCACGGGTGTCATAGATTATAACTCTGCAGCAGACACAAGCACAATAATCTTGTTTAATAAAGCACAAATCCCTTACTTTTCAAGTTCAGCAAGATTTTTCTATAAAATGACAAGATAATTTGTTCTTTACAGAGGACAGTCTATTACCTAAATGAAGCCTCTGTCATTTGATAATCGTTCAAACACAAACTGCATTTTCATTTTGTGTTACACTGTGCCTTGGTGAGCGTGGGTCTTCATGAGCCTGTCCATCCCAGAGGTGCAGCTCCGTGTCTCAGACTCTAGTCCATCGTGGCGTCTCTCAGACTCTGGCCGTGGTGATTTATAGCTCTGCAGCACCGGGGCCACTGTGGAGCTCAGCTGCTGCACATCAGCATGGGGGGACAGGCGCTGCAGTGCACCAAATCCACTCATTAACCCGCGCCCCGGCCGGACGCTGTCTGCTGGGTCACCGCCAGGAAGCTCACACCTGCCGGACCTGCCGGACCTGAGCAGCACAACCAACAAGCTCCAGGCAGAGGGAGAGGGCTGAGGTAAGACTTACAAACTAATGTGGAGATAACCTTCACCAAAGTCACTGCGCCAGGCCCATCCTCAAATCATTTGTTACCAAACTTAAAAATAAGTCAGCTTATTAAATCAATACAAATGTGTTTACTGTCTTGAATCATAACATTTATGGTCAGTAACAGCTGAAATACATCAAAGTTATAGTCAGAACACACCAAACAAGCCAAGGATAAAGCAGACCTATTGTGCTTGTGCTGAATAGGCCTAATTATAATCTACGACACCCGTGGATCATTATGATAAAATGTGGCAATTTGAAATATTCATCTAAAACAACATCTAAAACGACTCTGCTGACGTCTGTGTTAGAAAACTGTGCTGCCCAATGGGAGGTGACTTCACTGCAGACGTCATCTCCGATGGAGAGGTGCAGACCATGCTCGCAAACAGCTATTTTTTTGGTTTCATTTGTAGCAAAATTACATGAATGAAAAAATCAAGCGAGTACAGAGAAGTGGGCGTGTACCAGAGGCAATGAAAACGAGATTTTTTCATTTTGCGTCTTATTTTCAAGGTGTAAAATGACGATTAACGATTGCTCAAACATAGATCCCTCCCACACATGATCAGTGGATAAACGATGTCATGAGTTTCTTGCACATTAAAGGAGAATTAACGTTTTTTACAATCTGAGCCTTATTTCGGTAATAAAACAAGTTGTTTTACTCACCCATAGCACTTTGGTGTCATATGGAGCACTTCCAGAGATGTTTTAGATTTGCGATCTCCGTAATTTGAGTTCTCGGGGCACATGTTTGCGGTCTCCAAATAACACAAACTTTAGCAGTTTTCAAATCATAGAAGCTCAATGTCTTAGTCTACACTTTCGTTTGATTCAAAAGTGGCCTGTAATCCGAGATTTAGCCATAGTTTCGGGTAGATGAGGAAGACAGTGCGCATGTGCGCGGTTCGCTCTCAGCTCCCGGGATGCAAACATGAAACGCAAAGCTGTAAATTATGGATGAATCTCGGATTACAGGCCACTTTTGACTCAAACGAAAGTGTAGACTAAAACATTGAGCTTCTATGATTTGAAAAGTGCTAAACTTTGTGTTATTTGGAGACCACTCGGGGCATACATTATATGCTCGGTGCATATATTATATGCCCCGAGAACTCGCGTTACGGATATAAACATCTTCGGAAATGCTCCATATGACACCAAAGTGCTATGGGTGAGTAAAACAACTTGTTTCATTTCCGAAATAAGGCTCAGATTGTAAAAAACGTTAATTCTCCATTAAGAAGATGAGGTGGACACTTGCAGGTTCAACCACAAAATTCAAAATAACATGGCAAACATTTTTGAAATACATGGACGCACATAAAATGAGCACCATACCTTAGCATGGTTGTGTACATTTTATTTTTTGTCACTGTGTATTTATCTGTCCTTGAATTATCTGCTTTTTAAAATTATTATAATAAAATTTGTATCTTTTTTTTTTTTGCTGGGGTTACTTCTGAAAAATGTGCAAATATGTTTGGTACACATACTTTGTAATTTGCTAGTGAAATGTACAGTCATACCTCACCTTACGAAATTAATTCGTTCCAGAAGTGGTTTCGTAACGTGATTTTTTCGTAAGTAGAGTCACAATGTAAAAGGCCTGATTCGTTCCAAGGCCCCAATACCCCCTAAACCCTATTGGAGAGTGTATTTACAAGTGTATTTACGTTTTGGGGGATTCGGGCGGCTGTGAAGCCGAGTGCGCATTATTTGAATTTTTGAGATTTCGCGTTTCGTAACTTGAATTTTCTTTCGTATTCAGAGACGAAAATTTTACGTAAAGGCGTTTTGTAAATTGGATTATTCGTTATTTGGGTCTTTCGTAAGGTGAGGTATGACTGTATAAATAAAATTATATTTAAAAAAGTTTGCTCAAACATGCACAAATCACTCCAAATACAACTTTGGGTTAGGGGAAACGTCTATAACATGGTTAAAAGCTATAAAAAGAATTGGTCTCCTTTCAAATAAACCAATTATAAAAAATCTACTTAGATGTGCTCTTTTGGTTTGATGCGGCATGATTGACAATACAAACTAAACCAAGATAAACATGACTAAAATAGAACATATTAGGAGAACACATCACGCTGTATAAGTGTCATTATTTTCCCTACAAACTGCAAATCTAAATAGTTTATGTGAGCACGCGTATCCATCTCTCCCCAGAGTAAACATCCAAATAATGACATACAACAGGCAGTGAAGTCAGTGAAAGGCTGCCCTAGAAACTGGCTCAGTGGAGCAGAGGTAAATGGATTCATCCCAAAATGGCTTTTCACAATTACAGCTAAGCCAAACCAGGGAAATTGTTTGCTATTACTTCCAACAAAAATAGCATGGGCCTTTGAATTGCTGGGGCCTTGTTTCTGTCCATGTTAAGTCTCTTCTGTAAACATGATTAAATGTAGTAAACGAGGCTAGTGTGGACTGTAAAAACCCGGCATTCGCCTACGTCGCTCTCCAGCTGTTGCTAATGTTTGTCTCAAATTTGGAGTTGGAGCGATTATTTATCCAAAACGTGGAGTAATGAAGAAATTAGTTATGTTCCAACACGGAGACACCTGGAGGTAGAGGTTTAATTTTGCACAAATCGTTAATCAAAATAAACATAAACCTTGACGCAGCAGATACGGGCAACAGCTCTCTTAAAATTATGGGAGTTAAGTTCAGAAGTGAAGGCAGATCTGTAAAACCATGAGCCAAAACCGTGTTTCTGTACCAACTCCAACCACAAGGGGTCAACCCACACGCAAAACCGAAATGTAAAAATAAATACTAGTCTGTAATTTTTCATGATCACTTATGAAACGGTTACAGAGACAGGAAGCAAAAAAAAAAAAAAAAGGTTTGATGGAAAATATTTCTCCATGCCACCAGGCCAATGCTTACAGATCAGATCGGTGGAGAGGAGAGCCAGTTCAAATAAAGGGTGCTAGTTTTTCCAAGATATTATTTTGAGCAATAAAAAAGCTGATTTTGAAGATAGATTCAAGATTGTTTATTTGTCATATGCAGGATCAACACAGGGTCAACAATGCAATGAAATGCTTAGGATCAGAAGAACCGTTGACTCGCTAAGATAGTCGAGAAGAGCGAGTCGGCACGGAGCGACTGATCAGTGTCGCCATCTTGCGGCGCAGCTTGCTGACGTAAAGTTGGGAACATTCTAATCTATTCTATTCTGAACAGAAAGGTTACAGAATGGAACTTGAAAAAAAACAAAGAAACATTTGACCCATTGATGCACCCACCCTTTATGTGTTTTAAATAGGGCTGTCAGTTTCACATTAATTAGATTAATGAATTACACTGCAAATTAATGTGTTATAAAAATTAACACAATTCATTATGAGTGGCAATTCAACGCGCATTTTAAATTTGTCCCACTGAAGGACCTGTAGACGACTTGGCAGTGGCGTCACTTCCATCTGTGTCGCTGATCAAACAAATAAATCCTGGAGGAAACTGACATGGACTCGACTCAGGGGGCGAGGAGCGACCTTGTCAGGGCCTTTGAACGGCAACTTTATTTATAAAAAGATCAACAAGAACGCCGTGATTTGGAGCTTTTGTAAAAAATAATTTTCCGATCACCGAAGCTGCTCCAACCTGACGGATCATTTGAACGATAAACACGTCCGGACAAGTTCCATCGTTACCGGTGAGCGAGCGTGAGCGCACTTCACCAAACCGCCAAACCACCAAACCACCAACCCAACAACCCAATAACCCAACAACTCAACAAACCAACAAACCACCAAACCACCAAACCACCAAACCACCAAACCACCAACCCAACAACCCAACAACTCAACAAACCAACAAACCACCAAACCAACAAACCATGCTTGCGGAACTCTCTCTCATGAGATTAAAATGCGATTAATTAGATTAATTAATTACAAATCCTGTAATTAACTCATTGGCTGCCGGAGACGTCTATAGACGTTCGGGCGAACCCAACCGTTGATTGCCAGAACGTCTATAGACGTTCAACACGTTTTTCAGCGGGGGTTGCTAGGTTACAGCCTGGAGCAACTTTTGAGGTGTAATTCACATCTCTCAACCTGTAGATGGCGATCTTGTATCATTATTTGCCGATCAGAGCCGGGGAAGAAAGGAGGAGTGCAGTGTGTGTATAGATGTGTGTAAGATGGCGAGGCCAGCGAACCCGGAAAAGCAGATAACTGTTGATCAGCGCCTATGGAGCGATCAGATCGCTCTTGGGACCCAGGATCCTGGATCAGAGGATCGCAGAGACAAGCCGGATCAAGCAGCGAGGTCTGAGCAGAGATCTGCTGTGCCCGAGGAGGGCGTGTCCTCTGTGCGCTGCACGGACCAGGGAGTCTCCTCAGAACTACGACAGCTCCAAAGAAGAAGTTTACTGACTTGGAGCAGTAATGGTGCTGTATGGTAATTGTAATGAATGAAGTTGTGTGTGTGTGTGTGTGTGTGTGTGTGCGTGCGTGCGTGCGTGCGCGTGTGCGTGCGTGCGCGCGTGCGTGTGTAGCTGTGTGTGTGTGTAAAGGTTTATGCATGGGCTTGTGTGTATGTACATATATATATGTGTGTGTGTGTGTGTTTGTGTGTGTGTGTGTGTGTGTGTGTGTGTGTGTATTAGTTTTTATTATGGGTCTGTACTCTGGGCCTCAGACAAAGCCTCAACAAAGTTCTATTTTATATGAAAAGATATTATTATATCCTGTAAACATCTCTTGGCACTATTCACAGAGCCTTATATTCTTATATTTGTAAATAAAAAATGTACTTTGTCATCAAAAATCTCTTTCTCTGTTATTTTAGATGTTTGAGGTGTCACTAAATCAATAAATATTGATGTCAAAGTCACTGATCTGCTCGAAATCCTTCTCTGAACTCAACGCTCGTTTTCTCCATTTCTTGCTCAAAAACCAGTGTTTTTGCTGAAACTTCCCTATGTTCTACTATCAGTTATTTGAGAACCGAAAAGGTTAGAAACATAATTTTTTTCCAGGTGAAAGAAGAGAGTCTAGGCTTTATTTTGATGTGTGCCATGTTTATATAGTCAAAGAACTCAGTATTCTGTGAGTCTTGTAAAATCAGTGAAAATTCTCTGAATCTCTGGCACTCTACAGGCTTAGATTTTGAAAACAGGCTGGCAGTGAAAGAGTTAATTAGATTTTTTTTTTATCGCCTGACAGCACTAGTTTCAAAGAATTTTATTTTTGCTTTTTAAAGTGGTCATATTACCCTATTTTCTGATTGATATTATAATGTTGTTTCCTCATCAAAAACATACTTGGAATTGTGTTTCATTTACACGTTTAACGCGTGAATCCCGAGTCCTTCTCTCAAACTGAAAACACTCTGTTCAACCTTGTGATGTCATGCTTCACTGTGTTTTTAAACTTCGTACACCTTCACTAGAATCATTTGGGAATCGAGAGTTGTTACTGAACAAAAGTGTAAAGGTAGCTGTTAACTTGAAAACAAAACAAAACACAACTCCAGGTATGTTTTTGAGGAGGTAACAGCATTTGAACAGGTCTTAAAGCTCAAAAGAGTCAATTTTGCATAGTACAGAACCTTTAAAACTATACAGAATGAACCCTGGTAGTGTGGTGCAGTTTCTGATTAGTGCTGGAATGTTCGACCTTTCTCTCCAGGCCTCTCTAATCCTGTCTGGGACCTAACGCAGGGATGAGCTGAGGGCTAGCTACTCTTTGTACTAGCACAACACAGACAGAAGAGGGATTTTAAAAGACGTTCGTAGCAAAAAGTACAGGCTCAGACTTATATCTCCGCAACTCGCCGTCTCTACAAGTTTGGGTGGGCAGGAAATCAGCTCGGATCCACCATTTTATGATTCACAGCTGTCCGGCGGTGAGGAGTACGGCACGGTGGCAGAGCGGTAGCCCTTTTGGATAAGGCTGGAGGGCGAACTGTGACTGTATTTAGGGAGACGAGAAGAAATGAGGCGCATCGAGGAAGATAACGGAGCAGATAAATCATGGCACGCTCCAGAAAGAGTTATTACTCGATGATACAGAGGCTCACGAGAGCATTAGTGTGTGACCAGGCAGATTCAGTTCATCTATTCCACACAGAAGTCAGATACGTTTGAGTAGAGATCGCCCGATATGGGGTTTCCTTCATGGCCAATAGCGATACCAACTGTTTAAAATCCAGAGGAAACCAATGGTGGATATGTAGGGCAGATTTTGGTCATTTTCCCCAAATTATAATTTTTTAACAGATTTTAGTCCAAACTCCTCCACGACCTTTACTACAAACTGGATAAGAGAGCAGTGTAGTCACATTTTTGCATTTTTACATTACTTAAGTCAGGGGTGTCAAACTCATTTTGGTCCGGGGGCCGTATCCAACCTACTATGATCCCAAAGGGGCCGGATCAGAAAACTCATGGCAAATATACCCCAAAAATAGCAATAAGTCCAAATATTTGTGCAGAGAAACACAAGTCTATTACAAGTCTATTTGTGCTGCTCTGGTGGGAGGGGCCACGCACAGAGGTGCTGAAGACGCTGCTATGCTAAACTGCACAGAAAAGTTAATATTACCAATATTTTAATAGAAAATTAAAATATAATTAAAATATTTTAATAGAAAATCAGCTATGGGTCAGATTAAAGGTCTTGGAGGGCCGGATCTGGCCCCCGGGCCGCATGTTTGACACCCCTGACTGAAGTATTCACATAAAGGTTTTTGCCAAAGGTTTTCTGCCTCAGTCGTAGGGTGTTCATCGACCAATCTGAAGTTTGGCGGTTCGAATACCGCTCTCAACATAAACATCATCACCACATCAGAAACACTGGGTTATACATCTGTCGATAAGTTTTTTTTTTTTTTTTCATGGCCGATACCGATAGCGCATGTCCATCCAGAGAAACAAATGCTGGATATTTTGGACAGAGATCAAATTAGAATTTGGTAGAAACTCATCCACGACCTTGTTTTACTACAAACCGGATAAGCGTACAGTCACATTTTTGCTGTAGCCTCTTTGGACTTGAGTGTTCTAATAAGTTTATGCAGTACGAATCCCGCTCTTGACATAAACATCTCAACACATAAGTCAGAAACATTGGGTTACAGATTGACTGATATTGGTGTTGATGTTTTTTTCACGGCGACGCCGATAGCAACTGTTTAGAATCTAGAGAAACTGGCGCTGGATATTTTTGGGCTGAGTTTTAAGGCCGATTTCAGGAACTTTCCCCAGATTGTGCAGAATTTTGGAAACTGTCTGTTAATAAAACGTGCTATATCAACAAAACAGATTGGACCGAAATGATCAAATTAGAATTTAGTACAAAGTCATCCACGAGCTTGTCTTACTAGAAACTGGATACGAAAGCGGTGCAGTCACATTTTTGCTGTAGCCTCTTTGGACTGAAGTGTTTGATTAAAGCTTTATGCACTATCTCAGTTGGTAGAGTCGTCCACTGATCTGAAGGTTGGTGGTTCGAATCTCGCTCTTGACATAAACATCATAACCACACAAAAGTCACAAACATTTGATTATAGATCGACTGATATGTTTTTTTTCATGGCCGATACGGTTTAGAATCCAGAGAAACTGATGGAAGATATTTTGGGCCGAGATCAAAGGCCAATTTTGGTAATTTTCCCCAAATTGGCACTTTGGAAACTGTCTGTTTATGAAATGTGCTATATAATCAAAGTGGATTGGACTGAAATGATCAAATTAGAACTTAGAACAAACTCATACACTGCCTTGTTTGTGTTCCAATAAAGCTTTATGCAGTAGCTCGGTTGGTAGTGTGGTAGCTGATAAATATTGAGCCCCCAAAATGTCATATGTTGAACAAAAACTCAATTTAGCAATAATCATGACAGACATACTAATGGCACATATTTTTGGGGCGAAATGTAGGGCTGATTTTGGACATTTTTGCCAAATTATGATTCTTGTTTGATTTTATTCCAAACTCATCCACAACCTTTACTACAAACTGAAAAAGAGAGCAGTGCATTGTCAGAATTCTGCAGTACCCTCTTTGGACTTGTGTTCAAATAAAGCTCTATGCATATATTGATATTTTGATACTCTAGGGGTGTGAAGCTAATTGTACGGCACTGCTCTGTCTGAAGCTCTGTTACTGTGAGATGAAAAGAAACACAATCTGACCAAAAACAACTGACTTCTCTTAAACTACAACAGGGGAGCTCATTTGTTCTGCTAAACAAGTCTCTCACACTTTAAATTACAGTCAAAAGCTAGCAGTTTTTCAGTTAGTCACTCTCACTTTTTTGTTGAAAATCAAACACCTACAGGACCATGAACGTATCAATTCATTTAGCATAATCAGCTGGTCAGCCAACAAAATATCGACCTCTGCAGGAGATTTAATAACCAATACACCAAGACAGTTGCCTGGAAGAATCCATGACTCATCGCTGTACCAGCGAGTGAGTCTGGTAACGCTTGATCCACAGAATGCGCTGCGGTTGCGCGTAGACAGACAGCTAAGTGAACCAATCAGAGATTGCGCCATCTTGATTCAAAACTGAGGCGGAACTTCCGCTGCCTAAGAGTGACTTTGCGGGCAAAGGCGGGTGCACTGACGTCACCATCTTTGAACGAATCAGAATCGCGGAGTCCGTTTGTAACCGGAGGAGCGAGGGTGGATGGAGGGTGTCCAAATGGTATCGCGCTGTATAGGAAATACAGAGAGATATCATTTGGCTGGCCAGGTAACCAAGAGAGAGCAAATATCTGATAAATCCGTCGACCTCTACCTGTTACCTTTTTATTTGTGGAGGCAATAGTCCCTATGAGGTAATTACACCACATAATAACAAGCATGCATCAACTGTGGGGTACCTCAAGGATCTATCTTAGGGCCAAATTTAAAGAAATAAAAATTGGATGGTATGACTTTATCATAGAAGTTGATCAATTAAAAATGGTTTCTGGGTGGGAGCCAAAAGTCCACATGACCACAGATGAACCGTTTCTATATTAAATCACTAATGGACGGATAAAGAACTACGTCGGTTTTGTATCATGTTTTTGTATATTTATCGTGAATTATGGAGAGTCGTGTGAGTTGAATCGCACAGAATATTACCGGTAACCATAAGGAGGGTTTGAAAAGGGCCCGGGAAAGATCACTGAAATACTCAAACATCTGATGTCATCTAAAAGCTCTTCAGGCAGCTCTGGAAAAAATAAGAGACCACTGCATTTATTTCTGAAATCAGCATCTCTACATGTGTTACAGCCATTCCATTCCAGCGTCTGTTGAATTCCAACACAAACACAAAGCTGAGCTACTTCAGTTCTTGCACCAGGAGTGGAATAAAGTCACCCAAGAACAATGTGAAAGACTTGTGGAGAGCATGCCAAGACACATGAAAGCTGTGATTAAAAATAAGGGTTATTGCACCAAATATTGATTTCGGAACTCTTCTTAAGTGTAAACATTAGTATTATGTTGTTTTAAAATGAATTTGATCTTGTTTCTTTGCATTGTTTGAGCTCTGAAAACATGGGAGCTTTTTTGTTATTTTGACCATTTGTCATTTTTTGCAAATAAATGCTCTATAAACGATAATATTTTTATTTGGAATTTGGGGGAAATGTCAGTAGTTTATCGACTCAAACAAAAATGTTCCTTTTGTCCAAACACATACCTATAAGTAGTAAAATCAGAAAAACTGATCATTTTGCAGTGGTCTCTTATATTTTTCCAGAGCTGTATGTATATTTTGCATAATACCCTCTCTTTAAAACAAAATGTTGACTTTTTATCACATTCTACTGTAACAAACCTTGCATTTTAAGACCTGTCGGGGTTGTAATAAGAACACATATTATTGTCAGTATTGTGCATGCTTACTTAGGCCTGTCACAGTGAATATTGATATTGATTTAATTCGTTCAGTATGTGTTAAATGGAACGATCATTTCTGAGCTTTAGTGTTTATTATGGGTACACTTTCTTTGTTCTCATGTTATTTTCCGTTTTATGGTTAGATTTGGGCAGTAAAAGGTTGAATTATGATCTTCTATGACATTTTTTACTAAAATACTGTATTTCAATCGTTTGTGTTTTTTCACCATAATATTCATTTGTAATAGTTTTTTGGGGATAATTCTGCTTTTGGGTTATCGTGTCAGTGGCATAAATTAGTTTCAGTATTACCGTACTGTATATCATCTATATTTTCTTAAGTGATACTTCAGAATTTGTTATTTACCAAACTAGTGCTGTCAGGCAATTAAAAAAAAAAATTGTGAGAGTGAGAGAGAGAGGGAGAGAGAAATGAAACCCACTTTGCGATTGACTTTGTCAGTTTTTCTGCGGTCGCTTCGCTCATTCGTTTCCCAAATTCTGCGAGCGTGGTTTGTTGGTTTGTTGGTTTGTTGGTTTGGTGGTTTGTTGGTTTGGTGGTTTGGTGGTTTGGTGGTTTGTTGGTTTGTTGGTTTGTTGGTTTGTTGGTTTGGTGGTTTGTTGGTTTGTTGGTTTGGTGGTTTGGTAGTTTGTTGGTTTGGTGGTTTGTTGGTTTGTTGGTTTGTTGGTTTGTTGGTTTGTTGGTTTGTTGGTTTGGTGGTTTGGTGGTTTGTTGTTTTGATGGTTTGTTGGTTTGTTGGTTTGGTGGTTTGTTGGTTTGGTGGTTTGGTGGTTTGTTGGTTTGATGGTTTGTTGGTTTGTTGGTTTGGTGGTTTGTTGGTTTGTTGGTTTGTTGGTTTGTTGGTTTGTTGGTTTGGTGGTTTGTTGGTTTGTTGGTTTGTTGGTTTGGTGGTTTGTTGGTTTGTTGGTTTGTTGGTTTGTTGGTTTGGTGGTTTGGTGGTTTGGTGGTTTGGTGGTTTGGTAGTTTGTTGGTTTGTTGGTTTGTTGGTTTGTTGGTTTGTTGGTTTGGTGGTTTGTTGGTTTGTTGGTTTGGTGGTTTGTTGGTTTGGTGGTTTGTTGGTTTGTTGGTTTGTTGGTTTGTTGGTTTGTTGGTTTGGTGGTTTGGTGGTTTGTTGGTTTGGTGGTTTGTTGGTTTGTTGGTTTGTTGGTTTGATGGTTTGGTGGTTTGTTGGTTTGTAGGTTTGTTAGTTTGTTGGTTTGTTGAAGTGCGCTCACGCTCGCACTATCTCCGGTAACAATGGAACTTGTCCGGACGTGTTTCGCATTCAAATGATCCGTCAGGCTGGAGCAGCTTCGGTGATCGGAAAATTCTTTTTTACAAAAGTCTTCATTCTTTTTATAAGAAGTCGAGTCCATGTCAGTTTCCTCCAGGCTTTATTTGTTTGATTAGCGACGCAGGTGGAAGTGACGCCACTGCCAAGTCGCCTACAGGTCCTTCAATGGGACAAATTTAAAATGCGCGCATTGAATTACCACTCATAATTAATTTTGCGTTAGATGAATTAATTACACTGCAAATTAACGAGTTAGTTTACAGTGTAATTAATTTATCTAATTAACGTGTTAAACTGACAGCTCTATACCAAACACTATAACTCTATTCTTTTCCATTTTGTACTTGACCCCCTCCTCTGAAGCCCTGGCCCCAAACGAGCTTACTCTAAACATGGTAAGATTTACAAGTGAACAATGCCAGGCTGACAGCACAGAGACATATGGTGCGTGTATTCATAAAGGACTATAAGGTAAACAAGATGAATCTCCCTCCAGTGTCAATAGCATTTACTCAGCCAACTCATGGCCACCTGTCTCCCAAACAAATCAGCCCCGAGATTTACGGTCCCCCGCTGGTCAGAGCTTCCGCTGCTCCAACATGATGGACCATATGTGGGATCGCTCACAGTGGAGACATTCTGTGTTATGTAATTGAAAGTGACGTCGAGGTCTGTCCGTATGCTGTAACTAGATCTGCAAGGGCTAATGGAGATTGGAAACAGTCTTGTTATTTTTTATTTCTAATATCGTCTCTCGTGCCTAGGCTTTCATAAAGACAGCATGGAGAGAACAGTACAGTTTGAGTAACAGTAATATTTGGGTTATAATTTTGATTCTGCTAATTCAATCACTAATATACATAAAAGACAGCTGAGTTCAGATCTTACTAATATCTAAACGTCATCATCTCTGCATCATTTTTTTAGCATTAGTGTTAAAATTACCACAATTAATTAATTAATTTTCATGGCAGAATTTTAGTGGTGCACTGTGTAACTTTTCTGGTGGAGGGTCCATCAAATGCTTTTCTCCATGGAGATGTTATTGGTTTGTCTGGAATGTTTCTCAATATGGCATTAAATCTTTCTATCTTCAAGGAGATCAAACCAGACCAAGTTACAGGTCAGATCTGCGGCGAGGCGACTCCGCTCACAGTCAGAATATCTGTTTTTCTAGGTATTTTTGAGCTATAAAACCAGCTGTAAGTGAATAAATGTAAAGTAGAGCTGTTTAAAGTCACACTGTGGAACATTCCAGGCAGAGCAATGACATATCCATAGAAACAAGCAGGTGACAGATCCTCCACCAGAATGCACTTTTAACATTTTGTACTTTTGGCAAATGTACTGTATACGTTTGGAAATTATCTTTGGCTACAATCCTGTATATTTGCAGTTACATGTTTTTGTTTGTTTGTTTGTTTTTTGCATCATCTTGTTGCTTTGTCTCTTTAATAAATAAATACAAATATTATTTATAATACTAATATTATTATCAATGTATTTTTGTTTTGTTTTTAATTCTTAATAAATAAATAAATATATATGTAATCATATATGTATCCAACATCATTGATTGACTGAATTGTAATGTAATGTAAACAGGGCTGTAGTTGACTGAAGTTTACACGTATACGCTGGGTATATTGAGAAAAGAATATTTGTCTCTCTCCGTTTTCCAAAATAAGGCCCCGTTTACACGTACGCTGGTATTTTTCAAAACTGAGACATTTCCCTTTGTGTGTACCCATCTTTTACACGCAAACGGCGAATTCGCCTCCGAAAACGAAGGAGAACGCTCTGCAAGCCAATCAGAATCACACTTTTGGTGCGTCAGCTTCCTAAAACTCGGTTTATCTCACTGTACACGCAAACGCGAAACCGGAGTTTTCCAAAATCTCCACTTTTGCCGGAATTTTTAGAAAGAATCGTTGTCAGAGGAAAAATCTCCGTTTGTGTGTAAACGAAAGGCACAAACGAAGGGAAAAGTCTCAGTTACCCAGATACCCGGGTATGTGTAAACAGGCCCAAAGACATGTCCTGCTGATTGACATGTCCTGCTGATTGACATGTCCTGCTGTTTGATATGTCCTGCTGATTGGTTGGTAGACAAAAAGGGGGGCGTGGCAAAAGCTCTCAAAACTATCAGGCGTCTCTGTGTATCTGACCCAAACTGCACTGAAGACTACACCTGCAGGGGAGTTCATGCAAAAACTTGTGAATGAGCCTTTTTTATATACAAACCCCAAAAAATACAAATTCTTCAGCTAACTCACGCACTTCTCCTTTCTGCTTTTGTTCCATGGAAATAAAATGATTAATCGACTAATACAAATGTTGCTCAACTACACGTAAGACTCCACTGACCGACTGCAGACACTCCTAACTGCAGGCGATTTATAGAGTAGTAGAATGGAGAAGTAAAAAGACACTGGGAGACGTGGTGTCTATAAAAACACTTAGTAAACGACTTGATTTATGTGAGTGTTTTGATTTGCATGTTCCAACTGAATCGCGTCTGGATTTATTTGGTGCAGCCTGTAATGCTCAAAGTATTTACGAGGTGAGACGGTAATTTATTGTCATTTCTGAGACGACGACAAGTGTGATAGAATGTGTGACTCGAGTCCAGCGCCGCATAGTGCAGGCCATGACGGGACACTTAAGGCAGAAGGAAATGGATTTCAGTGATAGAGCTCCCCCTGTCGCTCAAGTATGAGAATGCACGGTCAGAGAATAAACTCAAATGTGTTTTTTTTTTCTTCTTTTTATTTCTTTTCTGTTTTTAGGCAGTACATAAACACAAAATATGATGTTGCCAAATATTAAAACTGGGGAGAACTCTTTTGAGTCAACAGGGGGAGACGACAGATGCTTAAAACACCCAAAAACACAGATTTAACCATCACAGGGACTTACAAAGACGTTTAATGAGGTAAAAATGTTACTTAGTTCTACTTTAACTTAAGGTTTGATAAGAACTAACACAAAATGTTACTGCCTTTGTGTCCTTGGGCAAAACACTTCACCCACAATGCCGCTTTAGTGGCTGGTACAGGATGGTCATTTGACAGAAAATAAATAAATACTTGGATTCTGTCGTTGCCATGGTTGTGATTGGCAGTTTTTTAGGTTAGGTTACGTTTCTTTATTAGTCTCCACCAGGGAGAAATTTGTCTTAGAGGTAAGGGAAGGTTGCAGTACAGACAGAGAGACATACAATATACTGTACATACAAGACATCAGATAAAAAGATAGCGGTGTTGGCACAGACATAGACATATTGAGTGTTCATACCCCCGCCCTTGACCCTCCCCCTAACCATCACCCGCTCCAGCATTCCCGCTAACATCCACATCATTCCCCATCCCCACCAGCATTCCCCTTCTCCCAAACCACGCACCATCACTCGATAATGATACTTATACACATTCATCCTGTCATAAATAAATATAAGATCAGTCCCCTCCTTCTACACCCACATTCACTCTAAAATACCCATTCCCCCTGATTATGCCTGCACGGAGGAAGCCTGAATCTCCTTCCAGAATTGAGGAGGACGTATTCACAGTCCAGTACATGAGCACTGTCGTCTAGAATGGCATTTGCCTGCCTCAAGGTTCCTGCTCAAAAAGATCCTGAGGACTGAGAGGAGGCATCACTCCCATGATCTTACCTGCTGTTCTACCTCTGCTTTAGATTTTACCGTTAAATTGCCAAACCAGCTTGTGATACCATAACGGAGGACTGACTCAATCGTCGCTCTGTAAAAAATGAACATGATGTTTTTATAGACTCCAGAGACTCTGAGTCTGCCGAGGAAATGAAGGCGTCGGTGAATTCTGACACAAACATTGGACATTTTAACTTTTTTTGCGCTGTTTATCTTAAATTTAACTTAACATTTGTGGATTTTGACCAGCTAAGAAGAAGAGCTTGTACAGTTCAAAGGATAGAAGTTGGATTTGGTTTGATTTGCTTTTCCTGAATCCATAGCAACCCTGCATGAAGCTATCGACGCTACCCGGTTCTGAAATCTTGCAGACATTTCATAACAACGGCTCGCCTCATCACCGACCAAAACAACAGAGCGGAGAGAGGCTTAGGGAGGCTTTCCAGAGTTCGCTTTGCGGCCCCTGGAGGCTGCTGTGATGCTACAGTACAGAGAGGAGGATCATTTTTGTCCTGAGGGTTGTTACTCCCCTCAATCTGCCCTGACACTGGATGTGATGACCTGGTGAGCTACACTGGGACATTAATTTGAGCTTTCTATTAAAATCATTATATTTTACTGCTCACTCTGCTTCAATTGCCCCTTTCGGACAAACAAAGTGATATTGATCAATTGATAATAAAGGACCTCTCTCTAATTTATCTAATGAACTGCTACAAATGCCAAAATCCCCACGTATTAAACAAACCGTGGCCAGCTCTGGACATATTGTACCTGGCTTTTTTACAGTTTGTCTTCAGGTAATGTCGAGGGGAAAAGGGCACAAAGCAAATATATCCGCCTGCTCCATTTCAAGGTGATCGTGGAGACATGACACAGCAGAGTCTCTAACATCTGCCGTATAACCCAATAATTCATCTTTTACATCAGTATTCGAGACATGTCCGGGGATGGAAACAACAAAACGGACCAAGGACTCGGACAGAGGGGGAGGAAAGGGAGAAAGAAGAGGAGGAGAGAGAGAAGTGTGGAGCAGACTTCTAAACTCAATATTGTGTCGCTGAAATGTGTCAAGAATAAAAAGACATTTCTAGCTTGAAGTGGTTAATTCTTGTATTGCTTTTATAATACAGTACGCACAACTCTAATCCATTACTAAAGAGCAAATTTATAAAAGCCTCTTCAAAGTTTATAAAAATCTGTCCAAATAAAGAAAGATGTTCTAACTATTAACGTCAGTTACAGTTTAAAGGTTCATATTACGCTATTTTCTGATCTCTTTTGTGTCATTCGCACATGTTTAAGACACAAAACCTGCATATTTAGGTGGAGTTCTTCCCTTAAATGGAAAACACTGCTCCATTTTGTGAACTCCACCATGTTTTTAAACTCCATACACCTTCACTAGAATCATTTGGATAATTTCAGTCCTGAAATTGCCAATCTCTACAGAACTAAAGGTAAAACGTAACTGTTAACTTGAAAACTACCGCTTCATGACATCACAAGGTGGAACAGAGCATTTTGAGCTTTGGAGATTGTAATTTTTTCCCAGTCAAACACAGGTTGAAGTTGAAATAGTCAGGATGGATTCACAGGTGGATTCGCCAATCAGAGAAACATCTGCAGAATCAATATAAACACTTTTAATGTGAAGTGAGACGGTTTGATTTTGTCCTAAATGACAGACGACCATTGAGTTTGTCCGTTGACCATTCTCACAAAAATACAGGGGGTCCTCGGGTTACGACGGTCTCGGGTTACGACGTTTCGTGGTTACGAACGCGCCCCCATTAAAAAAAAATTTATATATTACGCGTCATTCCGTCTTACGCGGTTTAGCGTGGTAAGAGATGTAAACAAACGCGAACGGCGCGCGGCGCACGGCGGAAGAATACGCTTTGTTGTGGTTGTAGGGAGAAGAAGACGGCCTCATGTGCGTGTCCAATGTGGGCGGAAGTACCTGATGTGGGCTCTGATCTGCTCCTATGAAAGCGGCAGTGATAACCAAGCAGCGTAGTGGTCTAATTATTGAGATGGAAAGGTTATTGTTGCTTTGGTTGGAAGATCAAAGGCAAAATCCGGTTTACGACGAAATTCGGGTTACGACGCGTCTTAAGAACGGATCTACGTCGTAACTCGAGGACCCCCTGTACACAAATTTGATTAGACAGCTCTGTGGTGACCAGACTGGCAATTCTATTCAGAGGATTTCAGTCTGCCAATCTCCACCTGTCTCCAGTCACACTGACACATTCAGGCAATACGTGGGAATTGAACCTCCAACTGTCTGGATAGTGGGCAAAAGTGGTAAAAAAAATTATACTGTTTAGTAGTTAAAGCTTCCAAATAACACAAATTTTACTCTTCTGATTTTACTCTTCTTTAAGCCATGTTATAATCTCGTTTCCTCGTCAAAACAGACCTGGAGTTGTGAGTTGTGTTTCGTTTCATCCACACATGTTTGAGTAATCATTTATTATCAGTCTGTCTACATCTCCAAAGCTCAAAATGCTCCGTTCCACCTCTTGATGTCATGAAGCGGTAGTTTTCAAATTAACAGCTACCTTTTACCGTTAGTTCAGTAGAGATTGGAAATTGTAGGACTGAAATGATCCAAATGATTCTAGAGAAGGTGTGTGGAGTTTAAAAACACAGTGGAGCACTTCTTGTATTACCACATGACATCACAAGGTGCAACAGAGAGTTTTCCGTTCGAGAGAAGAACTCAGCCTCAACTCAATAAAATAAAAACATGTCGGTATACTGCTGTACTTGCGTAGTAAAAGATGGCAGTACTGTTTATTTTCACCGTTTACATTTCCTTAAACACCTTTACTCACTTGGTAGTATTTTTATTGAAGTAACAGTACTCTTATTTGAGTAAAAGTTGTGGTTTCCTGCTGTGAGTACCGCTCCTTCAGACATAATGTTGCTTTTCTAATTTTTGTGTCTGTCCTTCGAAAGTATCACATGTACAGCAATACGTATGATTTAGTCTTTATGATAACTTCAAGTGGAGGAGTTCAAGTATGTCGGGGTCTCGTTCACGAGTGAGGGGAGGATGGAGCGTGAGATTGACAGGTGGATCGGTGCAGCGTCGGCAGTGATGCGGTCACTGTACCAGACCGTTGTGGTGAAGAGGGAGCTGAGCCTAAAGGCAAAGCTCTAGATTTACCGTCAATCTACGTTCCTCCCCTCACCTATGGTCATGAGCTCTGGGTAATGACCGAAAGGACGAGATCGAGGATACAAGCGGCCGAAATGAGTTTCCTCCGCAGAGTGGCTGGGTGCACCCTTAGTGAGAGGGTGAGGAGCTCAGTCACACGGGAGGAGCTCGGAGTAGAGCTGCTGCTCCTCCACGTCAAGAGGAACAGCTGAGGTGGCTCGGGCGTCTGTTCCGGACGCCTCCTGGACGCCTCCATCGGGAGGTGTTGCAGGCACGTCCCACCGGGAGGAAGCCCCAGGGAAGACCCAGGACACGCTGGAGGGACTATGTCTCCCGGCTGGCCTGGGAACGCCTTGGGGTCCCCCTGGAGGAGCTGGAGGAAGTGTCCGGGGTGAAGGAAGTCTGGGAGTCCCTGCTTAGACTGTTGCCCCCGCGACCCGGCCCCGGATAAGAGGAAGAAAATGGATGGATGGATAACTTAAGTTATAAATCAGATATCACACCCTCTGCAGTAGTTTCCCACTTGCATACTCTTACAGGGCTTAAAGCCCCAGTGTGTAGGATTCGTGGTGCATAGGTGGATGGTGTTATTGCACTTTCTGTTTTAGCTACGGCAGACCACCTCCCGTTTTTTTTTTTCTTTTCTCATGAAAACACACATTCCCGATCATGTACCATGACACTCTACACATCAAATGAAACCTTACAGTCTCCTCTTTTTGACTATGCAATTAATTTCCCTGCAAAACACTCCCCGAGCACATGGGGCTTTTATACGGAAAAGCACAAAACGAGGTTAGCTTACCTTAGAATGCTTTGCACAGGTCAAACTCTGTATTTCACCATAAACTTGCTCTCAATTTGTCCGTAAGGATCCAGCGAATAAAATCCAGTAAAACAATTTAGTCCAAAACACGTGTTAGATCCATTACGAGTCTGATCCGGCAGCATGCTTGTCGTTGTTTACCCAAAACCACGAGCCTTGCCGAAGGCGGAGCCCAAATGTCCTTCTGTGGCTCTCGTATTCAAAATGGCTGCTTCTGTATGGGGAAGATCCCCCTTTTATGTGACTATATCTAAGTCCAAAAGAATACTTTGATTTCATGATGGAAGTGAAAAGGCTTGGAAAACAATGTATTTTTGAATGGGTATCTTCAATTTCAGTAATTAACGGGCAAAAATCTTACACACTGTCCCTTTAAGTTGAACTGATTTAATTATTTGATATTAAATTAATGTGTTTCTCCAAGGGATGTAACAATAACCGAAATATTATCGTATCGTCAAAGGTCTCACAATAATATCATGGACCATCACAATATATAGAACTACATAGACCATGATCCTTTGCTCCGTTTAAGTGCAGACGACATGAAGAAATAACTGTTCTAATCACTTTTAAATCTTAGATCTGAGGAAAAAGTTGCGAATACATTTTGTAAGCCTCCACAAAAAATCTTAATAAATAACATACTGTAAGATGCATACCGTGAACGCGTCGTACTGACAGATTTGGATATGGTTACATCCCTAGTATCTCCTCCAGAGGTGGTAGAGTAGCCAAAAATTGTACTCAAGTAAGCGTAACGTTACTTCAAAGTATTATTATTCAAGTCAAAGTACAAAGTAGTGATCCGAGGAAGTACTCAATAAGATTAAAAAGTATTAAGGAAAACTACGACTCAAGTAAGAGTAATTTAAAGAGTAACAATCAGGGCGTAACATCTGCTTTATAATTCAAATGAATGTAATTTGAAGGACAACACATTAAAAATAATGCACAAAATCTGGTGTTTTCAAAGAACAGACGCAAAAATGAGAAAACAAAAAAATGTGAAAGAGCTGGAAGAAACACAAATGTTCAAATTCTTTCATAATGTCACGTAAAACTTTTGTTACGTGTAGACTCAGAGTGGGAAGAGGAAGCACAACTTTACTACCAAGAGTAAAAGCACGCTGCTAGAAAAGGACAATATCTTTAAAAAGTTACTCAACTAAATGTAACGACACACTTGTGAGAACTGTTGAACTGTAATGAAAAAATAAACATGACAGATCACGCTTTAATGCAGAGGAGGGAGTTGTGCGTTCGGAGCGCTGAAAACCTCTTTTTCTAAATGTGTCTGGATTGAGCACAAGGAAAACAAAAAGTGTTTTGTGAAATATTTTTGATTAATTCTCTGGAACGTTTCGCTGGCAGAAAACCGAAGACTGTTGAGGGAAATCTTGCAAGACCTTGTGTAAATATTGCAATTATTCAATCAACTCCAAAAACTCCAGAGCTCACGTTTGTGTCCAGCAGGTTTCAGTGTCAGATTTTGAAACAAGTTCTAGTTCAGAGTAGGGCTGGGCGGTATACCGCTTCATACCAAATACTGGTGTTTTTTTGTTTTGTTTGTTTTAATGATATGGATTTTTCATATATCCCAATACCGGTGAGTGTGTGCGTACAAAACGTCGGGAACACAGAGCGGTGGAACGTGTTAGCAGTTAATACCCCAAAGAAGTAAAATACCATCTTTAAATATACATTTAAATATAAGACAAGCTCCATCTTTAAGTTTGCTCTTGTTAAAAGTATTGCAGTAATTTAAATCAGTAACTTTATGGTCTTAAAGGAGAATTAACGTTTTTTACAATCTGAGCCTTATTTCGGTAATAAAACAAGTTGTTTTACTCACCCATAGCACTTTGGTGTCATTTGGAGCATTTCCGGAGATGTTTTAGTTTAGCGATATCCGTTAACGTGAGTGCTCGGGGCCCGATGCTGCAGTCACCAAAATAACACAAACTTTAGCACTTTTCAAATTACAGAAGCTCAATGTCTTAGTCTACACTTTCGTTTGAGTCAAAAGTGGCCTGTAATCCGAGATTTATCCATAGTTTGGAGTAGATGAGGAGGACAGTGCGCATGTGCTCAGTCACAGCTGATTTGCAGATAAGAAGACGCTCAGAACTTTTCTGTTGCGAGCGACACATGGCAGAAGATTGGGACTTTGAGGCTGAAGAGGACTTATGGAGGACTGAGGACTGAAGAGGAGTATACGGATGAGGAGACAGAATGGATACGGAAAGAATGAAGCGGAGACAGTTTTAGGAGCAGCAGAGAACAGCCATCGGTTTCACATTACTTCTCAGAATCGTGCACTGAATCCGCTGGCCTTCTTTCTTTTCCTTTGCTGGTAAAAAATCGTCCTGACTGAAGTGGGTACTGCAAACACGATGGTCCAAACGTCTTACAGCTTTGCCTTTCATGTTTGGGTCCCGAGAGCTGAGAGCGAAATCAGCTGTGACTGAGCACATGTGCACTGTCCTCCTCATCTACTCGAAACCATGGATAAATCTCGGATTTCTAAATCTCTTACAGGCCACTTTTGACTCAAACCAAGGTGTAGACTAAGACATTGAGCTTCTATGATTTGAAAAGTGCTAAAGTTTGTGTTATTTGGAGACCGCAAACATTTGTCCCGAGAACTCACGTTAGGGATATCGCAAATCTAAAACATCTCCGGAAATGCTCCAAATGACACCAAAGTGCTATGGGTGAGTAAAACTCACTCAGATTGTTAAAAAAAAAACGTTAATTCACCTTTAAGTGATTGTACAAGAAATTTCAAGCAAGTACTATAAGCATTTTATCAGATATTTCATACTATAGTGATTCGCAATTGATCTTTTTTGCAAAAATAAACCAGTTTACTAGTAAATTGCCAATTATTTTTTCTTGTGTTTACAATAAATTTATGAAACTGAAACTTGTAAAACATGTTAATACTTTGTTTTCAGCAAATAGCATTTTCCCCAAACAGAAATGAAAATACGTAAGGTAATCTCTTTGTTTGTTTCTTTGTTTCTTGCTAAAAGTATTGCAGTAATTTAGATAAGTAACTTTGTGGTTTTAAGTGATTGTACCAGGAATTTCAAATAAGTACTATAAGCTTTTTTTTTTTATCAGATATTTCATACTACTTCAGTAAACTGCAAGTACTCCTGTTAACAGTAAAGAAGTTCTTTTTGCAAAAATAAATCAGTTTACTAGTAAACTGCCAATTATATTTTCTTGTTTTAATAAAATGTATACCAGGATCCAACAGAAACATTCTCAAGGATTTAAAATGTACACCAAAGACTATGTTTACATTTAAAATTTTCAATAAATTATGAATCTGAATCTTAAAAAACATGTTAATACTTTGTTTTCGGCGAATATAGCATTTTCAAAACAATAAAAGGTAACACGTGACCTAAATATGTGATGTGTTTGCAGTTAAAAGAATTTAAATCCTCTAATCGAAATGAAAATGTTGTCAGTAAAAGTATTGTAGTAATTTAGATCAACTTTACGGTCTTATCTACTACTCTTATGCATTTATTTGATATTTTAAAGCACCAGTAAAGCGTATATGGACTGTGACGTACTTGGAGTTGCTTCCGGAGCTGAGGGTGGAGCAGAGGGGGGCGTGGTCGTTCTTGTCGGTGGGGGTCTCGGAGGCGGAGGACGAGTGGGAGGACATGGAGTCGTTACTGCCCATAGACGTCTCATCAGAGGCCAGTCCCGCCGCCACACTGTCCGCCACTGAGGACGCTGGGGGACAGAGACAACGTGGAGGTTAAGAATGTTACATGGTATTAGATTTTTGTCATTACACATGTATAAATACAGGTAACAAAATGTGGTTTAGCATCTAATCAGAAGTGCAAGGAGCAGCAAGTGCGATATATACAGTATATACAATATACAGTGGTCCCTCGTTTATCGCGGGGGTTAGGTTCCAGAAATAACCCGCAATACGTGAAACCCACGAAGTAGGACAACTTTATATTTTACAATTATTCTACATGTTTTAAGGCTGTAAACGCCTCACCACACACATTATACACTTTTCTCAGACTGGTATTAACGTTTTCTCACATTTCTCTCTTGTTTAAACACTCAAACTTTCTTAGATTTTCAACAAAATATATTAATAGTGAAGCGTGGGGGGTGGGCGGAGAAGTGTGCGCGCAGACACGTGCACCCACTGATCGTTGTCAAATCCATAGAGCAGCATGACCGGCGTCCCAGCCGGGGCTGCGAGCACGAGACCGAGGCAGTGTCCAGACCGTGCCTCCCTCTCGAGACTGCATCCAGCGACGCAGTCCAAGCCACGAAGCGAAAACGCACAAGAGCCGCACGAAACAAGGCAAAGAGCCGCATGCGGTGGTTTAATCCTGGTTTAGACCTGGTCTAATCCGGGTTTAGTCCAGGTTTAGACCTGGTTTAGTCCTGGTTTAGATCTGGTTTAGTCCAGGTTTAGACCTGGTTTAGTCCACATTTAGTCCTGGTCTAGTTCCGGTCTAGTCTCGGTCTGGTCCCAGTCTGGTCCTCATGTCTTAGTCCCGGTCTGGTCCCGGTCTGGTCCCAGTCTGGTCCTCATGTCTTAGTCCCGGTCTGGACTTCCTACAGATCCAGTGACTCATGTCTCGGCTCCTTGTGCATCCAGCGGGACTCCCGGAGCCCCCCCCGGGTCCCCCCTCTATAACATCTATATAAATGTGTCAAACTGAAGACATTCTGTACTGTACAGGAGACACGGAGGAGAAGACAATCAGGGCGCACAACACAATGTTCATACACTAGAAAAAAAAAATCGAATTTAAAAAATAAAAAAAATCTGTGAAACAGCGAGGCCGCAAAAAGTGAACCGCGATAGAGCGAGGGACCACTGTATACAATATATACAATATACAGTACAATATACAGTATACACAATATATACAGTATGGTGTAGAATTATGTGCAGATAAATAGGGCAATATGAATATGTGGAAATACTTTGTTGTTAGTCTATGTAGGGGATATAAACATTATAAACAAGTATACTAAGTTTATAAGGGCTAATAAGTATTTTAAGGGCTGCACTGGCATTTTGGAGCTGCAGTCATCAACATCCACTCTGTCTCAAACTCTGTTAGACTTTAATCTGAGCTTTATTTTAACAGAATCTAAGCAGAAAGAACTGATTTAGTTGGAGGTACAACAGGAGAGCTGCAGAACCCTCAGGTGGAGTTTGTGTGTAACTGTCAGGTGCAGATTTGTTGACCTGATTTCTAGATTCAAGATTCAAAGCTTTTATTGTCATATGCACAGTAAAGAAACACATTTCCCTGTACAATGAAATTCTTACCTTGCTGCCCACACTGGATGCCAGGAGCACGCAAAAAAATTTAAATGGATAAATAATGAAGAGAAGCATGTAAAAAAAAATATAAACAGATAAAAACATTCTTTACCGAACATACACTATGAAAAATATAGGCTAGGTGCTATGTACATATTTACAGATAATGTGCAACATTAGTTTTATGTGCAACTGTCAGTAGTAAAAACGGGGTGTAAACATGGTTGATATAGTGCAAACAGGAAGTGTAAACATTCAAGCAGTTACATGTGCAGATCTAGAATGCAGAATGCAGAATGGAATGGCTGTAATACATGTAGAGATGCTGATTTCAGAAATAAATGCAGTGGTCTCTTATTTTTTTCCAGAGCTGTACATATAGAACACTCCGTGTGTGAAGTTCCAATAGAGGTTATGCAGATGACATCACAACCTTTGGAACATTATATGAGTGTCAGTGGATGGAGAGCAATGAAATGTTCTCCTGTAAAAGCTCAAAACTCCTCTAAAATGTGAACGAGCTGCTACAGTTTAATAACAAATATAAAAGTCTACGCCTCTGCTGAATATTTCATTTGTACCTGACATCTAAAACAAGAAAATCATCTGAACTGAACCTTTGCATGTGACCGTCTTAAAATGCTACAGGGGCAATTCTTGAATCAGGTTTAAAAATAGGAGATGCGTGGTCTGTATTGTGCCGGCCTGGGATCCAGAAAGTCCACTGCTTTAATATTTTACACTGATGTGAGTGTGGCCATTGGTGAATCTGTCTGAGTTGTGTAAGATCGACAGGCGGAACAGGTGAAATGAACCAAAACAAACCTGGGGATGGGGACGTTTGCGCTTTAGCCCATTTTAGCGGAAATACAGACGACTTTGTAAAACCGTGCAGATGTGGACAGGGAAGACGTCTGAGAATGGAGTAAACAAAAAAGTGTGTACTTTATATATCTATATCTTCCTTCTTGTTGATTTCTTCACTTGAGCTCATTCCCCTTACTTCCTCTCTCTGCTTCAACTTCAACATGTTTAGTTATACACATTATTATTATTAGGGGTGTGCAAAATAATCGTCATGACAATGCATCGCGATACTAACTTTCACAATATACTGCATCGATTCTTGATGCCAAAAATCGATTATTATTAATTAATAATTTATTAATTAATTATTAATAAATAAATACATAAATTATTAGGTTTTTTTTTATTTTTATAAATCCTATGCACTTTTTTCTTTGTGAAAGGGTATTGTTTGTTATGATGGTAGCTACCTCCAAAATGGCAAATCCTATGCACTTTTTTTGTTATTGGTTTGGTTTATTTGTTTTTGTTATTCAATAAATTCAGTTATGAATTGAGTTGCTCAGAGTTATGTATCAATTGAAGACACTACCCAGATACACAGCCACTGATATTTTAGTTATCCTCTTTTTTTTGGTACATTTTCACTGAAGTATGTCGAATATATTGCAATGCATCGCAATAATTCAAGTATCGTGATGCATCGTGATAGTATCGCATCGTGCCATATGAATTATTATTATTATTTTCTCTTGTCTGTCATTTGTATGTCTTGTTATTAATGTTTTGCACCTATAATCTTGCATTTAAAAATGTTTAACATGTATGCATACTTTAATTAAATACATAAAATACATACCCGCCTCACCCGGAAAGCCCTCTGGGTGATCCTACCCACCCACTGCTGCTTAAATGACACTGACACTGCTGCTTAAATGACACAATTTGAGCTTTAGGCTATGTTTATGCATACCCGGATATGTTGAGAAACGAATATTTGTCTCTCTCTGTTTTCCAAAATAAGGCCCTCTTTACACGTACACTGGTATTTTTAAAAATGGAGACATTTCCCTTCGTTTGTACCCGTCTTTTACACACAAACGGCGAATTCGCCTCTGAAAACGAAGGAGAACGCTCTGCAAGCCAATCAGAATCACACTTTTGGTGCGTCAACAGCCTAAAACTCAGTTTTCCTGCAAATGCGAAACCAGTGTTTTCCAAAATCTCCACTTTTGCCAGAGTTTTTAGAAAGAATCCTTTTCAGAGGAAAAATCTCTGTTTGTGTGTAAACGAAAGGCACAAACTAAGGGAAAAGTGTCCGTTTTTACAGATACCCGGGTATGTGTAAACAGGCCCTTATTACACTACACATTGTGTGTTTTACTTATTTGTATCATATACAAGTTTACTGTACTTTAGCTACAGGTATATGTGATGTTTTAGTCATGGTGTTTATTGTCTTGTTTATCACATGTTTTATGTTCACTGTGGGCCTAGGGGGCGCTGCAATTTCAAATCCTGTGTGTGCGACCTGTACATATGGTTGTTGACAATAAAGCTGACTTTGAACTTTGAAAACATGGATGCTTTGACCAATCAGATTCAAATATTCATCAAGACATTCTGCCTTTTCTCGATCTCTTTCAGCGAGAGCCGTTTCTTTTCTCTGGCTTTAGTTCCACACATATCCGTCTTTTATAAACCAGGTTAGCAATTGCTCAGGATACACCACAGTTCAGAGTAACACTGGTTATTTCCTCACAGTGCAGCAGCTCAATCCTTGACCCAGTTCTGTGAGTGATGAGGGCTCGTTGCCTGATAAAACACATGTGAATTATTTATCAACACATAAGGCGAGGCCCGTCAACACACCAGCGCATAAGCAGAACTCTGTCGGAGCAAAGCGCTTATATCGAATGTGGCTGCTCAGAAATAATGCTGCAGATTCACCAGAGATACACCACAGCGAGGGAAACTCAGGAGGAAAACTGGGGAAAGCAAACAGTGAAGAAATAACAGAGGGGGAGAAACGTCTGCCGGACTATTGGGATACGGTTGTCAAGAGAAAGATGTGAGTTTTAAGTTAGAATAACCTGGTCTAACAGATTTACAGTTTAATCTATGCAAATCTATAGTGTGAAAAACTGACTCTTGTGACGTTTAAGACATGTTATAATGTTATCTGACCGAAAACAGACCTGGAGTTGTGTTTTGTTTCATTCACACATGTTTGAGTAACACTTTATTATCAGTCTGACTATCTCCAAAGCTCAAAATGCTCTGTTCCACCTTGTGATGTCACACAGTGGTAGCATTTATTTATTTATTTATTTTGGGCAAGTAAGAAATTTACATTCTTTTAAAAGTGGAATAAGAAAAATAACAATTAAAAAAAATATTGCTGTCAGGCGATTAAAAAAATTAATCTAATTAATTACAGGATTTGTAATTAATTCATCTAATTAATCACATTTTAAGAGTGTGTGTGTGTGAGAGAGAGAGAGAGAGAGAGAGAGAGAGAGAGAGAGAGAGAGAGAGAGAGAGAGAGAGAGAGAGAGAGAGAGAGAGAGAGAGAGAGAGAGAGAGAGAGAGAGAGAGAGATTATGATGTGACTTTGCGATTGAGTTTGTCAGTTTTTCTGCGGTCGCTTTGCTCAATCGTTTCCCAAATTCTGTGAGCGTGGTTTGGTTGTTTGTTAGTTTGCTGGTTTGGTGGTTTGTTGGTTTGTTGAAGTGCGCTCACGCTCGCTCTATCACCAGTAATGACGGAACTTGTCCGGACGTGTTTGTCGTTCAAATGATCCGTCAGGCTGGAGCAGCTTCGGTGATCGGAAAATTCTTCTTGACAAAAGCTCCAAATCTTGTTGTTCTTGTTGATCGTCCCGTCTTCTTTCTTTTTATAAATAAACTTGCCGTTCAAAGGCCCTGGCAGCGATTTGGTTACCACACGCCAAATTTAAAATCCGCGCATATTGAACTGCCACTCATAATTAATTGTGTTAATTTTTATAACGCGTTAATTTGCAGTGTAATTAACTCATTGAGTGCTGGTGACGAGTTTTCTCGTCATGTTGAAACCAAACGTTGAGTGCCGTGACGAATATATTCGTCAAGGACGTTTTTCAGCGGGGATCGCTACAATACGACCTGGAGCAACTTTGAAGGTGTAATTCACGTCTCCCAACCTGTAGGTAGCGATCTTGTATCATTATTTGCCGATCGGAGACGCGGAAGAGAGGAAGAGTGTAGTTTGTGTACTGTGTATTGGCCAGAGGAGCAAGATGGCAAGGCGAGGGGAAAAAGCAGAGGACTGTTGATCAGCGCTTATGGAGCGATCTGATCGCTCTTGGGACCCAGGATCCCGGATCAGAGGATCGCAGAGACAAGCCGGATCAAGCAGCGAGGTCGGGGCCGAGATCTGCTGTGCCCGAGGCAGGGGGCGTGTCATGTGTGCGCTGCGCGGAGCAGGAACTCTGATCAGAACTACGACAGCGCCAAAGAAGAAGTTTACTGACTTGGAGCAGTAGATCCTGGTCTCCAAAGAGGCATGAGATGAGAAGAATTAAGTTTACATGATGCTGCTGTGTGGTAATTGTAATGAATGAAGCAAATGTATGCGTGCATGCATGCGTGTGTACGCACGCGTGCGTGTGTGTGTAGCTGTGTGTGTGTAAAGGTTTATGCATGGGCTTGTGTGTATGTACATATATACATATATATACATATATATGTGTGTGTGTGTGTGTGTGTCTGTATTAGTTTTTATAATGGGTCTGTACTCTGAGCCTCAATATTGTTGTGAAGTCACAAAGTTCTATTTTATAGGAAAAGATATTATTATATCCTGTAAACATCTCTTGGCACAATTGATTTGAAGGAATTTTCAATTCACAGAGCCTTATATTCTTATATTTGTAAATAAAAAATGTACTTTGTCATCAAAAATCTCTTTCTCTGTTGTTTTAGATGTTTGAGGTGTCACTAAATCCATAAATATTGACGTCAAAATCACCGATCTGCTCGAAATGACTCTTTGTACAAAATGCTCGTTTTCTCCACTTTGTGTTTTTGCTGAAACTTCCCTATGTTCTACTATCAATTACTTGAGAACCGAAAAGGTTAGAAACATTTTTTTTTCTAGGTGAAAGAAGAGAGTCAACACTTTATTTTGATGTGTGCCATGTTTATATAGTCAAAGAACTCAGTATTCTGTGGGTCTTGGAAAATCAGTAAACATACACTAAAACATCCGGCACTCTGGGGGATAGAATTCTGAAAACAGGCCGGCACTCAATGAGTTTTTAATCTAATTACAGTTAAACTGACAGGCCAAAAAAAAACAACAACATTTGCCCAAAAAGGAGTGGGAAGAAGAAAACTTATTTAACCCAACACCCTCTTCTAATTTAGCATAATGAGCTTTCTTTTATATTTCTTTTGCATTCTTCGGACATTTTACATTAAACTTGAACTATTTACAAAAGGAAACCAACAATGGAAACAGACGCAGATACAAGTAATGTGATGGACAGAACATAACAACAAAGGTAGGGAAACAACAAACATAAAGCAGCTCTACAGAAGGCAGTTTGTTCAAATATTCAGACCCACTCTCTATAAACTGTGACCAGACCAAATGTTTATAGAACAAGTTGAATTTATGGATATTTTGGCGTTTCTTGAGATGTGTATCCAGACTGTTCCAGAGTTTTACACCACATGTCGACACATACAAACTTTTACGGGGAGTTCCAACATTTGGGAATTTGAAATTTCCAATGAACAGCTACCTTTTACCTTTTGTTCAGTAGACATCAGCAATTCCAGGGCTGCAATTATCCAAATGAGTCTAGTGAAGGTGTGGAGTTTAAAAACACTTTGGAGCACTTGATCACATTTTTTATACAGCGCTTTTCCACCTTCAAAGTGCTTTAGGAACCACCCCCCATTCACACACCGATGTATGCAGACACTAGGGGCAACGTGGGTTAAGTGTCTTGCCCAAGGACACAACAACAGCATTCATCTGTGGGAGCTGGAATCGCACCGCCAACCTGTGGGTCAGTGGATCTGACCGCTCAACCAATGGTGATGCTCTGCCAACTGAGCCACTGTCGCCCACTTCTGTATTACCCCATGACATCACAAGGTGGAACAGAGTGTTTTCAGTTTGAGAGGAGAACTCAGAAGAACTAAATGTGCAGGTTTGTGTGTTAAACTTGTGTGAATGGAACAAAACACAACTCCAGGTGTGTTTGTGGTGAGGAAACTACATTAGAACCAGAAATAATCAGAAAATAGAGTAACATGGTCTTTTAACAACACTAAATAGGTCATTCCAGAATTGGAGGACATTTTATGTCCCACCCATCAATTATTAAATAATCCACATACAAAATACTAAAACATACAGTTTCTGAGTGAATTTACTTGTCCTGAAACCAAATCTAAAAAAACTAAGAGAAAAGAATGCTTGAAAATATTTTTTTAAATACCAAATAAATGTGGAGTACCCCCAAAATGCCATTTTCCTCTTGTCCCACCCCTCTAATGACCAAACTGAATCTCAAATAAAACAGTTAAAATTGAATTGAAATGTCTTGTTTTTTGTATTGTTTCATTTCCATCTCTTGTAACTGTGGAACATTTGTTTTAATAGACATAATTTTTTTTTTTTATGTTTATATTTATTTGAGCAACTTGCAGGTTCCATTTAAGCATAATTTCACAAATACAAACTCAAAATACAAACAAATACAAACTTGAATGGAGCAGGTGGAAGTATAAACTTATTTACTCCTGCTCCATAAAAAATAATAATTATTATGCATGGAACATGTGTCCCACAACATGAACGCAACCCTGTTACCAGAACATTTTTAGCCTGGTAGAAGAAGAAGAAAGCAGAACCACATGATCAATCAATCAATCAATCAACAGTGAACCACATGATCCCCTGGACTTGACATAATCAAACAGTTTTCCAAAAGAATAGGTAGAGCAAAGGTTTGTCTTCTCTTCTATTTTTCATATTTTTATAACATCGTTAGCCTTGATTGAATGTCTCACTCTGCCTCATGCAACCCTGTTATGCAAATGATCAGAATAAGACAATTATTATTATTTTTTCCTTTACTTATTTGCATAAATAAGTTTTTCCTCTTGATTAGCAGTAACAGCTAAACAGCTTCTACTCCTGAGATAAAGTGAACATTAGTGCGGATCTGCAACCCTGTTACCTGCAACCCTGTTACTGTGATTAGAGGAAATAAATAAATAAACCAAATAAATCATGTAATAAAAATTGTACCATTGACCGTAAACTGAGCTAATCAAGCATTTGATAGTTTATTACCTATTATTGATGAATATGTAGCAGAAAATCAGAAAAGTGAAGGTTTATTTTTCAAGAATTTTAAAGCCAAAATGTCCTCCAATTCTGGATTGACCGGATTGACTGGATTGTAGATATTCATTTTCCTCACCGTTCTGGATGTCCAGGACCTGAGGGTTGTAGACTGCCAGAGGCCTGCTCTGTCGGCTCATCTTCTTGGACTGTCTGGTGGGAGCGGTGAAGACGGGCTGAGCAGGAGAGGGAGGGCACGAGGTCGGAGCATCTGCAAAAATCTGAATACACAACAGAGACGTCAGGACTTACACAGTGTCTATGAAGAACATTACAGTTTTAAAGGCCGGTAAAGGAAGTTCACTGGGTCAAAACATGTCCTTTGTGTACTGTCTAACTTCATTATCAAGGGTTTTAGTATCTGAGAACCAGGAAGATGTTGGTTGTTGTTTACTTTGATGGCAAAACTCCACGCAAGCTTATAAACTCATCATGGTGAATAATTAGGGAGTTCGGAGTGCATAAGATCAGTGAGGAACACCTGAAGACCACTGCAAACCACTGAGGATTAAAAGGTCCTATATTACACAAAACTGATTCTTCTGAAGTTTAAGTCATAATGTTACCTCATCAAAAACAGACCTGGAGTTAAGGCTGGGCGGTATACCGCTTCATACCGAATACCGGTGTGTTTTTTTTTTTTTAATGATATGAATTTTTCATATATCCCAATCCCGGTGAGTGTGTGCGTACAAAACGTCGGGAACACAGAGCGGCGGAACGTGGCGCCGTGGGACATTGTTTGAGAGGGGGACTGTTTTGCAGTGGCGTGAGAGCGGTGGAAGCTCAGTGTGTGTCGAGCGGTGAACAACATGGACGGAGAAAATGTTACAGACACAGAGGAACTTATACCGAAAAGAGGAGCCGTGTCAGTCGTGTGGAAGAACTTCGGCTTTAAAAAATCTGACGCCGATCAAACAACCGTATTCTGTAAATGTCGTTGCGCTAAAGTCGTAGCCGCAGGAGGCGACACGAGCGATCTGCTTCACCACCTCCGTCACAAACACGTCCTGGAATATGAAGAACGCACGAAACTAAGATCTGCATCCTCTTCCACGTCTGCAGGAACGTTCAAGTCGGTGCCGCAACACAAAACGCCACTCAGACGTCACTCAAAGACGCGTTTGCTAAGGGGACAAGAAAAGTAAACGGTGGAACGATATTACCAACGCTGTTACTGTCCACTTCACCAAAGACACAGTACCACTTAGTACATGAAAAAAAATACAGTCAAATACCGTGACACCGATATAATTTTTAAAAATACTGTGATATCAATTTTTGGTCAAGCTGGAGTTGTGTTTTGTTTCATTCACACGTTCTAGTCTGTCCACATCTCCAAAGCTCAAAATGCTCTGCTCCACCTTGTGATGTCATAAAATGGTAGTTTTCACGTTAACAGCTACATTTTACCTTTATTCGAACAGAGATTGGCAATTCCTGAAATCATCCAGATGATTCTAGTGAAGGTGTATGGAGTTTAAAAACACAATGGAGCTGTATTACCACATGACGTCATCAGGAAGAGCTAAATCTGCAGGGTTTGTGCGTTAAACATGTGTGAATGAAACAAAACACAACTCCAGGTGTGCTTGTGATGAGGAAACATTACAACATAGATCGAAAATAGAAAATAGCGTAATAAGGGCTCTTTAAATTGTGTTTTTCACGTCAGCAAAAATCAGGCACAGTTCTTTTAACACAGCCTAGACTCCTGTGTCCTCTTATGATCTCTCTGCTGCTCGGGGATTGGAAACAGAGGAATTAAAAGGAAAGAACACTGGTCGGGAGCCATGACCCCGGCCGCAGTGGGATAACGCATTGATTGGGCCTTAAAACTGCATTTAAAGGGGATTGTGTTTGAGGCTAAACAAACAAAGGAGCATTTCTATTTAAAGGCGCCATGCCCCGCTTAAAGGGATCGTTCTGTCCGATGTGGCGCTTTAGAATGGTCTCAAAAGTATTCCGTGTGTCTCTGCGTTTCTATGTCCTCGATTCCTCTCCTCGAGCTTCCATTTTTGAGCTGTCAGTCAAATGTGTCGCGGTGAGCTCAAGTGAGGAAGCGGTGTCCTAAAGAAAAACACGGGAGGAAGGCGTAAACACGACGGAGGCTTCGGGAGCAGAGATCAGAGGAAAGATTCAGACTTTATCGGGCTCAGTGAGGAGTTTAGATCCTCTCTCCTCGCTGCGTCTCCTCGGGGGGCGGGACTTCCTCACACATTTCCTGCAGAATCGAGAAGGAAGCGAGGAAATGGAAATGAGCCTGTGTATCTGACCCAAACTGCACTCACAAGACGACACCTGCAGGGGGAGTTCATGCAAAACAGAAAAATAACTAGAAACAACTAAATCATGAAGTGTAACTATATTGTTTTTTATATTTTAATGCTTTTTGACACTTAACTTGTGACTTAATTTGAGCTTCAAATTCTGTTAATCCTGTTCTTTTGTATCCATACAGTTTTGATAATCATTTTAGCATTTATTAGTATCTGATTTTTTTAAATACTTTTGACAATCCTAATGTCTAGTATTAGTGTTAAAATATCAAAATTGATTTTGATACTAAGGGACAGACTCGATATTCAATATTGATGATGTTTTATTTGTTTATTGTCTTTATTTAGAGAATAGATGTGTGATTTTTAACATTAAACCGTAGTAGTTCCTTTACTACTCTCATCTGGTCTTATCTCTGTAATCTCTCAGTGGTCCAGGCAGGTTCCATAGTGGTCGAGGACTAAACCAGGTCTAAACCAGGTCTAAACCAGGTCTAAACCAGGTCTAAACCAGGTCTAAACCAGGTCTAAACCGGTCCATGGGCGTATAATAGTCTATGTGCTCTTATACTTGTTCTGATTCAGCTCAAGATCATTCTAAAGCTTCAGGAAAGGTTCGTTTCGCTCCTGTGAATCTGAAATTTTAGAACTCACAAACTGTATTTTAGTACATTTCTTCTCAGCTTTCTGTTTATTTGTTTATTATCTTTATTTACAGAATAGATGTGTGATTTTTCACATTAAATCGTAGTACTTTCTTTTCTATTCACATCTGGTCTTACATCTGTGTAATCCCTCAGTGGTCCAGGTCTACATCAGGTCTACATCAGGTCTACATCAGGTCTACATCAGGTCTAACCCAGGTCTAAACCAGGGCATGGGCATATAATAGTCTATGTGCTCTTATACTTGTTCTGATTCAGCTCAAGATCGTTCTAAAGCTTCAGGAAAGGTTCATTTCGCTCCTGTGAATCTGAAATCCTGAGTTTTACAAATACAGAGGTTTCATTTTAGAACTCACAACCTGTATTTTAGTACATTTCTTTTCAGCTTCCTTCCCAGAAACTGCCATTTAAAGTAATAGTATGTAACTTTCTGGAGGTGTGTGAACTGACGAAGTAGCTTGGATGAGCTGCGGAACGTCTTCGACCAAATAAACTTTGTCCAGTTGACAAACTGAATTTCTCCTTTTACCATTTCTGGAGGTGGCATGATTCCACGGAAACAGAAAGTTAAAACCACTTTGAGATTTTCTCCATTTACATAGATATGTTTAACGCTGTACTGTGGAATATTATAGCCAAAGGAACAACATTTCCATGGAAACAAGCAGACGGAGGCCTTCCTTTAGATCAAATAAGAGTCAAGTTTGCGGAGATGCAAGCCCACTCACAGCAACACGTTTTTGTTTGTTTTTTCAGAGCTTTTTCAAACTTTCAGTCTATTTTTAGGGAAAATGGCTTTATGTAAAACTATGACACACGCACCATCTTATTCAATGTTTTTATTTCTGCATTTGTACATTTAATATACATATGTGAGACATCAAATACTGCATATGAAGTTTAAAAAAAATGCTTTTTTGGTATAAATACTTGCTCAAATGAGTATCTAGTTTCAATACTACTGTAGTTTTACCATCATTTAGCATCTGATTTTGGACTATTTTTGACAACTCTAAACCTTAACCATCCCCAACAAAAAAAAAACTACTAAATTACTATCTGTATCTGACGTCTTTTGCAGTACTTTTTACACCCACAGACCCGCACTGGCCTGGTTTAAACCCGAGCGCACACACATTCAGGGAGAGCGGCGTTAAGCTGTGGGCGATGGTGAACGCTCCTCCTCTCGGACTGCAGAGGGAAGGTCGGACTTGTGTTTACCTCGCGTGTTTACATATCACCTCAGACGCCGGGTTAAAAGGGAAACTGGGGCTCGCTGAGGAAAGGAAATCTCAACAGACTCAGCCTTAGAAACGGATCAAGGAAGGAAGGAGGGAGGAGAGGTGGAGGAGGAGGGGGGAGAGAGCCAGAAAGTTTGGAAGATAGAGAAAGTGTGATATATCAGATATGGTTAGCACCCTGTTCTCCGTCTCCCTCCGTCTCAGTCTCTCCCTCTCGCCATTTCCTCTCTCAATTTCTCTCTCATTCCATCTCTCCTGCTCTCTCTCCCCCTCTTTCTCGCTCTACATCTCTCCCTGTCTTCATCTCCCCATCTGTCTCTCCCTCTTTCCTTCTCTCTCCCTCCCTCCCACTTTTTTCCTCTCCCTCCCTCCATCTCTCTCCACCCTCTCTATCTCTCAGTCTCTCCCCTTTCTCCATCTTCATCTCTCTCCTTATCTCTGCCCCCCTCCCCCATCTCTCCCCCTCCCTCTCTCTCTCCATATCTTTGTCTTTCCCTCTCCCTCCGTCTTGCTCTCTCCCCCTTCCTCTTTCTCTCTCCCTCTCTCCATCTCTCCCCCTCCCTCCGTCTCCATCTCTCCCCATCTCTCCCCCTCTCTATCACATCTTTCCCTCTCTCTCCATCTCCCTCCACCCCCCTTGTCTCTCCTTCTCTCTCTCTCCATCTCTTTGTTTTCCCTCTCCCTCCCTCTCCATATCTTTGTCTTTCCCCCTCCCTCCATCTTGCTCTCTCCCCCTTCCTCTTTCTCTCTCCCTCTCTCCATTTCTCTCGCTCCCTCCCTCTGTCTCCATCTCTCCCCATCTCTCCCTCTCTCTATCTCATCTTTCCCTCTCTCTCCATCTCCCTCCACCCCCCTCCTTGTCTCTCTCCTTCTCTCCATCTCTTTGTTTTCCCCCTCTCCCTCCATCTCTTTCTCTCTCTTCCCCCTCTCTCCGTCTCCCTCTCTCTCCCTCCTCCCTCATCTCTCTCTCTCTCCATCACTTTGTTTTCCCCTCTCCCTCCCTCTTTCTCTCTCTCTCTCTCTCCCCCCTCCTTCGTCTCCGTGCAGACAGAGGCTGAATGTAAATCAGGTAGTAGCGGCGGCAGTGTAGCGGCGGTGGTATCGGGGGTATCTGCAGTCTGCGCTGGGACTGGGGATGGAGGAAGTTAATGCCTGTCTGACTGTCTGCTCAACTTTCAGCACAGAGCGAGAAGAGGAGCTGCTTCGGCTTCTGCTGCTGCTGCTGTGGGGGATTGTCAGGGCTCCACTGGATTCTAACACAACATCATATCGCTTAGAAAAAGTCTACAGTGTGTGTTCGAGTGCTGTTGATGCCAACTGTAGGCATGCTCTGTCTGAAGCTCTGTTACGCACTTTAGACTTTAATCTGCATTTTGTTTTAACACAATCTGATCATAAACCTGGAACTACAACAGGTGAGGTGATCTGTGCCGTTAAACAAGTCTTCGTCACATAAAATTACAGTCACAACCATATTTTCAATAAGTCACTCTCAGTTTTTTGTTGAAAACACAAACCCCTCAGATTACTCAAACACTCCTGTAAATGTGTTTTTTAAAATCCATTTTGTATTTTTTCTTGGGTTTTCAGACCATTTTAAAGCTTTTTTGACAGTGTTTGCTAACGTGTGCATTGCGTCACCGTGGTAACTGATGAACATTCGGTCATGCACATACAGGCGGAACACCCCGAGCGACGTCACTGCAAAGTTTCAAAACTGAAATTCCAAACTCACTTTCGATACTAAGAAATGGACTCAATACTCAATAACAATTCTGATACCGCGGCGAAGAACGGGATTTTTGACAATAAATAATAATATTTTCTTTTATATCTGTGTAATCCAGTGGTCCATGGGCATATACTCGTCTATGTGCTCTTATTGTTCTGATCCACCTCAAGATCATTCTAAACACATTCAGGAAAGATTCATTCGTGCCCTTTGAATGGGATTTTTTTTTATATCGATACCTTCTCAAATAAGTATCTAGTTTCGATATTAGGTTGTGTTTTGCTTCTTTGTTTTTGCTGCCATGTACATGTGTACAGTGGGTCATGAGTGGCTCTGGTGCACACTGTCTAGTGCCGAGTGTAAATGTGGACAAGGTTGCAGGTTCTGGAAAGAGCTGCTCTGTTTATTTCGGTAGAGCAGGGGTGTCCAAACTTTTTTCATCAAGGGCCACATATCTAAACAGACAAAGCCAATCGAGGGGCATAGACTGGTGCTCAGGACAGTGAATAATTGAAATATCTGCATGTTTAACACGTGTTTTATTCATGTTAAGATCGTCAAAACCACACAATAAATATTAAATATTGTCTTATCAAGGTAGATTTCCAAAAAACTTGCAGTCAAAAGTTCTGCCCATGGTCATTTGAGCCAATTCACCTGGAAGCTTGGGGGACAAGAAAAATTTGTCTGAGCGCCGCATTTGGCCCACGGGCCATGGTTTGGACATGCCTGAGGTAGAGGATCAAATATATTTAAAGTGGAACTAAACACCAAATGCACATTGTTTTGCCACTAAACACTGTAAATAGTGTTTTCATAGGATTATTTATTGTTCCAAGTCTTTATTTTTGTCAGCTAGAGTGCAAACTAGGTCTATTTGTGGCAAACAAACAAACAAAAAACACCTATATCAAAGTTTGTGCGGCCTTGAGTGTCTTCTGCAATTTCAAGTAGTTGGTGACATCACAAAAAACTGCCCTGATTATACTCAGGTGTTTCTCATTTCAAACACCTGGCTGCAGGGGCGGAGTTTGAAGTGCGGATACCTGTTAGACCAATCACACTGTTCTTTAGTCCTCCAGATCCTGCCCCTTTTCTCCTTTCGCCCTCCCCTTTATACCACCAGACCCCGCCCCTTTTCTCCTCTCACTCTCCCCTTTATACCACCAGACCCCGCCCCTTTTCTCCTCTCACCCTCCCCTTTATACCACCAGACCCCGCCCCTTTTCTCCTCTCACCCTCCCCTTTATACCACCAGACCCCGCCCTTTTTCTCCTCTCACTCTCCCCTTTAGTCCTCCAGGTTTAGTAGGTGTATTTGAAAGGTGTTTGTGGGCGGAGTCAGGTGTTCAGTCCCATTTTACTGTTTTATAAAGACAGAAGCTGCAGGAGTAAATTGGCTGCAGAAATAATCCAGAAAGATTTTCCATTCTCTTTGAACGTACAGTGACAGAGTTCACTTCTAGTGTGAGGAAAAAAAACAAAAAAATACATTTTCAAATTGTGTGAGATGTGAATGAAAACAGCATGCAAAATTTTTAAATCAATAAAGCTACATTTTTATTGACAATAAAACAAACAATTATAAAAAAAAATATTTAGCTTTGTGTATTTGAATTGAAATTTCTTGGGAACATTTGTCAAAATTGATTATAAAAAAGTATAAAAACAATTAAAGGAGAATTAACGTTTTTTACAATCTGAGCCTTATTTCGGTAATAAAACAACTTGTTTTACTCACCCATAGCACTTTGGTGTCATTTGGAGCATTTCCGGAGATGTTTTAGTTTAGCGATAACCGTAATGTGAGTTCTTGGGGCATATGTTTGCGGTCTCCAAATAACACAAACTTTAGCACTTTTCAAATCATAGAAGCTCAATGTCTTAGTCTACACTTTCGTTTGAGTCAAAAGTGGCCTGTAATCCGAGATTTATCCATAGTTTCGAGTAGATGAGGAGGCCAGTGAGCATGTGCGGAGTCACAGCTTATTTCGCTCTCAGCTTTCGGGACCCAAAGATGAAACGCAAAGCTGTAAATTATGGATAAATCTCGGATTACAGGCCCCTTTTGACTCAAACGAAAGTGTAGACTAAGACATTGAGCTTCTATGATTTGAAAAGTGCTAAAGTTTGTGTTATTTGGAGACCGCACGGGGCATACACGGGGCTACAGCTATCGCTAATCTAAAACATGTCCGGAAATGCTCCATATGACACCAAAGTGCTACGGGTGAGTAAAACAACTTGTTTTATTACCGAAATAAGGCTCAGATTGTAAAAAACGTTAATTCTCCTTTAAAACAGTGCAATCAAAAGATAATATTTTTAAATTTTAAAAAGTAAAACAATTGGAGTGAGTATTTTTTGGCAAGAAATGAAGAAGAACAGTGTCACAGTACAGTGCAGTCACAAATCACTGTTTGGGCTCAGGAACACAGCCAGAGGTCAAAATCTGCAACACAATTTGTACAAATTATGTTAAAACTATATTGAATTTACATCCGTTTAATTGATACTTTGCAGCTGATGTCATCAACATTCCCTGGGGTGTGATGCTAACTGTAAGCACTGCTCTGTCTGAAGGTTTGTTACTGAAATTAGACTTATTCTGAGCTTTATTTTAACACAATCTGCTTTTGACAAAAGGAGAAATTCAATTTGTCAAATGTACAAAAGTTTATTTGGTCGAATACTTTTCTCAGCTCATCCAAGCTGTTTCTTCAGTTCTGGTCAGACGCTGGTGGACACTGCCTATATCTGCCTGAAGGGGGCGCTAACTACAATGAAATGACTCTGAGACTACCACACCTACTTGTTTACAGTTTGTGTTAGTTAGGTGGGCCTGTTAGATCTGCAGTGGGAGTGGAGTGTGGGTCTTGTTAGCAGAACCATTCAGGACCATAATGGTGTTTTCACACCTCTGGACCTGACCTGCTGCACTATTGTTTTATTTGTTTGTTTTGATTTAGGTTTGAGGATAGAGTTACAGATGGAGACAAATGATGTCTGAGACCTCCATTTGTGTTTAAGGAAGGATTCTCTTTCTTGACAAAAATAGCCTCTTTAACTCCCCTCTCAAACCAGTTCTTTTCTCTGGCCAAGATCTGGACCTCACTGTCCTCAAAGGAGTGGCCCGTGGCTTTTAGGTGGAGATGTACGGCAGACTGAGGTCCTTTTAGGTGGAGATGTACGGCAGACTGAGGTTCTTTTAGGTGGAGATGTACGGCAGACTGAGGTCCACTCTGGCTCTCTCGTCTGTGTTGGTACATCCTCTTGTGAAGTGGCTGTTTTGTTTCTCCAGTGTAGCGCTCAGTGCAGTCTTCACTACACTGAATGGAGTAGACCACAAATTACTTTGTTTGTGGCTCGGTGTTTTGTCCTTTGGGTGGACCAGTTTTTGTCTTAAAGTGTTTGTGGGTTTGAAATAGACTGGGATTTCATGTTGTCTGAAAATCCTCTGTAGTTTTTCAAAAACGCCGGCCAAGTAAGGAATAGTTGCACTGGGTTCTGATTCTCTGTTGTCTTGTTTCCATTTAGGATTTCCACAAACAGAGAGGGCTTTCTGCACATGTTGTTCTTCTTTCTCCTTTCCCTCTGTGCTTGTAGGAACCACTTGGGCCCTGTCCAAATAAACTTTCGTCCAGTTGACAAATTGAATTTCTCCTTTTGCCATGGATTCTACCTGGACGAATGAGGGATTCTACACACAGTCTGCTTTTATCTTTTAGCCCTGTTATAATGTTGTTTCCTCAACAAAAACAGTCCTGGAGTTGTGTTTTGTTTCATTCATACATGTCTGAGAAATCCTTTATTATTTATCTGTGTACATCTCCAAATGTGTGTAGAATCACTCAGTCGTCCAGGTAGAATCCACGGCAGAAGGAAATTCAATTTATCAACTGGACAAAAGTTTATTTGGCAGCTTGGATGAGCTGCAAAATGCATTCGACCAAATAAACTTTTGTCCAGTTGACAAATTGATTTTCTCCTTTTACCATACATCTCCAAATCTCAAATCCCTGGGAAAGTATTCTCTGCACATGGGGCGCCCTGGGACCCATCTCGGTGATCTTATTGCTCGGCTTGGTCAGGACCTCAGCTGGAGGATTTTACCTGGAGCGTGTTTTTGGGTTAATGGGGGAAACCGGAGTGCCCAGGCACAGGAAAAACCTGCAAACTCCACACAGAAAGGCCCGAGGGGATCGAACCCAGAACCTTCTTGCTGTGAGGCGTGAGTGCTAGCCACTCAGGCACTGTGCAACCAAAACACCTTGTGATGTCATGAAGTTAATGGCTACGTTTTACCTTTTGTTTAATAGAGATTGTCAATTCCAGAGTTGAAACTATCCAAATGATTCTTTTGAAGGTGTGTGGAGTTTAAAAACACAGTGGAGCGCTTCCTACCACATGACATCACAAGGTGGAACAGAGTGTTTTCAGTCTGAGAGAAGAACTCAGCCTAAATCTGCAGGTTTGTGTGTTAAACATGTGAAACAAAACACAACTCCAGGTGTTTGTGACGAAGAAACAAACTAAATCAGCAAATAGCACAATATCGATCCTTTAAATGTTTAATATTCAATTACATTTCAGATGAAACACACTGTTTATTCCAAACTGGAATTGTGCACAATATTTATGATTAGACTAATATAAAAAAAGAGGTTTTGTTTTAGAATTTATAACCTACATCTTTCTTCTTCAATTTCTTTCCACAAACATTTAAAGTATGTAACTTTCTGGAGGTGGTACGTCTCCTGCATGATTCCACGGAAACAGAAAGGTAATGTTGGGCATATTCTCCATTTAAATAGGTACATTTAATGCCATGCTGTGGAATATTATAGTCAAAGGAACAACATTTCCATGGAACAACAAGCAGGAGGAAGCCCTTAGATCAAGTAAGAGTCAAGTTTGTGGAGATGCAAGCCCACTCCCTGAAACTCATGCTTTTTCTGTTGGATTAAAACATCTTTTTAGGCAAAAAAGTTGCATATTAGGGCTTTAACCGATGTAAAACTTGGACACACCCTCTCATTCAGTGTTTCCCTTTATTTGAACTAATTTCTACATTTTGCACATACGTAAGACATCAATGAAGTAAGAGATGGAATTATGCAGGAGTGGCTTATGTAATAATAAAATAAAAATAAATAAAACATAACAATAAAAGCAAAGGGTCAGTGGCTGGCTATAGAGTGTTTTCACGGACTCAAATAATCCAACCATGACCCGGATGTGCGGCCATGTTGGAGATATCGCTCTCTCAAAGTAAACACGCTTATAAAGCAACCTGCAGAAAAAAAATCTAAATTACGTGATAAACCTTCCACATCGGAATCTAAAACTTCTGATCCAGTTGACCAGTTGTACAGAGATAAGTTGGACGCCAAAGAAAAGGAGCGTTATATGAACAAACACAAATGAATTGGGAAAGAAGATCCGTATGAGATGGATTCAAGTTTGTTCAGTGACAGCGGCGATTTGTCGATTCTGCTGCTGTAAGAGATCCCGATATTGTCAACGACCTGGTCTTCTCCCCAAGCCCTGATACAGCACAAGACCTTCAGAGCTCTAAAGGTCTGGAGGCAACAACCAGTTTGTTTGTGGCTGGTACGAGAGCGCAAAATGCAGAAAATTGTAGACGAGCGTATTGTGATGGCAAAAGTTGGCATACTTGTATCACATGTGTAACGTGTTTAAAGGAGAATTAACGTTTTTTACAATCTGAGCCTTATTTCGGTAATAAAACAAGTTGTTTTACTCACCCATAGCACTTTGGTGTCATATGGAGCACTTCTAGAGATGTTTTAGATTAGCGATATCCGTAACGCGAGTTCTCGGGGCATGTAATTTATGCCCCGTGCAGTCTCCAAATAACACAAACTTTAGCACTTTTCAAATCACAGAAGCGCAATGTATTAGTCTACACTTTCGTTTGAGTCAAAAGTGGCCTGTAATCCGAGATTTATCCATAGTTTACAGCTTTGCGTTTCATGTTTGGGTCCCGAGAGCTGAGAGCGAAATAAGCTGTGACTCCACACATGCTCACTGGCGTCCTCATCTACTTGAAATTATGGATAAATCTCAGATTACAGGCCACTTTTGACTCAAACGAAAGTGTAGACTAAGACATTGAGCTTCTATGATTTAAAAGTGCTAAAGTTTGTGTCATTTGGAGACCGCTCGGGGCATACATTATATGCTCGAACTCGCGTTACGGATATCGCTAATCTAAAACATCTCCGGAAATGCTCCAAATGACACCAAAGTGCTATGGGTGAATAAAGCAACTTGTTTTATTACCGAAATAAGGCTCAGATTGTTAAAAAAAACAAAACGTTAATTCTCCTTTAAGTACGAGTATATCGCTTTTTATTATTCACGTTTTGCAAAGATTAAAATATGAACATCGTCTTTTCGGCTCCGTCGCCTCGTCTGTCGCCTCCTTTCCTTTGAAAATCGCTCTGTCCGTTCACCCTGGTCGGTCACTACTTTAGGTAAACGACAGAACTGCAGGTGTTTTTCTGTGTCCGATCTATTGTGACGCCGAGGACCTGACAATAGTTTGACCATTTTGCTTTTTTTTTTTTTTTACTTGGCGGCATAAGTGCAACGTTTGTTTTGTTTCGAGTATCTCCGACATGGCCAACCTCCGGATCATGACGTCACGTGAAAACCCTCTATAAGATAACTCTATAATAAGCACCATAAACTGTATATAATAACAGTATATAACATTTTATCTCTAATCATTTTCCATTAACAGCATATTTCTTTGAGTACAATATAATATGAAACAGCTAAAAATATGAAAGTGTGGATTCATCTCTATTTGCTCATAGTGGCGCTGCTCCAAACAGATTAGAAAACTCATCTGAAATCCTCTTCCTCTTTTGGCACACGGCGTGATCCCGGTGTGAGGACTGGCACCGATTAATCACATTTGGAGATTACAGGTTATGAAACAAATAAATGCGTTGGAGCTGCCAAAGGACTTTATGAATATTAAAGGAGGCGCACTTACAATCTAGTGTTTAATCAACGGAGACGGAGCCGTGCAGCAGGTGTGTGGCGCTCTGGAAGCACAAAGGGCGCCCCCTGTTGACCGGTAATAAACTCACCTTTATTCAACTGTAAAGATGTGATTTTTGTCAGTTGAAAAGGACAAAAAACATAAGATTCACGGCCAAAAAGTCAAAAGTTTAGATGCTTATTTTCATGCTTTGTTCTTTCTTTACTTCCAGGATTATTTACATTGTAGATCTCACTGAAGGCACATACAGAATGATGTGAAATAAACTCAAAACAACTTTATAACTTCATAAAAACTTTTGGCATTTCTTGACCCTGGCATGGCACAGCTGTAAGTGAAAACCATTTCAGGAGACAAGAATCGAGATCGAGAAGCTCACTGAGAGAAGGACAAGGGTTTGCAGAGCTGTCGACAAAGCAAAGGGTGGATACTTTGAGGATTTGAATAAGAAATAGATTCAGATATCTGATGTCTCCTGTACGTATCTAAAATGTAGAATTGAACACTGAACGAGAGGGTGTGTCCAAGATTTTGACTCGTAGTGTACTCTGGGACGTGTGTGGACCTAATCTTAAAAAAAAAAATGAAAAGGATCAACATTTTGTGAATCATAAGTGTGGCTGTTTCATATAAAAGCCCACGCGCTCCATCTGAAAATACGACATCATTCTAGAACATGAACAAAAGCTATTGACTCCCATCCATCCATTTTCTTCCTCTTATCCAGGGCCGAGCCGCGGGGACAACAGTCTAAGCAGGGACTCCTGTAATTAAAGGTCCTATTTTATGCAAAACTAAGTCTTGAGAGATTCAAGCCATCTTATAATATTGTTACCGCCTCAAAAACAGACCTGGAGCTGTGTTTTGTTTCATTTGCACATGTTTGAGTAACCCTTTATTATTAGTCTACATCTTTAACATGCAAAATGCTCTGTTCCACCTCGTGATGTCATGTAGAGGTAGTTTTCAAGTTCCTTTTACCTTTAGTTCAGTCGGGATCGGCAATTCCAAGGCTGAAATCATCCAAATGATTCTAGTGAAGGTGTGTGGAATTTAAAAACACAATGGAGCACTTCCTGAACTGACATCACAAGGTGGAACGGTGTTTTCACAAGTCCAAGTACGCTTTTGATGTGGAACCAAGCATAAAAAATAGCATAATACGAGCCCATTATACTAAACTAATAGTTGGTTTAAAAAGTAGAAATCAAAAATTACATAATTCAGATACAAAAACAGTATTTACTGAAAGCACTAGAGCGTAACTGTGAAAATAATTCATTTATATAACAAAAAACATTATTGGTCACTCACAATCGACTGTTTAATCAACCTGGAGCCACGCTAGCTAGTGTAAGTAAAAAGAGCTCCCCCTATTGGCCACTGGCAGGAGTGAAACAGAACTGTGTCCCTATGAAGAATATTCAATTAAATGTTCAGAAGTTATTATCAGCTTTAGAGATTTCAATCACCAGTTTAAAGTGTTAAAAGCGGGTGTTAAAACTTAATACAGACTTCATAATGTCATTTATCCTTTCAACAATTCTACAAACTTCACCGTACAAAAGGAAACAACTTTGAATTTCACTTAGTTTTGAGATTTTGACACACTAAAAATCTAAAATCTATCCCTAATTTGAGATTACAGTTCCGTGCGTTTTGAAGTGAGGGATATACAGTAGATAGAAGCTTTCCGATAACATTAAACAATAAATTACCGGTAGGTAGAAATAACTCCGCGGCAGTGTCGTCAACTCGATTTCGATACTAAGGAACTGACTCGATACTCAAAACTGATTTCGATATCACAGTGATAATAAAAGACACACTTTCTTTAGACAATAACATGGGATTTTCAACATTAAATGGAAGTACTTGTGGTTTTATACGTGTGTAATCAATCAATCAATCAATCAAACAATATTTATAATCCCTCAAGAGTGTGTGTACTCTTATACTTGTTCATTTTAAAGGAGAATTAACGTTTTTTACAATCTGAGCCTTATTTCGGTAATAAAACAAGTTGTTTTACTCACCCATAGCACTTTGGTGTCATATGGAGCACTTCCGGAGATGTTTTAGTTTTGCGATATCCGTAACGTGAGTTCTCGGGGCATATGTTTGCGGTCTCCAAATAACACAACAGCTCAATGTCTTAGAAGCTCAATGTCTTAGTCTACACTTTCGTTTGAGTCAAAAGTGGCCTCTAATCTGAGATTTATCCATAATTTACAGCTTTGCGTTTAAGACATTGAGCTTCTATGATTTGAAAAGTGCTAAAGTTTGTGTTATTTGGAGACCGCAAACATATGCCCCGAGAACTCACGTTACGGATATCGCTAAACTAAAACATCTCTGGAAGTGCTCCAAATGACACCAAAGTGCTATGGGTGAGTAAAACAACTTGTTTTATTACCGAAATAAGGCTCAGATTGTAAAAAACGTTAATTCTCCTTCAAAGCTTCGGTTGGGCACCGCAGTTTTTAAAGACAAAAATCAGTAGACTTGTTTCTATTTAAAACTCTTTTAGTTGAATATTGCGATTTAAAATGTCAAAATTTTAACATAATAATCCACCTGTGTCAGAGATTATAGGTATACAGCAGGCACAATATCTTCTCTAATGCCATACTGTGGACCATTCTACATTTCCATGGTGACGAGCAGGAAGCAGACCCTCAGCTAGAAAAGCGACGTAGTGCAGCTTTAACGTGGCTCGCTTATTCATGCGTCAGTTCGAGCACGTTCAAGTACGTCTTAATAAATACGAGGAGATACACTCGGCCCTCATACCATTTCTCTGGCTGCAGTTTTCTGTCTGTTACACAAAAAATATTACAATTTATGAGCTGAAGAATACATTGCACACACAGACACACCTCCTCTCCCACTTTCCTCCTGTAATTACTTCCCGTGGAACCTTCCATTCTCTGAGCAGACTGGTCTTCCTTCTCCTGCTTTGAGACTGCCGATATTGCGTAGTGTGTGTGTGTGTGTGTGTGTCCCTGAATGGCGCTTTACCTTCTCGTGATGCTCGATGAGGATTTCCACGACGATGTTCTGGAACTTGAGGTCCATGATGGCGGCGACTGTTTCCTCCTGGGGCCTCATTAACGTGGGGCCGAAGACCACGCCCAGGTTGGCCACCGTCATCAGGTTCTGCTTACTGTGGGCGGCGACACTACGGAGACAGGACGGAAGAATCAGAAATATTCTACTACTACGTAATCAAAGTAAGTGCACTGTTCTGTTGAAGCTGCCGTTTGTGAGTTTATTTGATTTTTTTTACCAGTAGACGGCAGATGTCAAACTTGTCCCTCGATTTCAATACTAAGGAATAGACTCAGTACTCAATACAATACCCAACATAGTGATCATAAAAAGACACTCTTTCTTTAGACAAGATCATAACCATAGCACTTTCTTTTATATTATCGTATGATCTTAAAGGGATAGTAAGTTTTTTTTTTATGTTAACCTGTATGGCTTCCCCTTCAACAGTGTCCTGAGATTAACACTGATTTACCACTCACCGCGTTGTCTGAGCCCGGTTCTGGAGCTCGGGAACGTAGTTCTGGTAAATTTGCGGGTACATTTAATAAAGCTTGTTTTTCTTCTCAAAACAACATTTGTCCAAAAAGTGATATATTTGCGTCACAAACGGTTGCTGCTAAAAATTCAGCAGCCTAATTCACATTTGCATATTTTCTCTCTGGCGGCGGATGCGGTACAGCAACATCCGCCGTAAGTGGATGTTTACAAGTGAACAGGCTAATAGAGCTAACCTGGGCGCAGTGATACAAATCGAGAGAAAATATGCAAATGTGAATTAGGCTGCTGAATTTTTAGCGGACAACTGTTTGTGACGCAAATATATCACTTTTTGGACAGATGTTTTGAGAAGAAAAACAAGCTTTATTAACTGTCTCCACGAACTTACCAGAACTACGTTCCCGAGCTCCAGAACCGGCGCAGAACCCGGGTCAGACAAAGCGATGAGCGGTAAGCCAGTGTTAATGCACGACATTATTAGAGGGAAACCCATACAGATTAACTTTTTTTTTTTTAAACTGCACTATCCCTTTAAGATTATTCTAAATCTATTGAGGAAAAGTTCATTTCTGACATGGCACAGCTGTGAAGTGAAACCATTTCCAGAAGGCAAAAGGTTTGCAGCAATGTCGACAAAGCAAAGTGTGGATTGGATTCAATATAAAATTTTTGACATTTCTAGTTGTTATTTCACTTTTTATACATACATACTTCCATATATGTAATGTCTACCTTCTTACAAGCTTTATATTTGCGTAGAACAAGAGACTACATTTGTAATTTATGTTTTAATCATAATATTCTGTTCAACGTTTTTAAAAACGTCGAGAAGTACTGACAAAAAGACTGAACTATGAATTTAATTTAACATAATGAGCTTTCTTTTACATCTCTTTTACATTCTTCAGCCAACAATGGAAACAGACGCAGATACAAGTAATGTGATGGACAGAACATAACAACAAAGGTGCGGAAACAACAAACATAAAGCAGCTCTAGAGAAGCAGTTTGTTCTAAAATTCAGACCCACTCTCTATAAACTGTGACCAGACCTTATGTTTATAGAAAAACTTGAATTCATGGATATTTTGGTATTTCTTGAGACATGTATCCAGACTGTTCCACAGTTTTACACCGCATGTCGACACAGAAAGGTTTACGGGTAGTTCGAACATTTGGCAATTTGAAATTTCCATCCCCTCTTAAATTACGAGTTCTCTCTCTCATTTTGAACAACTTTTGTCGATTACTTGGTAGTAAGTTGTTGAATGCTTTAAATTATTTTTTTATTTTTTTTCCATCATCTTCCGCTTTATCCGGTATTCAGGTCGCGGGGGAAACAGCCCAAGCAGATCTGCTGCCCAGATTTCAACGCACCAGAAATAATATTATCAGTCTATAATATTTTACAGGGTCAGGAATCTGTAGGACAGGGGTCACCAAGGTTTTCCTCCAGTGAGCTACCTTTATCAAACGAAAATACCAGAGAGCTACTCATTTTAGTGGCTACAAGCAATTGAGTATATAACAGAGCCACAGCCTTAGATGGGATACATTTACAATGGTAATAGCCATTCAATTAACCAAAATTTCATTATTCAGCAATGCATATACTGTATTTTTTGGATTATAAGTTGCAGTTTTTTTCATAGTTTGGCTGGGGGTGCAACTTATACTCTGGAGCGACTTGTGTGTGAAATTATTAACACATTATTCTATCATTTCACATGTTATTTTCACACTAAACCGCAAGAGGGCGCTCTAGGCCTGTAGATTGAAGATATCATTGGATTTTGTGATTTGGAGTGACACTGATGGTTTGGTAAACTGGTTAGCATGTTCTTTATGCTATAGTTATCTGAATAACTCTTAATATGTTACGTTAACACACCAGGCACGTTCTCAGCTCGTTGTTTATGCGTCATGTAACGTTAGCATACCGTACACTTATTCAGCCTGTTGTTCTCTATTCCATTTCTATTTTAAATTGCCTTTCAAGATGACATGTCTGTTCTTGGTGTTGGATTTTATCAAATAAATTTCTCCCAAAAAATGCGACTTATACTCCAGTGCAACTTATATTTTTCCTTCTTTACTATTATGCATTTTATGGCTGTTGTGACTTATACTCCGGAGCGACTTATAATCCGGAAAATACGGTAATTAAGAAATATCTTGGTGAGCTACTTGGAAGGGGTTGGAGAGCTACTGGTAGCTCCCGAGCTACTGGTTGGAGACCCCTGCTTTAGGAGCTTGGATGAAGTGACAAACTAATACAAGATTCTCATTTCAGAACATGTTTGTACAGAAATACTGGATGAGCAGTTTTTATGCAGAACAAGACAGGAGATTTTGTTGTTTTTTGGAGAAAATTTAAATTAAAAAAAATGACCACCTTCACAATTTGCTAATTACGTCCATTCCCATAACAATTTTGATTTGATTTCAATGAATCAAAGATCTTTTCATTGAGGACTTGTGTTGATAGGAGCTGAATGGTTAATAGGACCAGCACTGAGCACATTTACAGCTTTAATGTTCACATAATGGGCTGAGACATGACAGATGACTTAATGGGCTCTAGAGTCTATGATGGTCTAAAAATGAGGCCTTAAAGCAGACTTGATGACAGTTTGTTTTTTGCCAACAGCAGAAATCCTCGCCAATAAGCTCCAGTCCAGACTTGGCTTTGCATATGGCTCCATAGATCATAACATTTCGCTGAGTTTTATGTGGGTTGGTGTTTAGTCATTTCCAATGATAATCTGCTTCTCACAATACATATGTTATGTTTTCAAGTTCTTTGAAATGTATTATATTTTCCTCCAAAATTCTGAACGTTCTGATCAACTGACATTTTTGGGTCTTGCCTAAGGACACGACAATAATCCCTGGTAACCAAACAAACACTGCCCCACCCCGAAAGGCTCCTGGTATTCCCCGTGGTCTCCCGTCCGAGCACTAACCAGGCCCAAACTGGAATTAAACAAGATTCTATTCCTCCTTCATACATTCTTTTTAAACAGGCACCCTTTGCTTTGGTCACTGCTTTGGCACTTTTGGCATTTCTTGACACTGGCAAGGCACAGCTGTGAAGTGAAAACCATTTCCAAGCCAAATCAGTGAGAGAAAGACAAGTGTTTGTAGCATTGTCGACAAAGCAAAGGGTGCACAGTTTGAGGATTTAAAACAGGGGTGTTTCACTTTGTTTCCTTTCCACATAATTTCATATCTTGCATCACATATTTGACGTCTTCGGTCGGTGTATAAAATATAGAATGTCAAATGAGAAGGTGGGGTGGGGTCAAATAATTTCCCTCGTGGATCAATAAAGTTTGTCTAAGTCCAAGTCCAAATGACGTCAAGGTCAAATTCTTTTTCTTTTTAATACACAACTCATTGGTATTGGATTGATATATCAATACTTGCCATATTACTTTGTATCGGATAAAAACAAAAATTACTGCCATTGTCCATCACAACTGCTGACTATAAATAAAACTCTGAAGTTGAGTAGGAAACAGAAACCGCCCTTAAAGGGGAACTATGTAACATTTCTGTTGGGGTTCGGTCACCTGCTTGTCTCCATGGAGATGCCATTTTACTGGAATGTTCCGTGGTATGACATTAAACACATCCATCTAGCATTTATTCATTACGGGTATTTCTATTGCTCTAGTTCTTTCAGTTAATAGGGGTGACTCTCCACAGATCTGAACTGTAATGTGGCCTACTACTGTGGGACATTCTAGATGAAGCAAAAACATCTCCATGGAGGCAAGCAGATGGCAGATCCTCCACTCACTAGAAATGTTACGCAGTGTAGACCTCGGCGGTACGACCAAAAATTGATATCACGGTATTTTTCAAAATTATATATTTTTTTTATGCATGACTATTATATATATTAACCCAATTTCCTAATAATTTTGAGAATAATTACTGCAGTAAATTGGACTAAGTGGCTCCATGTCTTTGGCGAAGTGGACAGTAACAGCGTTGGTAATATCGTTCCACCGTTTGCTTTTCTTGTCGTAGGCGGTCCCCTTAGCAAACGCGTCTTTGAGTGACGTCTGAGTGGCGTTTTGTGTCGCGGCGCCGACTTGAACGTTCCCTGCAGACGTGGAAGAGGATGCAGATCTTAGTTTTGTGCGTTCTTCATATTCCAGGACGTGTTTGTGACGGAGGTGGTGAAGCAGATCGCTCGTGTCGCCTCCTGCAGCTACAACTTTAGCCCGACGACATTTACAGAATACAGTTGTTTGATCGGCGTCAGATTTTTTAAAGCCGAAGTTCTTCCACACGACTGACACGGCTCCTCTTTTCGGTATAAGTTCCTCTGTGTCTGTAACATTTTCTCCGTCCATGTTGTTCATCGCTCGACACACACTGAGCTTCCACCGCTCTCACGCCACTGCAAAACAGCCCCCCTCTCAAACAATGTCCCGCGGCGCCACGTTCCGCCGCTCTGTGTTCTCGACGTTTTGTACACACACACTCACCGGTATTGGGATATATGAAAATTTCATATCATTAAAAAAAAAACACACGGTATGAAGCGGTATACCGCCCAGCCCTAATGCAGAGCCCCTTTAAGCACTCCTCACCGTTTCATTCCATTTCTTTAACTGACAGTGAAAGTAGGACAGCTCTAGGAATGTGAGCTGCTTTTCAAAGGGTCAGAAAAGTAGGTGGAATAATTTTTTTCCTTCTCAAAAAAAAAAAAAAAAAGTTGTGGTCAGGTGCACCCAGATTTCACACTCCTTCCGTGACGTTACAGAGCAGCATCTACGGAGAGAGACGGCTTAAATAGCTTCAAAGGGACCGCTTTGAAGACAAAACACTGGTGACAACTTCCATTTATAACATCTCCAACGCTCTTCAGATACGAGTGTGAAATCCTGGCTGTGCTCCTTCCCCTGCAGGACATACGCGCCCGCCAAACTTCAGAAAAATATTCAAGTCTTTCCAGTCTGAGGAATTACACGCCGGATAATCCAAATTCAATTTCAATAGCCCTGCCTTTTAACCAGCCTGTGATTCTGCGACGGGCTTCTATGAAAAAAAGATCCAACAGACTTCGAAAGCCTGGGGGAAAGAACGGATTATTTACTTATCTTCAATTTGCTCATATTTAGTTTGTGAAAAGCTTGTTGAGGTGAGAAAACGTTGTAATGTGGGCGAACGGCGTCTCTTAAATCTTCAATCAAACCATCTAATCTTTCAAATGGAGGGATAGAGGGATGGAGACGAGGATGGAGTGGGCAGGATACAGTGAAAGGGGCGAATGGGGTGATCGCAGGAGAGGGCTTAATTTGAGTGGTCCGTTTTATTGTACCTCTGCGGAGACGGGAGCTGCATGTTGAACAGTCCAGCTAGTAGAGTGTTGTTATTTCTGTTACATACACAAACTTAACCTGGACATTACTTATTTAGACCCTGAAATAACCCTAAACCTAACCCCATTTTAATTGCCAAACACCTGTCCACCTTTCTCTACCTTCCAGGCTATAACCGGTCAAATTGCTTGTACACTTGCTAGTTTTTCTATGTGATGCACTCAAGATGTTATAGGTTAGTTTCTCAACCCTAAGTAAGTGCAGTGAAAGGTAAAGAGAAACTTTCTGGAGCTGCACATCACTGGAAATAGAAAGTTAAAGCCATACTTTGGAACGTTCTACATGGAGATAGATACAGTGGTGTTCATAATAATAACAGTCCAATGTGACTGACCAGATTAATCCAGGTTTTTAGTATATTTTTATTGCTACATGGCAAACAAGTTACCAGTAGGTGCAGTGGATTCTCAGAAAACAAACAAGACCCAGAATTCATGATATGCAGCTCTTAAAAGGATAGTGCGTTTGTTTTTATGTTAATCTGTATGGCTTCCCCTTCAACAGTGTCGTGAGATTAATTATCCAATCCAATCCAATCCACTTTATTTATATAGCACATTTCATAAACTAAAAGTGTTTCCAAAGTGCCTGTTTACACGAGAATGCTTACAGGTAAAAACGACAAAATATTTTATCGGAAGTGCCTTTCGTTTACACGGTGACGGCGTTTTTGGGGCCTAAAAACGCAAAAATCTGAAACCACCCTCCAGAGTGGAAAAGTTAAATACGCTCCGCTGTAGCGTCTCCAGGTAAACTGCCCAAGACGCAAAACTGGTCAGATCTGCTCACGTTGCGTACGCGTTTACGTCACATAGATGTGGCATACCTTGATACCACGGATGTTCAAGCTGCGCTAGCAGCTCTAGTCAACATACAAGAGTCATGTCAACAATTGTATAAATCGCACCCACACACGTCTGCGGTCTTTTCGGTTCTTCCCGTACAAGTCTTTCTCACACTCTCACAGCCACACAGACGGCCAAGACAAGCAACTTCCGCATTAGGCACTTCAAATGTAAAACCCGATGTGATTTTTATATTTTCTAATTCACTGTAATCCTCCTGTAATGGAACTATTTTCAGTACAATATTCAAAAACATGTGAACAAAAATACAAGTCACTGAAATGTTTGGAGCGGAACTTAACAACTCATTTAAAACGCAACTAGAACATTTTATTTTGAAGTTTTACCTTTCTCTTTTCCGGTACAGTCGTGGTTACAAATGTAACTTGACGCTGTTGTGATGGTTTTTTTGTGTTTTTTTTCAGTCCAGCGCCTCCCTTCGCTGGCTTTTGCGTCCACTTTTGCGTCTTCGTATAAACAAAAAATTCCTGTTGAGAACGCTTGTCTAAACGCAGATATAAAATTGAAGACGAGACGCCACTTTTGTGTCTTCTGTTTTGATCGTCACCGTATACAGGAAACGTAGCCTAACACTGTCTTACCCATGACAGCGTGCTCTGGTCCCGGTTCTCCTCCGGTAACGTAGCTCGTAAATGTAGTTCCGGTAAGTTCGCGGGGACATTTAATAAAGCTTGTTTTTCTTCTCAAAACAAAACATTTGTCTGAAAGGTGATATATTTGCGTCCCAAACAGTTGTCCATGAAAAATCCAGCAGCATATTTCGCATTTGCATATTTTCTCTCTAGACTTGTATCAATGCACCCACGTTAGCTCTATCAGCCTGTTCACTTGTAAACATTTGTTTACGGGGGATGTCGCCGTACCGCATCCGCCGTACACTTTCGCTAAAAGTTAACAAGCTAATAATAAGTAATATGCGCGCAGTGATACGAAACGAGACGAAATATGCGAATGCGAAATACGCTGCTGGATTTTTCGTGGCAACTGTTTGGGACGCAAATATATCACTTTTCGGACAAATGCTTTGTTTTGAGAAGAAAAACAAGCTTTATTACGAGTCCCCGTGAACTTACCGGAACTACTTACGCGAGCTCCAGAATGCGAGCAGAACCGGGCTGAGCGGAGACTGTCAGAGGTTAGCCGGTGTTACCGCATGAAACTTTTAGAAGGAAAACCATACAGATTAACATTAAAAAAATGCACTAGCTCTTTAAAGCTGTGGCAATTAGTTGAAAGGGGTGTGTTAAAAAAAAAATAGCAGTGCCAAAACTTCAGATACATGATTTCTAATACATTAAAGGGATATGCCACCCCCAGGTCAAATTTGGGCATCTCCCCACAGTCCAGAGACTAAAATAAGTGGTGGAAAGCGTTTTCCTGCTCACCCAGCCATTGTCCGAGTCTGTCGCCACTGACCGCTGCGGTATCTGGTGCTCCTCCGCCTTAGACTGGAGTCTAACGTAGCCAGAGAAAGATTTCGGCCAAAAGGAATTAATTTGCTCGATGCGTTTCCCAATTACTTTGTGTGTAGTGCGCATTCATATCGAGTGCAAATAAATGTGCAAATCAACACGGAGAGCTTGCCTTGGTCATTTTGGGTGGGAACTATTTTCCAGTGCGTAAGAATACAGCCGTATCACGCAGCACGCTACCAGGGGAATCCCAGTTACGCACCGGGAAGGGAGTTCCCCTGTTGCACAACGTGTGCGTGA